>CM071932.1:22475707-22988392 GCA_016081115.2 Rehmannia glutinosa | reverse complement strand
CTAAACTAAAAATTAAAATTGAAGGCTTATAAAAATGTACGGAAAAATATGAAATAAATTGGGTTGCCTCCCATACAATGCTAAGTTTAACGTCTTGACTTGGACTTGATTTATAATCACTATTGCTAAACTTTGTCATTTTGAAACCTGTGAACCCTCAATGCCATCCATCGTAGGCGAATGGCGTTGCATTGCTCCCCGTGGATTCCACTCAAAGTATCACTTGGGAATTTGCCTTTGGTGTTGGCCTCCAAGCGCGATTCGCGATCTGGGCTACTTGTGTTTCAGAGATTTGAGTCTTGTGTTTACGTTAAGTACTTATTTGAGTGACTTGTTCTTCTATCATGTCTATCTTGGATTCATCGTTGTTGATCTCGCCCTTGTCTCTCCGATAAATGAGGATAGCATCTCTTTTCTTTTCATTTGACTCCGCTCTTGCCTTGATTACCCACGTTATATCCCTATGGTGGCCCAAAACACTTTTATTGTTAGCATAAGAGAAATTTTCATGGTTTAAAACCCTAGATGATAGTAGTTGGGTATCCGATTATTTCTGTAATTATTGTTGAAGTTTCTTTGTTGGCCCACAAAGTTTGCTTCCTTGGAGTTGGAGTTGCCCGCATCGCGTCCAGTTTTATATTCGGCAAGGATACTTGTTGCGTGAGCGGGGTGACCTTCTCATCACGAACCTCCTGCCACTCGTCGGACGATCGACCTCTCGGATGGCCATTGTAACTGTTGTTCACCATCTCCTCACAATATTTCTAGTGCCTCCTCGGGATATTTCCTAGTAGTGCATCTCCGGATGCAACATCTATAATTGTTCTTGTGTTTCCACTCAAACCATTATAGAAGTATTAAACTTGTTGGTAGTCGGGATATCCGTGTTGAGGAAACTTCCTTAGCAATTCCGGAATCTATCCCATGCTTCGTATAGCGGCTCGGCATCTAATTGCCTAAACTAAGGCGATTTGATTTCAATTGCAACGTCTTCTTGGGGAAGTATTTGGCTAGAAATGCTGACTTAGTTCGCCCAATTTGCGGTGAGTGGTGTTAAAGAGCATAACCATCCTTTAGCCTTTATCGTGGACAGAGAATGCAAAAAGGCGGCATCGAATGATATCATCAAACACCATTCACCTTAAAGAGTATCACAAATTTCTAGAAAGTGCGCGGATGCGCGTTTGGATCCTCAACGACTCTACCCCCAAAGCTGGTTTTGTGACACCATCCGCATCAATGCGGTTTAGTTTAAAATTATTTGCATTGATCGTGAAGGCCACACCCCCATAAGTTTGGCTTACCTCTACCGGGAAGTAGTCCCTAACCGCCCTTCTTGCGGGCCTTTCCACAATTCCGTCATGGACGCCTTGTGGCCCCTGAGTGGCTCTCCTCATTGTTTTTATTTTCCATTGCGTTCAGATTAGTCCCATCCGCCATTGCTTTGACTCCTTTCCTTAGTTGTTTTGCTGTCTTTTCGATTTCCAAATCAATAGGAATTAGCTGGGTCGATCTGGAACGCGTGATCATGCACTATCTGCACTAAACAAAACAATGTTAAAATCGAACCAAAAAGAAAAAAGTAGAAAATCGAAAAAGATAAAAACAAATATATTTACAAAATGCTTCAATTAAGATTGAACTACTTATTGCTATATCTAAGTAGAATCTAATCAATCCCCAATGGCGCCAAAAAAAACTTGTTCGCGAAAATTGTTTTAGTTCATACAGCTGCAAGTGTACAGTGTAGTTTATAGAATAATGGCAAGCAAGGTCGTATTCCTCGGGATTGAAGCTCGAAACACTTAGGCTATAATAACACCGTATTCCAATTTTATTGAAGTGACCGAAAATAAAGTATTTTTAATCTACTAAAACCAAAAATAAGAAAAATAAAAAGAAATAAATTTGTGAACCCACAAGTATTTTCAACATCTTACGAGCAACCTTAGGCACATAATCTCAACATGCTTCTTCAATAAAGTTTTAAAAACTAATTCATGCAATTCTATGGGTTCAAATTCTAAATTCATTTACTCCTGGTCGGTGGTGTATAAACATTTGATTAATAACAATTGTAGTCAGTTAGATCGTTACAATTCTTATTAACTCCAAAACGATTTGTGAATTGAATGACTCCCCACAAACACGCTGTCACACATGTTTCATGTACGAATTCGATTTTTGTCTTACTAGAACTCAATTGGCGGATTATGGGCTAGAAGTATGACATGCAAATTATTGATCGGATAAAAAGCAATTATTAATAAGCACTTCGGATTCATAAAATAGAACGCATGAATTAATTAAGAAAACAAGTAATCATATTTAATACAAATCCACGATTTCGATTATGCCCTAAGATTGAAAAATATGCCAAACATTGATTACAAAATCATAGACAAATCTGAATCAATATTATGACATCATATAAGCATAGACAATAGTTCTTAGACATAGAAAGAAAACACCTTCTTGTTAGGATGGATTCTCCTCCAAGCCCTCAAAGCTATTGTACTCCCTAGATGCGAAAGTCTTGTGGTGTTCTTCGCGACCTAGCCTTTTGCTCTCGAAGCTCTTCGATTCCTTTGTTCATGTGTTATTTGATGTGTTTTCTATGTAGAGAGTGATGCTTTTTCGTGCAAGACTTGGTACCACTTTTATAGATGCTTGGAGAGATCACTTGTAGAGTTGGTGGAAGCAAACTCAAAAACGCTACAAACAGACTCCCACACGGCCGGGCCGTGTGGCACCACACGGGCATGTGGTCTGGGATCGCCTTTTTCGCATGGGCGTGTGGCATGACACAGTGGCGGGTGCGGTTGAGTGACCTTGTCCACACGGTAGTGTGACTTCTGATCCGCCGTGTGGACCTACTCCGTCCCCTATTTTCTTTCCTTATTCACACAACCGTGTGATTTTCACACCACCACTCCACCCGACACCCACACGGCCCGAGTGTGACACCACATGGTCCGGCCGTGTGAAGTGTTTTTGTTCACTTTTTCCGTCATTTTGATCTTCTCTTTGCATTCGGCAATCTTATCCGAGCATCTTATCTGATATTTCTTCATTTTAAGCTCCGTTTCTCGCAAGAATTACAAGAATCGCAGATATCATGCCCTTTAAAGGAAACTAAGTAAAACATAGTAAATATGCGTGCAAATGCAACAATTATATATCATTTTAAGCCCCAAAATGCATATATTTTACACTCATCAACATTATTCTTGCTCATACTTTGAAAGACCATTTGAATTTTGTTAATCGATTGAAAATGAAGGCAATAAAAGTAGGCGATGCACAAACATTAATTGATATCTTATATCAACAAGATGTCAAAGAAGGGCTTTCCTTTTTAGAGTGAAATTGGATGAAGTGGGTAGATTATCTAATGTATTTTAGAGAGATTCTATGATGAAGAAAGATTACAAAATATATGGTGATGTTTTTGTATTTTACACAACGTATCGTACAAATAAGTACATCTTGATTTGTGCACCATTTGTTAGAGTCAACAACCATTGGAAAAATGTCATGTTTTGGTGTGCTTTCTTATCCGATGAAAAATCAATCGCTCGAGTGGCTTTTTCAAGTCTTTACAAAATCAATGGGCGGCAAATGTCCTGAACTTCGTTCACCGATAAAAACCAGCAATCAAAGAATGCAATAGAAAAGGTATTCTTTATGACAAAAAATTGATACCCTAACATAAAAGTTGATACTTTTCCTAAGAAAAATGATACTTTAACATGAAATACATATATTTTTCCTCGAGAAAATATATGCTTAATTTTATTCTCTTTCTTTTGTGCGGAGTTTTCCCTCAAACAAGGCATAGGCTATATACGTGGTACCTTCACCGAGAATGCTATAAGTCGGTTTGGACGTTTAAAAAAGAATAATTCTTTCAAAGAAGCATTGAATAAATATTTGATCAAGTTGCGTTGATGAAAGAGACTTTGAAACTTCCGAAGTCTATGATTTTGGGGAATGAATTGCATAATGATTCTTGGTTTCGATGTATATATGATTTGAAGGAGAAAAGGTATCTTGCACTAAGCAAGGATATTTTTTCTCAAGTGGAATATTATCTTCACAAAGGAGCAAGATTACAAAGAACGCAATAGGATTAAATGCAAAGAAAACAACAACTTTGACTAAATTCTATGGCATTTTCAAGGAATAAGATAAAGCGTTGGAGGAACAATGAAAAAGAAAACGAATTTCAATGCTCAAGATCAATACCAACGTCTGTACTACTATTGACTGGTATGTTGAAACATGCTGCTGAGGTATACACATTGACACTTTTTTAAAGATTTTGAGAGTGAGTTTATTAAAAGTATCTATACTCAATGCATCAATGTAAGTATGGAAGAAAATATCATGGTTTATGACATTTCATCGCCAAGTGATGGCGGTTCTTTGCCACCGTGTGGTGTATGATTGTTTAAATATCCTCATAAACTGTTCTTGTAAGAAATTTGAGAAGTGCGGTTTACTTTGTTGTCATAGCTTAAGTGTATTTCATATGCATTCTATCTCCAAGATTCCGGAGTGTTACATTGTCAAAAGATGGACAAAATTTGTCAAAACAGAGTTATGGGAAAAGTTCAACAAGATAGCTAAAAGTTCTCATTAATCGAAGGATTGTGTTCCTTAGCGGCATGAAATGACACGAAACTATTACAATCTTATTTTAAAATGCCAAGACAATGAGGAGGCAAGAAGAATCATTGATGATGGCTACAACATAGATTCTTTAGCTATTGATACATTGATGATTACAATGAATTCTCCCGGATCAAAGTGAGGTTTCTAATTCTTCTAACACTATCTTGGATCCTACATGTTCGGTTACCAGGGGAGAAAGCAAAGGATCAAGGGGCATTTTGGAAAAACAAGAAGAAGAAAAGTTGTGATAGAACAAACTCACATCTATCGAAGGAGTTTGGTTCAAAGACTCTAATCCTCGACTATTTTAGTAATTATTTTTGTATAAAAACATGAAACTATTGTTACATTCATTGTCTTTCTTTATGACCAGCAAAACTCACTCATGGGGACGGTTTGTATTGAATTCTTGACTTTAGTATTTGAGTCTCTTTTTATTTAATACATTAGTAATAAGGGTGATACTTTTAACCCAAAAAAAAAGGACACTTTTTTAGAAAGTGATACTTTAATGAGGTGGTGTTTCAGCAATTTTATGTTCGTTGATATTCATTTATATTAGTAAGTGATACTATTTAAACAAAAAGTGATACTTTTAACCCAAAAAATGATACTTTTCCAATAGAAAGTGATACTTTAATAAGGTGATGTTCGCAATTTTATTCCTTTTGATATTCATTTATAATAGGAAGTGATACTATTTGAACAAACAATGATACTTTTAAATAACAAATCGATACTTTTCCAATAGAAAGTGATACTTTAATGAGGTGATGCTTGCAATTTTATTCTCTTTGATATTTATTTATTATAGGAAGTGATACTATTTGAATAAACAAGATACTTTTAACCCAAAAAGTGATACTTTTCCAATAGAATGTGATAATATTTGAACAAAAAAATGATACTTTTAAATAACATAACGTGATACTTTAATGAGGTGATGCTTTTGCAATTTTATGTTCTTACTTTTATTATACTATATAAGATAACGTGATACTTTTTGAACAAAAAGTGGCACTTTAACCCCAAAATCGATACTTTTCAATTAATGAATGATCCTTTTCACTTATCCAAGTAACATAAAAGATAGACCCATACTAGTCAATACTTGCAATATAACATACACCAAACTATAATATTTGGAACTAGCCAAGTACAAAAAAAAGAGTATGTTTCTCCAATTTGTCTATCATCCACTAAAGAGCCCTATACATTCTTCATTTGGCTTGTTCATTTATGAATTGAATTGAACCCTTCCCGATTTGCACTCTCATTTCATTAATATTCCAACGGCTAAGAACACTTCTGCACTTGATGAGAAGCTCTTAATTTGCGCCCGTTCACCGACCGTCAATCAATGAAAATAAAATAAAACTAAAGTAAGTAAATATTTTTGAACAATCTAATTTTATGACAAAAAAAATAGATTCATATACCTTACTTAAATGGGTCTAAGTATACATGCCCCTTGAAATTTTCCATGTAGTGCATTAAGAAACACCATAATCAATATTGATTAATCTTCTTTGCCAAGATAAAATGGATGTTCTCGAAGATATATTTCGAACATCATCAACTTTGGGATGGTTTTTCTCCTTCAAGAAAATACACATTTCTCTTTCTTTGAAAATAAAGTGAAATAAACAATAAGAATATTTTAAGTTTTTCAAATAAAGTGACATCAATGATAAAACCAACTAAATATTTTACCACCAATTTTGCAAGATGAAATAGTCGGGGAGCAACATCTTCATGATGCACCAAATTGTCGAGATATTGGACTTTTCCATCAATAAAGTTGATGACAACACAAATATAATATTACATGTAGCAAATTGGTACAAAAATCTACATTTTTAACTAGTAAAACAGGAAAATATTATTGTAATCGATACTATCCAAAGTAAAAGTAACTATTAAAAGTAAAGCAGTTAAGACATTCTTATGAAATCCACGGTGCTCGAGGTCTTTCTTTGTTTCCATTTAACATCCAATTATCCCAATTTCTCAAATTTTAGCTTGATCTTGCCCGTTCTCTCCATTAGAAAGCTTTTCAAGAAACAATTGTTGCAAAAAAGTGATACTTTTAAGGTTAAAATTGATACTTTTAAAACTTAAAATGATACTTTTAAATAAAACTTATAGAATGTTGAGCACAAAAATAAAAGTAGTTCGCAGCTCCTGGTCTTTTGTTAAGCAACATAGCCCATGTGTCTATGATGCTTATATGGATCATCATTGATTCATTCAATGTCAATATGCCATCGTGAATTAATTCATAAAAAAATTGTTGCATGTGCCAATGCATTTCAATCGAAAATTAAAAATAATTTATAAATTAATAAAATAAAATAACACTTTTTCAAAACATATTACTTTCAATTTTATTACTCGATAATACTTTGGTGACTAAAAAAGCAATAGTCAACAATATCTTTATCCTTCCCGCGCATAAATTTAAGAGTGCTCTTGTGCTTTTTCATGAGCTGGAATGGAATTCAACCTTTGGATCAATAGGCCATGGTTATATATGAAGTACTTCTCATAAACAACTTAACAAAAAAAGCAATACTTTTCACATGAAAAGTGATACTTTTAGCACGAAAAGTGATACTCTTCACTTCAAAGTATTACAATAATGAGTAATACTTTTCACGTGAAAAAGTGATACTTTGGACTAAAAGTGATCTTTATTCAAGTTAAAATGATACTTTTAGGTAAAACTTTAGAAAAAGATTACATTAACTTACATCTCTACCCAACTTCGTAGCTCATCATCATCAAGTTCATTCTCCTTCGGTAGTTTAAAGGTTTATATACTTGATGAATCATGCATTTCGACATCTTCTTATTCGTCACCTTCTTCTACATTTTGATTCACTTTACTACCTAAGGGTTCTTCATCATTTTTCCAAATGTCACTTTCTCACTTTGTGCATTTCTTCCTCAAACAAACAGGGTATGTATTTATTAACCGATTCACCTGACCAAGCACACCAATCGAGCTTTCTTCCTTGATTCTTATTCATAACTTCTCAAATGTCCAATGAGAGATCGGTGGTAATGTGGATGGTTCAACATTACCGCCATTTAAATCTATGGAAATACAAGATCAATAAAACCAACACACAACCACTAACATATTTTGCTTTCGGGTTCTGTTGTATTTGTTCACTCCTATGCAAAACATTTTTAGAATATAAGAACACTAGTTGCAATCCCCATTTTTTCCACATCTACGACTGATTTAATCACATGGAAGTCCACTTTCCTATTCGTCTTTGACGTCAAAAAAGAAGATAAGCAAAAATTACAAAAAGTCGCTTAAAATCATCGCCTCCATCAATTCTGCTCTCGATCACGTTCTTGACCTTATAAACCAAAGATTCCCCATCAATATCATACTTCTCCTTCAATTCATCAATCGGACCAAAAGACTCTCCACGATACAATTCCTCAACATCATCTCCATTTTTCTTGGGCACTAAAAAAATATCATATATGTCATCCGATGTGACAACAAAACCCATATCATCAAATTTCAACATCCGACTGGAACCGTTGAAATTATTCACCAAACTTTTAATAATGCCCATAGGAAAGCACGATTCAATAGAAAACCTTAACAAACCTCCAAATCCTATACTTTCTACATCGACTTTTTGTTTACCACTCAACTTATTGATAAACTCATATAAGTCTTGAGGTTTACATTGACTAATGAAATCTTTGCAACAATCAAAAAATAAAAAGTACTTCTCGAGAAAAATGTAATTTGTAAAGTGAAAAGCGATACTTTTCACATAAAGAATGATACTTTTCACATAAAATGTGATACTTCTCACATAAAAAGTGATACTTCTATATGAAGTACTTCTCATAAACTACTTAACAAATTTTCACGTGAAAATTGATACTTTTAACACAGAAAGTGATACTTTTCACATGAAAAGTGGTATTTCTATATGAAAGTATTTTCGAAATAAATTAACAAATTAATAGTCTTAACATGAAAACTACTTTTAATATACAAAATGATACTTTTAACATGAGAAGTGATACTTTTATATGAAGTAGTTTTTAGAAATCTTTTACCTCGCTTTTCGCTTTTTTCCATCATGTTGCTCCACGTCAGTTTTTTGTCATTAATCAACAAATCAACACAGAAACAAAATTACAAATAAATCATACATTAAACAGTGACTATACCTATCTTTATCTTCCTTTTCTTTTTCAGGCTTTTGTGATACTTTTATCTTTTTTGGAATATCATTTGGATCTTTCACTTGAATCTTTTCCTTCTCTTCTCTTTCTCCTTTCTCTAATCTCTTTCTCCTTTTTCCAGCAACATTTCATACATCTCTCTCCGAGAGTTGCTTTCTTTTTCCAGACCCATACTTGTGTGCCTTCATTTTGTAATATCCTTCTTCCCTCTTGATATGAGTTGTTATAGAATGTCGCTCCATAATTTATAACAATCACAGAAGAAACAATAACTAACAACAACAAGATGGCAATTCACATTTCATAAATTTCCAGGTAAAAATACAGAAAAATATCAAAACAGCAAAACAAATTGAAAATAGCAAAATCCAGAGAAATCTTCATAAATTTTTAGGTTACAAAAACATCGAACAACAACACGCAGATTAAAAGCTGAAAATACATAAGCCTAATAAATTAACATGCCCAAATTAAAAACCTAACATACATTTTATGTAAAAATACATGCTCAAATCAAAAACTTTACAAAATACACGCTCAAGTTGAAACTCTAACATACATTTTAAAGAAAAATCCTATAAAAAAACTTTCAAAAATAACTAAAATCAAACATAGTAGAGAAGCGGAAGAAAATAATCGCAAAAAACTAAAGAAATACCCGATTCTTGGTCGAAGAGAGCCGAACATGGAACAACTGCAAGTAAACTGAAGAAAATACTCCAAAATCGCAAGAAAAATGGAGAAAAATCAGAAACGACAAAAAATCTAAAGAAAACTGAAAGAGTTGATCATAAAGAGAGAGAACAAAGAAAAACAAAAGAGTGGGTTGGGTATTGGGTGAATTTTGGGTGTTCAGCGGTTGGGTAAGACTAGCGGGTTTTGGGGCAGGGCTGAGTATTTGGGTCAGGTTTGTGTATTTGGGGCTCCGTCTCACGGATCTCACATAAGTTTTTGTGCTAAAATAATTGTTCTTTGAAAGAAAGATCATTAAAAGATCTTTATCTAGTTTTTGTTTAGGGGAATTGGTTCGAAAAGACTAGTGAATTGATTCCTAATGACTCTACTTTTGATCATACAAGGATGAGATGGGCTTTAAATAATTTTACGAAAATCATGATGTTAAATCAATGTTGTGAAACCGGACCAGATTGGTCCGGTCCGGTTTTGGGAACTGGTCACATGCCTGGTCCAGTTGTTTATTTAAATTGAGTGGCTAAAAAACCATTGTCACCATGTCAAACCCAAAAAAAAATGGAAAGCTGGACCCCATTAACCCGGTTCAATTTTTTTTTCTTTAGTTAAACTTTTTTTCGTTTTTATTACAAAAATTGAAGGAAAATATGTTTAATAAATTTACATATAAATTCTCCTTGTATTTGATATACATTTATATTGGGATATTATAATTTATTATTTTATTATTTATTATTTGTATTTGTTAGTTTTTAACATTTGTACTTGTATTTAAGTGTTACACATGTGTGTATATATATGTTTTGTGTTTGTATACGAGCTAACCAGTTTTATAAGAACGGTTTAAGCGATTGGGTCCGTGATCTAATGACTAAGTTATTAATTCGATTCGATATTCACCCAAATTTAAAAACATTGCGTTGAATATGTTAGCACTCATAAATTTAATGCACTCATTAATATGTGAGATACTTCTGTTTATTTTTTGTATTATTAGTAACATAAGTTATGATGGTGTATGAATATATATGTATATAAACACATGCATATATACACATCATATGTCGCACTTTGGTCTCATATGAGAAATAATTGCATTTAGATCTATCGGGTAAATTAGTATTAATCTTTAAGCAACTTTTAAGTATACTTGATATGGTCATATATCTAGCAACATTCCTTCATATGTTGCATCAAAATTTATACTTAAATATAATATTTTATGAGCCAAACACTAATTAATTTTATGATCTCGTATGAATGTTAGAACATATCCTAAAAACAACTATTTGCTCATATATTTGCACGAGATATGTTTTACGAGCATATAAGATACTTTTCGTTGAGGTACGATTTCATTTAATAGTTCAAATGAAACGAGCATAAAATACACAAAGAAATCATTTTAATTTGGGGTTCCTTTTCTAAATATTTAATAAGAAAAAAAATAAACTTGAATGATGGAGTGTTTCTCATTATACTTATTACTATGTACCTTTCATAGTATTAAAAGAATACTAAATAAAACGCATAAATTTTGTCGAAAACTATGCTTTAATTATAAAAGAAAATAAAAATAAAAAATAGACTCACGAGTGTGACACATGAAATCAAAATCAAGTACTATTTCATCATATTATTTATTATCATAATAATTTAGAATAATCAGATCCATCAAAAATGTGAATTACATTAAAATATTATAGGCCGATAGTTTTGTTATTGCATTTAAGTGCTGAATTAAAATGTAGTAGGTGGCTTTGCACTTGCGCATTGCTGGTTTCGCTTCTTCGGGTATACACACTTACATCGGCAACATTTGTAATTGCCTGGTTTGGACAGCTTCGCTGGTTGCAGAAGGGTTGGCGGAGGAGCTAAGGGAACACGTGATACACACAATCCCCGACCGCGATAATGGTGGTAGCACTTAGTTTTACATATATTTATAGTCACGGTACAACCGATGAATTGATTGCACACTTGTGGAGACGCAAGTGAGTCACCTGAAAAATCATAAAAACAATTAAAAACATAGATTGCAAGATATTTGAAAAAAAGAAAATTTTCACATTATTTTTCTAAAATAGTGTGTTATTAAGTCCTTCATTCGTTCTTAGGTTATCATGATGGTTGATGTAATATTAAGTTTAACTTAACAATTTGTTTTGTTAAGTATTATGTATATATGACCACTTTAAAATTTATTACATTGTTTTGTTAAAATCTTTTATTTTAAGTTAACTACTAACCCGACAAGTAAATAACCTAAACCAAATAGAGAAAATGCGCAACCCCTCTCCCCAACCTGAATAAAGATAACCCAATATAGTTTATCAAAGTATTAATTGTAGCCATAACAGCAAAATAATTTTTTTTTGGTAAACAATGATAAAGGTTTCCAAATTATAAACAAGGATACATTGAAAGACCTATGACAAAGATGAAGAGAAACATTAGAATGGAAAAGGCTATTTGTGTTTTCGCCTCCATCTTGAAAATAAAATCGTATTAATATGTATGATGTTCTGATGCACAAAAATCTTTGTTATATGTTTGTCTAGGTATGAAGATTAGTTCCATAGTTTCTCTTATATATTGTTGCAAAAATATTATGTTTAACTTTCCGATCCTTGTTGTGGAGAAGTTTCACTTATTCTTGCAACCTAATTTATGGAACATTAATGCACAAAATTTAACTTTGTTACTATCCACATATCCATACATATTTTCTATATGAGTTTGATGGATGGCCATATTAAACATTTTTACCATCCATTCAGAATTTATGCTATGTTGTGTATATAAATGCAAACTTTTTAAGAATCTTAATTCTAACTAAATATGAAACTAATTGCACTACTACAAAAAGTGGATTTTACGACAAGAATTTAAATCGTTCATTAATTAACCGATGTAAAAAAAAAGTGACATAATTGTAAATTTTAAAAGAATTCTGCATCGATTGTCACTTGAACCGATGTAAAGGTGATGAAAACATATTAGTTGCAAAGAATGAACATATTAGTTGTAAAGTATAACTGTATATTGAAAATTGATATTAAAATTCTATAAGGATATAAATACTATTGAATTTAGAAGGTATTAGTTGTAAAGAATGAATATATTGATCTAATAGTCCATGTATACGGAAATATTCCAAATTAACCAGTTTTTACTTTCTAGAAGAAAGTGTTTGGTTTAATTCTTATTATTGTTTCATTTATGTTGTAATATACTTTAACGAAACTTTGAAGATTACAAATAAATTAAGTTTTTTTTTGTTTACTAGGAAAAATATATTAGAAGAGCTGGTATATATATATATACATATATATATATATATATATATATATATTAGAAAAAAATATCATGAACCCATTAGGTCTCATATGGACAATAAAATGACTCAAGATTAATGATCCAATATTTAGAGTACCCACTGGATAGCACAATGTCTTCTTAGAATGTCGGATAAAATCTTCTATTCTAAAATGGTGTTTCATTTTCTATTACATCGCACCGATGATTGCCAAAAGTATAAAAAGCATCATATTAATTTCAAAGCATGAATTGTGGGTTTTTATAAAGCAAGTGATGACCATTCGAAATACAAGTATATAATCATCAATATATAAAAGAAACTCAAAATAATTTTAAAATACAAGTAAAAAAGCGACAAATAATTTTTTTCCTAATTTAATTGACAAATGAAGAATGTGGCTAGCTTTTTTGTTTTAAAATAGATAAAATTTTAATTTAATTTTCATTTTCAAATATAATTTAATTTAAGTGGAAAAAAAGAAGTGGAAAACAATCATTGTTACAATTCACTAAAGTAACTGAATGACAGTATCTAACAAGCAGTATAAGTAAATAACAATGAGATTTTCCATCCAATACAAAGATGCAGAGCAAGAGAAGAATCGAAAAGCCTATTTGAATCTTTGCCATCTTCGAACAAAATGAAACGTAAGCGATATAGTGAATAAAATGTTTTGATGAATAAATATCGTCATTATTTGCGTCTTTTTATTGATGTTCTTTGATTTCTCCTATATACATAGTGAAAAAGTAAAGTGTTACTTATTTGTTCTTGTTATGATAAGATGCACTCATGCTATCAACACACACTGTAATATCCCGATTTAAAAAAAAATGATAATTAGAACACTTAAATATTAATATTATTGTTATCTTTATTAGACTAATAATTAGTAATAATATTATGTGTATCATTTGTTAATAAAATTATATATATATATTATATTTATTATGTTTTTATCATTTTCTTTATTATGATAATTATCAATATTATAATCAATATTTCACTTAGAGGTTTATTTAGGGGTTATTTAGCCTTTTAGGGAACAAATTAAGGGTTAGTTATTTTAGGGGCTAAATTTAAGTTTAGGGGTAGGATTACTTAATATATATATGTTCATAACTTCATATACAAATTAAATTTCAAATAATTATAAGGTAGCTATATTTTTCTACTTATTATTCATATTTCCTATATATATACATATATACATAATTCCCAATTTACAAGCCTTCTTTCAATATTTTATTTTACAAATTATTTTATTTAGTTCAATTTATTAAAATCACATATTAATTTATATATATTTATTTAACGAAGAAAATCGAAGGGTCGAGGACTTGGACTTTTATTGTTCATTTTTCTACATCGAATATTTGTGATTACTAAGGTAGGGATTTCTATATTAATTGTCTTTATTTAATATTTCATGATTGTACTTCATTAATCGCAATATATGTCAAGAGGAAATAAATTCATATAAGCTAGGGGCTATGAAAAGGGTTCAGGATCAAACATATCTTCGGGGTGAACCGCAATGCTATATGTAAGGAACCGACCGATCGAGGAGGAAAAAAGGAAATTAATGAATTTCTTGTTGTAATTATGTGAATGCTTTTCATGTTATATTAAATATTGACAAATATATCCCAACCGAGCGAGATGAAGCTCACCCTATCATTATCATGACTTTCAGGTTGATGAATTTTATTTGAAGATATGGTGTTGTGGATGGTGGAATAACTCAATGTTATATTTATATTTTAAATAATTCTGATCGAACTAAATTTTGGATTTATGTCTTTTAATTTTTTCGATTTATGCTTTGAATAATTTTTGGATATTTAATTTGGTAGAATTATTATTATTATTATTATTATTATCATTATATTTTTTTCTTAAGAATTAAATTCTAAATAAACTTATTGATAATTATTGGCATCACTTTAATTTATAAATTCGTGTTTTCTTAATAATATTTTAGAATACTTGAATTTCATAAAATTGGGTCGTTACAAGTGATATCGAGTATGTCTACGATTCGTAGACTTGTTTAGTAAAAAATGTCTTTCAAATATTTTAAAAAAAATAGTATAGTGACATCCACCTCCGTCATATCTCGTCTGATTTATCAAGGAATGCAATTTATTATGTCATGCTATTCAAAATGTCATATTATATTATCATATTTTAGAATTATATTTTATGAATTCAAGTCGTCATTTTTATTAAAAGTATTATTGCATATCTACTTTACATATTAAACAAAGAACTCCTCTTGTAAAAAAAAAAGAAAACAAAATACATTTTTGTTTCGAAATTTTTGAGTTAACAAATTTCGAGGACGAAATTTTATTAAAAGGGATAGTATGTAATATCCCGATTTTTAAAAAAAATGATAATTAGAACACTTAAATATTAATATTATTGTTATCTTTATTAGACTAATAATTAGTAATAATATTATGTGTATCATTTCTTAATAAAATTATATACATATTATATTTATTATGTTTTTATCATTATCTTTATTATGATAATTATCGAGTATTATAATCAATATTTCACTTAGAGGTTTATTTAGGGGTTATGTAGCCTTTTAGGGACAAATTAAGGGTTAGTTATTTTAGGGGCTAAATTTAAGTTTAGGGGTAGGATTACTTAGTATATACAAATTAAATTTCAAATAATTATAAGGTAGTTATATTTTTCTACTTATTATTCATGTTTCCTAGAGATATATATATATATATATATACATACATATATATAATTCCCAATTCGCAAGCCTTCTTTCAATATTTTATTTTTACAAATTATTTTATTTAGTTCAATTTATTAAAATCACATATTAATTATATATATTTATTTAACGAAGAAAACCGAAGGGGTCGAGGACTTGAACTTTTATTGTTCATTTTTCTACATCGACTATTTGTGATTACTAAGGTAGGGATTTCTATATTATTTGTCTTTATTTAATATTTCATGATTGTACTTCATTAATTGCAATATATGTCAAGAGGAAATAAATTCATATAAGCTAGGGGCTATGAAAAGGGTCAGGGATCAAACGTATCTTGGGTGAACCCGCAATGCTATATGCGAGGAGCGCCGATCGGAGGAAAAAGAGGAAATTAATGAATTTATTGTTGTAATTATGTGAATGCTTTTCATGTTATATTAAATATTGACAAATATATCCCTCCGGCGAGAGGAAGCTCACCCCTATCATTATCATGACTTTCGAGGTTGATGAATCAATTTGAAGATATGGTCTTTGTGGAATAATTCAATGTTATATTTATATTTTAAATAATTATGATCGAACTAAATTTTGGATTTATGTCTTTTAATTTTTTCCGATTTATGCTTTGAATAATTTTTGGATATTTAATTTGGAAGAATTATTATTATTATTATTATTATTACTACTACTATTACTATTATTATTATTATTATCATTTTATTTTTTTAAGAATTAAATTCTAAATAAACTTATTGATAATTATTGGCATCACTTTAATTTATAAATTCGTGTTTTCTTAATAATATTTTAGAATACTTTAATTTCATAAAATTGGGTAGATTACACACACACACAAAAGTAACATTAAAGCATTCATGAAGATTTGCACTTGCTTGAATATTTTTTTTTCTATCGTTAAAGCATTCTATTATCTTGCACTAGATCAACTTTAGTTTTGTTACTATTGAGATATGCTGCAGATTTGGATATAATTTTTTATTAATTAATGGATTGTCTAGTTTAGCTACAACTTGTATTTATGGAGATGAATCGTTTGCACATTTGAAATTGTCCATCACGAGCTATGTACATGACTGTTTTTGCAATTTTCTCCTTCTGGTTCTGGTGAGATTTTATTTGAATGATTTTACACAAAGAGCAGAAAATACACTAATGGTATTATAATTTGGAATTCCTCATTCTTCTGATTATGAAGTCATACTTCATTATAGCTTTTGTTTTCGATTGTTATCCTTATTGACTGTGTATTTGAAAGTGTGTCAATTATCCGCACACAAATGTGGTGGAAAATTGTGTTAGGTTCTCCAAAATAAAAAAAATAGCACGCAACGCATTATATTAAACTGAAATTTAGTATATATTGTTTTATTTATTGTTTATTAGCATAATATTTTGACCAATATATCATACCGACCCAATGTAAATTTCATAAACATGCATAATATAGGCCAATAATATTGTTGCACTTAAGCCTTGGTTAAGAATATTGTAGCAGCTGGCTTTTTGCTTGGACATGGCTGGTTTGGCTTCTTATGGAATGTGCACTTGCATCGGTAACATTTCTTTCCTGGTTTTTGCAGCTTGGTTGGTTGCAAAAGGGCCGGTGGAGGAGCTAGAGTACCAGGTGAAACACAAATTCCCCAGCCACGATAATGCTTGTAGCATTTAGTTTTACACACATTTATAGTCACGGTAGAATTGATAAATTCATTGCACATTTGAGGATCAGACGCAAGTGCATCACCTGAAAATCATAATTAAATAAGACAAATATTAGAAAACTTCAATATATATGGTATTTTCATAGAGAGTCGGATCATTTTTAGTTATATGTATTAAGCGCATGGTTAATTTGTTGGTTATAACTTATAACTATTTATCTAATATCTCCATAATTGATGCAATCGCTAGTTTCATATTCATTAATTAAAGCAATAACTTTAGGATTTGATAACTTGAGAGATCAAGTATACAAAGATAGATACAAAAGGAATCACTTGGTAGTTTAGCTAGATAAAATTCAGGCATTTGCCTAGATCAATTCCCACTTAGCTTCCTCCTCTCCCAAGATTTGTATTCAAAGAAAAATATACAGATATGAAAGAAAGTAGTTTGCTTTCACAACCATTAATTAAGTAATCTAAATCAAAGAGAGAAAGAAGATATAACTCCATGTTTGAATTGATAAGTAAATAAACAAAGATAGAGTGAGAGACCTATAAAAAGATGAAGAGAAACATGACAATGGAAAACCCCATTTGTGCCTTTGCCTCCATTCTCAAAAATGCAATGGTATTAATAAAATGAGTAGAAGTTCCACTGCTTCTCTTATATAATTTTCCATCCTTATAAAGGAAAAGTGACACATTCTTCCAAGCTGAAATGTAACATTGGGGCATGCATCAAGAATGCTACAGATTTGGATGTAATTAATATTGTTATTATCTCGAGTATATTCTAGTTTAGCTACAAATTTGAAATAAATGTTTGTGCTTATCTATGGAAACCACGTGGATGTGAGATGTGAGACAGGTTTGACCAAACTCAAAATTTGCCCCAACAAGAAAAAATGTGGACCAATGGCCCACCACGTTCCCCCTCAATTGAGGTCCTACCCTACCTAGCCCCGGACCCAACATGCAAATATTGAAATTAATTAGTTTGTTTGTATCATTTATATCTACCAAAATGTACATTAACACATAACAAACACACAACATCAATAATATATGTGATATACATTATTTCATATACTATTATAAATGAATATCTAAACATCAGTCTCTTGTGTGAGACGGTGTGAGAGATCATGAGAAGGTGATACTTTTAACAGAACAAGTGATCTTTTAGTGTAAAAAGTGATATTTTATCTAAATACATTAATTTAAGTATAATTTGATAAGTATCACTTTTACTCTAAAAGATCATTTTTTACACTTTTAGTATCACGGTCTCACTGACTTTCACCATCACACATAAGTTTTGCGATATCTAAAATATAATATAAATTATGAAATACTCTAGTGTGAAATATTTATATTGCATGCAACGATATAAACAATATTATGAAATTAAAGGGGCAATATTTCATAAAATATTATATTAAATTTAAAAATTATTCTTATATATGACGGAGGTCGAATGAGACATTACCATGGATATTAAAATCTTAAACCTTGGGACCTGCCTCGAGACTTATTTTACCAGAGTCTAGAATCATATGAAATGAAGCTGGTTCGTCATGGGTCTCATTGCCATGCATCCCTCCAATTTATGCCCGTTCCAAATTTTGATGCTTACCTTATTAACCATTTGTTTTTTGGTGAGCATAAGTTTTTATTAATGGAGAACAAGGGGTGCCCCTACCCTTATACAAATATTTCTTCCCTTACACAATACCAATACAAGTTTTTGGTTCAAGAAGCCAATCCGAAAATGAGATTACACTAAATTTAGATTTTCTCGTACTTAACCATGACCACACCATGTCTTTAATAATATCAACAAGTTTACCCGTGTTAAATTCTATGTACTGGAAAATCATTTTATTCCTTGTGGTCCAAATACTCCAAATAGTTCCAAACCAAATTTCAATCTTGCTCTTGCTATGCTACTTGATAATTGTTAGGTATCTATCTCCGCTTTCTAACAGATCGATACACTTAGTACCGAAATTAAAATTACAAACCTTAACCTATAATACAACAAAGTACTCTAGACTCTTTCTTAAATTAAAAATACAACTCAAAGCAACAATACACGAAAATTAATAACAAATGTATGAGGGATAAAACCCTAAACCATATATTGAATAATATGGCCTTCGACTTAACTTCCCACACAAAGTAGTCACCAAGAATCACCCAGAGAACCAAAGTGGAACCAAGAACCACAACTGCCTTGCCACAAAGCCAGGCCCTCAAGAACCGCAGCCCAAGAACAGATCTCGAACAAACCCTAGTTCAACCCAAGAAACCACCCAAACCCTAAATCACTCAAGATATAGAGAGGTCTACACAGAGAACGTGGAGAGGGTGAACACACACTCAGTGATCTCGCTCAAACTCACAATTTCACAGAGAGAAAGGATGCAATGGAGGTGGATCATAGAGAGAGAGAGAGAGAGAGATGAACACAGAAGGTTCGAGAGAGAGAGATGAGAGTTTAGAGAGAGAAGTGAGATACGCAGAATGAGGTTAGGGTTCGGGTGGGGGGCTTTATATATGTAAGACGGATGGCCAAGATTACCTGGATCACATCAACGGATAAGAGACAAGCAAAAGATCCGCGGACATATAAACCGGGTACCACAACCCGAACAGGCGACCCGGGCATCGAGACTATGGGTTGGGCTCAGTTGCCATGGCCTTGGGCTTGCATAAGGGCTGGGCCAAGTAAACAATGGGCCAATTAACACAACAATCTCCACCTTTGGCTCATTGTGATTCAATTAGACAATCTTGGGAATACTTCTGGTCATCATCATCGCCATTTGCCTTCCAAGCACTTAAGCCAGGAAGGACTTGTGTTACAGAAGCACAGAAGCTAACTGTAACTTAGAAAGGATCCCAACAAGCACACAGCAAGTCAAGTTCCCCCATTGAATTAACATAAGCACTAAGCAAATATCAATCCAACAGTTTTGGATTTTTATGTAAACATCAGAATCGCTGTTTAAATCCAACATAAAGGGTAAATAATCGGGTAACTAATCACCAGTGTCAAAATTTAGGATTTTTAAACAAGTTTTGAACTTTGATAAGGGTAGACACTTAGTACCCATATCAGCTGGATTAAATTCAGAGGCCACTTTTTCAAGATTAACCAAACCTTTTGAAACAATATCTCTTATAAAATGAAAACGAACATCAATGTGTTTGGTTCTATCATGAAAAACTGGGTTTTTGCAAAGTTGAATATCAGTTGTGAGTCGAAAATACAACAACTTTTTGTTTTAGAAAACCAATTTTAAACAAGACCTTTAAGCCACAAAGCTTCTTTTAAAGCCTCGAATAACAACAACATATTCCGACTCTGTTGTAGACATGGGGCCACAATATGTTGCGATTTGTGATTTCAACTAATACATGAGCCACAAAGTGTAAAAACATAAGAAGTTGTTGATTTTCTGTTGTCTTTATCATTAGCATAATTAGAATCAACATATCCTTTCAAAATTATACCAGCATCACATTTTGAAAAACACAAACTATAACCAGAAGAATGCCTCAGATATCTTAATAGCCATTTAACAGCATTCCAGTGCACCATACCAGGGTTGGACATATATCTACTCAAACAAGAAACAGCATAGGCTATATCAGGCCTAGTGCTCACCATTAAGTACATAACAGATCCAATAGCATTAGCATAAGGAATGTTTTGCATAGCACATATTTCAGGTTCAGTCTTAGGAGACTGTTCCTTACTTAACAGAAAATGAGAGGCAAGAGGCACATTCACAGGTTTAGCATTAGACATAGAAAATTTTTGTAAAATCTTTTCTATATAAGAGGACTGATGCAAATAAATGACAGATTTAGACCTGTCCCTATCAATGTTCATTCCCAAAATCTTTTTAGCATCACCCAAGTATTTCATGTCAAATTTAGCACTTAGACAATTTCTAACATGATCAATGGATTTAATGCAGAGGTCCAACAAGTAACATATCATCAACATACGCAGTTAAAGAACACAGGATTTCGTTATCAAGTTTAAAGTAAAGGCAATGATCAAATTGGCTTCTACAAAACTTTAACTCAAGCATACATTGATCAAACTTTTTATTCCATTGTCTTGGAGACTGTTTTAGACCATACAGAGATTTTTGGAGTAAAAAAGGACATAGTTAGGCTTGGATTTGTCCTCAAAACCCTCGAGTTGTTTCATAAAGATTTTTTCATCCAAGTCACCATGAAGGAAAGCAGTTTTAACATCCAACTGTTTCAATTCCGGTCAAATTGAGCAACAAGAGCAAGCATAATTCTCACAAAGAACAAATTTAACAACAGTGCAAAAATTTATGTGTAATCAATCCCTTCCTTCGAGTGAAACCTTTAGCAACTAATCTAGCTTTAAACCTAACACCTTGATTCTTGTTTAATCTTGTAAAGCCATTTACTGAGTCAACTATAGAACAATTAGGGGTTTAGGAACAAGAATCCATGTGTTATTAACATGCAAAGAAGTCATTTCTTCATGCATAAAGACTTAGCCATTTAGTGGATTCAACGAGTTCATAGCTTCGAGAAGGTTTTAGGCTCGAGAACCATCAATAGATTCAAACACAGAAAACACATAAGATGTCATGTGAAAATCAGCAAACTTGTTTGGGACTCTAACATGCCTCCTAGTTCTATCCCTAGTTAACACATAATCATTCAATTCATCATGATTTTCAGCAACAGGTTCATTTTCAGTGTTAACATCAGGGAAATCATTATGCATGTCATGCACATTATCATGCTGAGTATCATCTTCAATATGCACATCATTGTCATTCATATTGACAGCAAAACATCATTAATATGAGAATCGGCAGGAACAACATTATTAGGAGACACATTAGAAAGCTCCACCTCATTTGGAGTAGTATCATTTTCAGAGACAGTTTGAGGAGAAGGATGCACAAAGCAAGGGAATTCAAGTTCATTGAATAACACATCCCTACTAATTATAGTTTTAAAACCAGGTTCTCCTCTATTCCAAAGTCTATAGCCTTTAACCCCTTCAGGGGTAGCCAAGAAAAACACATTTTATGG
The DNA here is from genome assembly GCA_016081115.2 of Rehmannia glutinosa. Classification (NCBI taxonomy): domain Eukaryota; kingdom Viridiplantae; phylum Streptophyta; class Magnoliopsida; order Lamiales; family Orobanchaceae; genus Rehmannia; species Rehmannia glutinosa. Next base: position 22,965,939 of record CM071932.1, on the reverse strand, counting down.
ACCTTGGATCTAATTTGTCATTCTTTTGATGTACAAAAGAAGAACACCCAAAGATTTTCAAATTAGAGAAATCAATTAGAGAAATCAATTGCTTTCCCAGTCCACACCTCTTCAGGGTATTTCCCTTCCAAGGGGACCGAGGGGACCTATTGATTAAATAGGTAGTCTGTTAACATGACCTCTCTCCCAAAACCTTTTAGAAAGTCCAGAGGTAGCAAGCATGCTCCTCACTCTTTCTAAAAGTGTTCTATTCATCCTTTCAAAGAACACCATTTTTTGAGGTGAATAGGCAGCGACTTGTGCCTTTTATTCCAAATTCATCACACAAGGTTGTCCATTAATTGATTGCAAAATTCCAGGCCATTGTCAGTTCTCAAAACTTTAATCCTTTTACAGTTTGGTTTTCAATAAGAGTTTTCCAAGTTTTAAACTTATCAAAAACATCGATTTGTTCTTCATTAAAAACACCCAAACTTTCCGGAATAATCATCAATTATGGACAGGAAATATCTATTTCCTCCATGAGTAGGCACAAAAGATGGACCCCAAACATCGATGCAAGTATTCAAGCAATTCAAGATTACCGATTGTTTGGGATTAGTTGGAGAGGGGAACTTGACTCTTTGATGCTTACCATACACACATGATTCACGAGAAAGACAAAGCATCAAGTTTGTTTTTACCAAAATGCCCTTATTCGAAGAATGTCAAGACCTTTAGAGCTGATGTGACCAAGTCTTTTATGCCACAAATCAGTCAAATCATTTGACACGGGATTAGCAACAACATTCACAGAATTTGGCACATAAGAATCATGTTTAGCATGTAGGACATAAAGATTTTCATTCTTTTCGGCTTTTGCAATAATCATAGAACCCCTCATAAGTTTCATAACACCCTTCCCCATCTTCCTCATAGCCATCATGTTCAAGCATAGCACAGGATATCAAATTATTGGATAAATCGGGAACATGTCTTACATCATTGAGTGTCAAAACATAACTTGATACCAAGTTTCAAACACACATTACCAACACCAATCACTTGACACTTTTTATCATTAGCCATGGAAACAGATCCATTTTGCCTTTGAAGCATAAGTATTAAGCAGGATGTTTAAAAGGTGTCATATGGAATGTGCATGCGAGTCAATTAGCCATTCATAATCACCGAAAGCATTTGAAGGCACAGAGTTCACAGAGCAGGCGGCTCATGCACCATAAACACATCACCCATATGATCATTAGAAGTAGTCAAGTTCACGAGTCATTGGTTTGGTTTTATTGTTTCGGTTATTGTTTTGGTTATTGTTCGGTTATTCCGGGTTTATTGCACTCTTTGATGTAATGACCATGCTCACCACAATTATAGCATTTCTGTTATTCCCAGGTCTACAGAATTAGACCTACCTCCGCTTTTGCTTCTCTTTCTTCCCGATTTATTGTTATTGTTATTCCCATTTTTTTCATTCCGAGGTCTACCCACGACATGCATAACCTTCCTCGACCCTGTTCATTCCCCTTTGATATTTTCAGATCTAATTCCTTACTCTTAAGGCCATTAATCACAGTATCAAGGGTAATAGAGTCTCTACCATATTTAATGGCAGATTTCACATTAGCATAAGAATCAGGGATGGCATTTAGCAACACAATAGGGGTGTAATCATCAATGTTTTTATCACCGATCGACTTTATATCTTGAATCGATTTTGTAAAAACATCAAGATTTTCATCCATATCCTTTGTCAAGTCAAGTTTAAATCTAAAAAACTTTTCAAGTAAGAACAGTTTGGAAGGTAGTGAGGTTTCAGTAAAGAGTTCTTCCAACTTGTTCCACAATTCCTTGGCACTTGACAACTTGCCAACTTTTCTTAACAGAATCGAGAAAGGTTTAGGATGATGGATGAATAAGCAAACTCATCAAGTTGACTTTAATATCAAAGATATCTTTATCAAGTATATTTTTGTTCAATGACTTTAAAACATTTTTGTTGAATCAAAATGCCCTTCATCTTTTGTTGCCAAATAGAAAAATCAGTTTTTCCATTGAAGGGTTCCAAGTGATAGCGAAACACCCAGTCATTATCACGAGATATAATCAAGAATATATATCACACGGATAAGACACGGGTAATTCACAGAGTACACAAAAAAGTACACCAAGAAATCACAAGGAATGAGAATCGTGAGAAGCAATGTAGGTGGACCACACAGAGTCCAAGTAAATGCAACAATAAAATGAACAACAGGCAATACAGGACCACACAGAGTCCAACAGAGAACAACAAGGGACCACACAGAGTCCAGAGGAAAGCAATAAAAGGACCACACAAAGTCCAAAAAAAATAATAAGGCCCTAAGGTGGATCCCCCTTGCACCTCAGGATTCCACTGCGCTCGTGGCACAGGGTCAAGAGGCTTGATGCTTAGGGTTTCCCTAAAAAAAAACTACTACTAACAAAGAAATAAGGAGGAGGGAGGAGAGATTAATCGTTACTACCAGGAGCAAGTCCTGGGTATCAAACCGGTCTTTGAGTTCACCAGGAGCCAAGAATCACCGAGATCGGCAAAGACGAACCGGAAGCACCAACCCACCAAGAGGCGGATAGGTGCTCGATACCTTTATTAGGTATCTATCTGTCTCTAATAGATCGATACACTTAGTACCGAAATCAAAATTACAGACTCCAAAACCTATTATACAACAAAGTACTCTAGACTCTTTGAGGAAATTAAAAATACAACTCAAAGCAACAATACACGAAAATTAATAACAAATGTATGAGGGATAAAACCCTAAACCATATATTGAATAATATGGCTCAGGACCAGAACTTCCCACACAAAGTAGTCACCAAGAATCACCCAGAGAACCAAAGTGGAACCAAGAACCACAACTGCCTTGCCACAAAGCCAGGCCCTCAAGAACCGCAACCCAAGAACAGATCTCGAACAAACCCTAGTTCAACCCAAGAAACCACCCAAACCCTAAATCACTCAAGATATAGAGAGGTCTACACAGAGAACGTGGAGAGGGTGAACACACACTCAGTGATCTCGCTCAAACTCACAATTTCACAGAGAAAGGATGCAGCCAGAGGCTGGATCATAGAGAGAGAGAGATGAACACAGAAGGTTCGAGAGAGAGAGATGAGAGTTTAGAGAGAGAAGTGAGATACGCAGAATGAGGTTAGGGTTCGGGTGGGGGGCTATATATATGTAAGACGGATGGCCAAGATTACCTGGATCACATCAACGGATAAGAGACAAGCAAAAGATCCGCGGACATATAAACCGGGTACCACAACCCGAACAGGCGACCCGGGCATCGAGACTATGGGCTGGGCTCAGTTGCCATGGCCTTGGGCTTGCATAAGGGCTGGGCCAAGTAAACAATGGGCCAATTAACACAACAATAACAATCCACGACGTTGAGTGAAACTCTTGCCAATGTTTTAACAAAACACCACTTGAACACCAAGCCACTTATATATTTCCTTCTAGACAATCTAAGCAACATCATAGGTGGTGAAGAGATGGTTGGAAAACTCCTCTTCTTTCAAACAAAGATCACAACGAACATTCTTTGTTTTCATCAATAACTCTTCTTTTCTCGCAAATTAGTTTTAGTTGGAATGCAATTTGAAGCAACTTCCATATGAATGCACTAATTTTAGAGGGAACGGTCTTACACCACACCACCTTAAAATCTTAAGATATGAATCATCCGAAGAGTGCCAAGATTCCAAGAGATTATACATCTCCTTAGTTAGGTACTTCCCATTATGTCTTGTGTTATATCTCCAAACATCTTTTTGCTCTCATCCAGGGAATTCTATCAATAATTGCTAAAAGGTCATCAAATAGGTTATACTCCCATTCAAAGAAGTCCCTCCATTGCCATATCCAAATCCATTTACCCTCTTCCCAATATATCCTCTTTGCCACCCTTTCTTTATTAAAGAGTCGATTTTCAATAAATTCTCGAATCTTTGCATCAAACTTTGTCCCCTAATCCACGGATCCTCCCAAAAAGAAGTGTATTTACCATTTCCTATCACCCTTTCAAGTTTATCCGTAAAAACGATCGTTCTCCCGTTTGCTTCAATATATTTCTTTATATCTCCCCACCATTTAGAACCACTTTTATGGTTTCCAATATCTCTAGTATCTCTACCCAACTAGGAATGTCAGCAGGCGGGGCGGGGAGCGATCTCCATCCCCGTCCCGCGATCGCGGAATCATCGTCCTCGTTCATGAGACAAATGGGGAAAATTTTCCCCCCATCTCCATCCCGGCGGTGATTCCCCGCTCCCCGTTTTAATTTTTTTTTTGCAAAAATTTAATTTTTTTATAAAAATAATTATTTTTAATATTAATAAATTATATAAAAAAACTAATAAACCACTCATTAATAAAATAAATTAAATATTTTGTTATTTTTTATATTTAATGAGGATATATTTATAATATATTATAAATAATATATTATATATTTAATATGCGGTTTCCATGGAACAGGCGGGGATCCCCGCGGGGGAGGAGAGTATGATCCTGTCTCCGCCAACAGTGGGAAAAAATTCCCCCCTCCCCCCCGGGAAAATATCGAGGAATCCCCGCCGTTCGGGCAGATTCAATGAGGAAAACGGGGATTCCCGCGAGGAACGAGAATTCCCGCCCCACCTGCCAACTCTATACCCAACCACCCTTTAATCCCATACTTTGAAATTAAAACTTTTACCCACAATTGGTCTTTTCAACCAAGAACCTCCATATCCACTTAACAAGTAAATCTTCATTAAACAAACCAAGATCTCTAATGGATAGACACCTCTTCTCTTTTGATTTGCACACTTTCTTCCATTGAACCTAATCAATTTTATGCCCCTCGATTTTTCTCCCCACAAAAAGGACCTTTGAATTTTAGCAAGTTGGTTTAAGACTTTTTAGGAATTCGAAAGAAAGAGAGGTAATAAAGAGGCAAAGAACGAGAATGGGATAATGATGATGCTTAAATGATTATTCTTTAATCAATGTAATGATTGTAAAACTTATAAACATGATAGTTAGGATTAATAAAAATAAAAATCCATTTTGGGGATGCTTTAGGACATATATTTTCTAATAGCAGCTCCAATACTCGAAAGTGGGGTGAGTTGGATGGAAACAAAATTATAGAAGTTCCAACTTAGTTTTTTTGAATTTCTAATTAATACTATCAAGCCGGAGATAAGCTTGGGTTGGGGCCCAATATTTCCCCGCTGTCTCGTCCGACCATTGGTTCCACCCAAACAGTACTACTGCCAAATGCCATATTATTCCCATGAGATGAAAATGGAAGGTTAAATGAAACTAACTACATATATGGTTTGAACTTGCAACTAGTTGATTTAAAATAATTCTGGATGCATAAACATCTAAAGGTAGACAGATTATTTTCCGTAGTGTGCAATATAGAAAACATGTTTTGTATTCCACTTAAAAAATGAAAAAGTTCAGCACACCTTTTACAGAGACATAACACAACGATTTTAACAACAATGCTTCTAGCAATGGGAAAAAATGAATCTCTCTCTTGGGAGTTTTTTTCTCTCTCTTGGGAGTTGTGTATCCTCTTTTGGGGCAAAAGCTCTTTCTTTCTCCTTTTCAAATTTCTCTTCGTTCTTGTGGGTTTGGTTGGTGTGGGTTTCACATGAATTTGCCTTTAGAATTTAATAGCCATTAATGCTTTACTACTTAAGATATATCTTTTAATTTGTGTTTGTCTCTTGTTGATAATGGTATTGACTCTCTTTGTTTTCCTGTTATTTTGTGTCTGAGTGGTCTTTTTTTTGTTTCTTCCTATCTGATTCTCTTTTGTATGTTTCTTCTCTTTTGTTCGTCTCTTGTTCTGGTTTCTTTGTCTCTTTTTGGAGTTTCCTTTCTCAGGCCCTGCTCTCCTTGGCATCTGCGAGGTGTGATCTGCGGTTTTGAGTGAGGGATTCAGAATGGCGGACGAGGTTGGTTTTAAGCTTAGTCAGTTCAAACTCTCGGAGAAGGAAAACAAAAGGAATATGCTTGGAAGAAGGAGATATTGTCTCGAGCAAAGAGGTTTGTAGTAAGAGTTTGTTTGGGAAAATTATAGGGTTGAAACGAGTTAACTTCGGGGGTTTCAAGAAAACTCTGTCTCTAATATGGCCGGTCTCGAGTCCATTTACTATGAAGGAACTGGGGTTGAATTTTTTCCAGTTTGTGTTCAGCTCTGAAGAAGATAAAAACGTGTTCTTGAGAGGAAGCAATGGATTTTCAAAAATCAGTACCTAATTTTGAAAAAGTGGGAAGAGGGGACTTCAATGAACAACCAGGTTTTTAAACAACTTGATCTCTGGGTCCAAATGTGGAATATACCTTCTAATTGGTTATGTTCGATGGTTGGGTTGAAAGTTGGTAAGATGTTTTCTAAGGTTAAAGATGTTAGTATTTATGATAGAGGAAGCTTAAGGGATATCCACTTAAAATGCGGACCTCTACCTAGGGAACTCTGTCAAGCTTGGTAATAATTTGGAGTGGATTGATTTTAAATACGAAAAACTTTTTAATATCTGCTTCTATTGTGGTTGCATAGGGCATCTTGACTGAGGTGTGAGGAGAGAATGAAGGATATGCGTGCGGGGTGCCTAAGCGAGGGCAATTCCGTGAATGGATTAAAGTCGATGAATCCTTTGTCAATCGTCGTCGAGCTCTAACTCTAATAGTGAACCAAATAAGAGCCCTACTATCATACCTTCATGTAAAACAAGGAGCTAGATACAATAGCCTTGGAAGCTTCTCCCGATTTAAAATCATATTAGTGGAGAAAACTCGGAAAAGGCTATGGTTACACAGAGTGAGCTGCATGGAGATGAAAGGATTGGTAATAAGCTTAGCCAGCCTTTTTTTGAATCAAATGCCATTGAAAGCAAATCTGCAAAGGACGGAATCGAGATAAAAAACTCAGAGTTGGATGGAGGTAGTGAGACGGTCTGTGTTGATATGAGTCAGAAACAGCAAAAAGCCAAAGGAATAGTGATGAGAGAAGGCAAAGAGAACTCGACAGGCTTAGGGCTGAATCTCGTTGATATAGTTGTTGAGGAAAGCCATATTCGACAGCCTCTGGCTGAGGTTACTAATTGTCTGTCCAAAGACAAGCAGAAAATCTCCTTTTCTAAAATCCAAGGGAAAACGTGGGCCAGGAATAAGGCTAAACCAGAGGAGGGATCTAAAATTTGTGAAATGGAAGAGGACCCTAAAGCCAACTGTGGAAAAAAATGAAATTCCGCTGAGATCAAAAGGGTGGACAAGTCTGATTTTGCTGAAACTTCAAGGGCTAAGAGGGGGAAAAATAAATCGGATTCTAGAATGGATATTGAGGTAGAGGTAGCCGACCATAATTGGCCCCAAATTAACCAATGAAGGTCAATGTGTGGAACTGTAGAGGTCTGGGAGGGCCCTCAACAGTTTCCCAGTTGAAGGAGTCATGGAGACTTCACCACCCGGAGATGTTATTCTTATGTGAAACTAAAAAAAAGAGAAGTTTTGTTACAACGGTTGCCAGACAACTGAGAGTTGACCAAACCTGGTTTTGTTTTGATCCTTTAGGGAAAAGTGGAGGCCTTTTCGTTTGTTGGAATAATGTTATTAAAGGGATACAAATCATTCCAAGTTTCTTTTGTTTGGAAGTAGAAGTGCAGATGGCCAGTGATGATGATAGTTGGTGGATTGTGTTCATTTACTATAGCACCCAGGTTGAGGATAGAGTGAAACAGTGGGATTATTTGATGAATGCCAAGACAAAGTGGGGTGGCAAGTGGATTTGGGGGGGATTTTAATGAAATTTGCTGCAGTGAGGAGAAAAAAGGAGGTAGAAGGAGAGCTCAAAATAGTTTTGATAGGTTTAACTTCTTCATTGGAGATATTGGAATGAAAGAAATTACCTCTGTGGGGAATGAGCTCACATGGGCTAATAACAGGGAAGGTGAAGGCTTCGTGGAGGAAAAGTTGGACATATTTTTTGGTTCATTAGGATGGTCCAATCAATTCCCTAATGTTGTTACTAAGGTCATTTTCAAAAGCGCTTCTGATCATTGTATGCTTTTTCTTGAATCCTCCCCTGAAAAGCCATCTTTTAAAAAGAGATTATATTTTGATATAAGAGATGGATCGAGAAAGATGGGGTTAGTGAGGTTGTGAGAAAGTGGTTTGGGAGTTGAATATGGTGGGGTGCCAATGTTTAAGCTTCATGCTAAAATTACCTGAATGCGAGTTCAACTTCTCAAGTGGAGCAATAATTTTAGGAACCTCGGTTGTGCTAAAATGAATCGGTTAAAGGATGCTATGGAGTTTGAAAGAAAGAAAGGTGGTGATAGGGATTGGAATTATGGCACAAGCCAAGCAGGAGTTGAATGTGGAATATAATCAAGAAGAGTTATTCGGAAATAAAAACTAGAATCCAATGGCTTAATGAGGGCGACAAGAACTCAAAATTCTTCCATGCCCTCATGGTTCAAAGGAGGAAAAGCAATCGTATTTCTAGATTGGTTAAAGAGGATCTTACTATGGCTGAGAATCAAGAAGAAATTGAGAAAATAGTGGTGGATTTCTATAAAGATCTGTTTGCATCTGAAGGATCAGTGGATCAGGTTAATGTTCTTGGACAAATCCTTCACTCAATCCCAAATGAAATGAACAACAACCTTATTGCCAAGGTGGAGGAGCCTCGAAATTTGAAGAGCACTTTTGATATGCACCCCAACAAAGCTCCAGGACCGGATGGTATGTCCCCACTTTTCTTTCAATACTTCTGGGATATTATTAAATTTGATCTTTGTCAAGCTGTGAGCAATTTCTTTGATTCTGGCAAAATTCTTAAAAACATGAACCACACTCTTGTTACATTGATCCCAAAATGCTTTAAACCTGAGTCCATTTCTCAATTACGGCCTATTAGTCTGTGTAATGTGGTGTATAAAATTGTAACGCCCTCTTACGGACGCTACACGGCTCGTTAACATTAAACTTCTTTGAAATATTTTTTTTTTAGAAAAATTATACACTATTAGACATGATTTTTTTTATAATGATCATTCTCACATTATATTAAAATCGACCATTATATCATGAAAATACAAATCATCATGAGAAAACCAAAATGTCACAAACCAAGAGTTTGAATTCGAAAATAGTGAAAACATACAATTTGAAAAGAGGTTTTCAATGAATCTTAAAATAAAACATAGCGGAAGCTTAAAAATTGAAAATAAGTTTAATAATTTGACATCATAAAATATAATGTCTTCCTTGGCGTAATTCGTTTCCAATCCCACATCGTTGCACATACGCTCCTCGTATACTTCAACTTAAGTCATCCTCATTATATTCGTGATTCGCAACATGATGTAACTTTTATAAGCATTAAGCTTAGTAAGCACATTTGAATTCTCACAAAAACATTTTTCAAAGTATGAGCATTTATCATGGAACCATAAATATAAGCATGATCATTGTAAATAACTTTTACATCTCTTTCTATGCATAAATAAAAGAATGCATATTCATTTTATCTTTATGGGCCCAAGCGTTACACCGTTAACATCATTAGTGCGCCGTCACGAAAGGAAAGGGGTAGCTAATCCCAAACCAAACGTAACAAGTCCACCTTGCGGGACAAGTGCACCTAGCGGGACAAACATCATCATTGGGTGTGTAACGCTTACATTACGCTACATACATATACATTTATGAAAAACTCATCAACAATTTGTAAAGAATGCCATAAATGCCTTTCATAGAAAATGCTCAAACATAAGATGTTGAAATCAGTGTAACTTTGTAAAAAGAACATTTCATAAACTTAATCATGTTGCAGGTGAGAATGTACTTACTTGACTTGTTTATTTACTAAACCTTTCACTTAAGGGTGATGAACGTCTTGATCACGGTGTGCTCGCCTTCTTGGAATGTTCATGTCAAATATTTTCATGAGAAACACATACAATTAATATAGACATTAAAATTTCATTTATAAATATATATAAGATTTCATAAATGGTCTAAATAATGTTCATAAAACTTCATTATTACATGATTAAGCCTAATACTCTAAATCTGGAAATTCTGACCTATACATACTTAAAATTATTAATCTGATAATATAAATATTAAATTCATGTAAAAATTAGTAATAGATGTGGGCATGATTTTCCTTTATAAAATAGATGTGAAAAACATGATTTTCCTTTATAAAATAGATGTGAAAAACATGATTTTCAAATTTTCTAAATGAATACAATTGTACAGGCATCTTATATTCTAGTCTGGGCATACAGTAAAGAACGATTTTTAACTCACAACCAAGATACCGTATAAATCTAAAACTTTGCAGAATTATATCTAACACATATATACATGTCCCAAAATTTTCCTAAAGTAAATGATCATCCATTTATAGTTCAAAATAACTATTCAAAACGGATCCTAAAAACTGTCAGGATTTCATACACTGTGAACATATTAGATTATAAATTCCATATCCTCCAAACCGGGATAGATAAAATTCCAATAAAAGTACTGGATACTAATAATTCATATAGGAATGCCATATCCAAAATTTAGCTATAAATAAAATCATATCCATGCTACACATGCTTCGCAAGTTTGAGATCATACAAGTTTTCAGATTCATGAATGAATGTCCAATGGTAAAAGAAAATTCGTTATTAGATCATCAATAATTACAAGGATCTGGAAATTTAACCTAGCATATGTGACATTTAGCTAAGTATTTCTAAAATATAAATGTACTCAAGAAGCAATAATTTTCATATCATAACATTTCACCAATTAAATCCGAATTTGGAAATACATACCTTATTTCTTACAAGATCTTGTATAAGCAAAGTGGTTCACTCAATAGATACTTTGATGCAACTTTGTTGAAACTACTTGTATGATTACTTCTTGTGTAGATATATGTTATGCACCATTGAATTCAAGGTAAATAGTATGAAGAAGTAAAAACACACTTTGGTGAAGAGTTGGATTAGATTCTTTGAAAGGTCTCATGTAGAGATTTTTGAGGAAACTATTTAGAATGAAGGAACTTATTGGCTCTCTAAATTTTTCAGATCCACACACCTCTTATTCATATATGTAACTTTGTATTCTCAGCAAATAACTAGATACAAGTCTCATCTATTAAAGTATTAAAAAAAGAAGTCCCTACATCTTCACTTGATAGTTGTTAGCCATGTTCCAATTTATAAAATAAAGACCTTACTTTTCTCGCTTTCTTCATTGTGATTTAATCATGGAGAATATACCTTAACTTTTGTGGTTCAAATAGGAACGACCATGATACTTTACTTGCTTTATACAAATCATAACAACCACAACAACATGAGTATAGTAAGCTGTCACAGAATTTTCTGATTTGGCAAGCTTTAGTATATGGACCATAACTCTCACTTTACATATTCAAATAAGGTAATTCTTCCTCCTATAGACACCTAAGACATGTATCTAAATTAACATGTTTAAAAATTCCAGATAAGAAACTTATTTTATGGGAAAAATACGTTGGCAAAGTTGGACATGATGCTGTCAAGTTTTACAGATTTTCAGTTTTGGCATGTTTGAGTGTTTTGAGAATATCTCATACATTACATATTCAAATAAGGTAATTCTTGTTCCTATAGATACTTAAGGCATGTACTTCAAATACCATGTTCATAAATTCCAAATAACCACCTTAAGTTATAGGGAAAAACGTTCACAAAATTGTACCTAAAACCATATATCATCAAGTTCATAAACTACATGAGTTTGAAGTGCATGAAAATAATTCATTTAATCATTCTTGATTAGCATAATAAAATATCAATATAACATGTAATTTCTCATATATACACACATCACATCATAGTAATATATGTATAACTCATGTCCCATATATACCGCCCTAATTCTTTTTGACATGAACTTCCGAGCACACCGATCTCACGTTCTTCACTGTTATAACACTAGATGAATCATTAGTATTTATTTTTAATAAATGAAAATATATAAAAGAAAGGAAAAAGTCCTGATCACAAGCCGATCAGGTAGCAAAGGAAAAAAGGAAAAATAATGAAAAAATTCAGGAAAAACCACAAAGATAACTTAAAAACGCAATTTGAGTGAAGGGCGTTTTCGCGCTCAAAGATTTTCCGGTGATATTCTCATTTGTTGTTATTGCACGTGCTCGAGTATCATCTTGATGATCTCGATGGATTTTGTGGAATGTCGGCCCAGATCCTCGAGCTACAATGTCCATATTCTTCATAGCTTCTGAGGAAGCACATGAGTGAATGACAAGCGGAGTAGTTGAAGAGACGCCTAGCTTGGTCTTTAAAGCTTCTGATTTGTGTTGTTCTTCTTCATCTTGTTCTTCGTCTTCCGCCATATCGGACCACCTCTTTGGGACTATTGCCGCCATGGCTTGAAAGCTCTCCGAAAGATCAGTCGAATTAAAACTTTCCGAAGGATCACTAGGTGTTAACACGTAATTACTAACAGGGTTACTGTTATTCACTGTCTCAATAGCCTTATTTAAGTCAGTCTTCTCATTGTCAACCAACTGATCAGCCTGCGCCTGATTATAAACAGTATTTGATGGTTGCGGTTTGTAGACCACCAGTGAACGCTCCTTGTTTCCTTGAGCATCTTTATCATTGTTCTTAACCGTCATGATGTCTCCATTGCCATGTAATTCTCCACCATCAAAATTGGTATGATTTGTCTCCTGTTGTTGACGATTGGCATCAAGCTCTTCAAAGATATCGAACGAGTTTTGGGTCGCAATACCCGATGTAGAAGCTCTATTATCCGGGTTGTCTTTCGAGGGTCGTCCCTTTTTGTTTTTCACTTGTACCCAAGTTTCACTCACCTCCTTATCCTTTTTAGCCGGAGACCTCCCCCTATTATAATGTCTGCCCACCGAACGACTACGAAGACGCACCTCAACATCTGCCAGATGAATCATTAGTATTAAATACACCAATAGTCATTATGATTAATAAAATTATAATCATTAAAGAAAATATGGGTATTACAATCCTCCCACCTTACAAGAGTTTCGCCCTTGAAACTCGGAATAGATGTGGATATTTTGCTCTTATATCTTCTTCACGCTCCCAAGTGGCTTCTTCAACTTTGTGGTTAGACCATAATACTTTAACTAAAGGAATTTCTTTGTTTCTCAATTTCTTAACTCCTCTATCAAGTATTGTTGTGGGTTTTTCTTCATAATCGAAACTCTAATCAATTTGTACCAATTGTGGTGTAAGGACATGTGATGGATCGGGAACATATTTCTTGAGCATTGATACATGAAAAACATTGTGGATTGTTGTCATCTCTTGAGGTAATTCTAGTTTATAAGCAACTTTTCCAATTCTTTCAACAATCATATATAGACCGACATATCTTGGACTAAGCTTTCCTTTCTTCCCAAACCTCATAATTCCTTTCATTGGTGAAACTTTAATGAAGACGAAGTCCCCCGATCGAGAATTCTAACGGTCTACGCCTAATATCAGCGTAACTTTTCGCCTACTTTGTGCTATTTCAATTCTTTTTCGGATTACCTTTACAGCTTCCGTAGTCTCTTGAACAAAATCCGTCTTCTCGATATGTTTCGATTCTATCAATTTCTTCTCACCGACCTTCATGCCAATGAATTGGAGAACGACGTCTCCCATACAATGCCTCATAAGGGGCCATACCTATTGTTGCTTGATAAGCGTTATTATAAGCAAACTAGGCGAGTGGTAAGTATTTGCACCAACTTCCTTTAAAATCAAGAGTGCATGCCCTAAGCATATCTTCAAGAATCGATTTGTTCATTCCGTTTGTCCATCGGTCTGCGGATGGAAGGTCATCTTAAACATTAGTTTGGTACCCATTGATTGTTGTACACTTCGCCAAAAGTGAGACATAAATCTACTATCTCTATCCGAAATTATAGATTTTGGCACTCCATGTAAGCGAACTATCTCTTTGACGAGAGTTTCGCTAACGTGTCCATCAAAAATGTCATTTTAATCGAAGAAAATGAGTGACTTGGTAAGTCGATCGATAATTACCCAAATGGCATCATAGCCATGAGTCGTCTTAGGCATCCCAACGATAAAATCCATGGCAATTTCTTCCCACTTCCATTCTGGGTATATGAATTGGTTGCAAGCGCCGTTGTGCTTTTGATGTTCTACCTTTACTTGCCGACATGTCAAACACTTGTTAACATAACTCGCAATATCTTTCTTCATGCCATGCCACCAAAAATTTTGTTTGAGGTCCCGATACATCTTTGTAGCTCCTTGATGTATGGAGTATGGAGTTTCATGGGCTTCTGACATAATCTGTTTTCTCATTTCCCAATCTTTTGGTACACAAAGTCGTCCTTTGAATTTTAAAATTCCATCATTGGAGATACAAAAATCCGGACATTTTCCGTCACTACTTCTTCCTTGATTTTGGATAAAAGTTGGTCCTTTTCTTGACTGCTTGAATATGCCCAAAAATGTGCGGGGTCAAGGTTATTCTTTGATAAACGATTCAAAATTATTTCAAGTTGTAGCTCAATAACCTCTTTTTGTAAAGGTTTTGGGATAACATGCAACACCATGAGTTTTGTTGATGATTTCCTACTCAATGCATCCGCTACTCTATTTGCTTTGCCTGGATGATAAAGGATTTCACAATCATAATCCTTAACTAATTCAAGCCATCGTCTTTGCCTCATGTTTAATTCTTTTCGTGAAAAAGAAATATTTCAAGCTCGTGATCTCGTATAAATCTTACGGTGACTCCATACAAATAATGTCTCCATATTTTTAATGCAAATACTACAACCGCCAATTCAAGATCATGAGTAGGGTAATTATTTTCATAATCCTTCAACTGTCTCGAGGCATAAGCAATCACTTTATCATTTTGCATGATCGAACTACACCAAGGCCCATTTTTGAAGCATCATCTTTGTAAATAGAGAATCCTTCTTCTCCTTGGGAATCATCAATACCGGTGATGAAGTTAATCTATTCTTAAGCTCTTGAAAACTTCTATCACAAGCATCAGTCCATTCAAACTTTTTTCCCTTTGCGGCGTTAGGTTAGTTAGAGGTAACACTATTTTTGAAAAATCTTCCACAAACTTTCGATAGTAACTGCTAAACCTAAGAAACTTCTAATTTCACTTGCATTCTTAGGTTGTTTCCAATATAGAACAGTCTCTATTTTTCCCGGATCCACCTTAACACCATCATTTGATATCACATGACCTAAGAATGACACTTCATCTAACCGTAACCCACATTTGGAAAATTTTGCATATAATTGATGTTCTCTCAATGTCTCAAGTACAATCCTCAAGTGTATATCATGTTGTTTCGACTCTTTGAGTATACAAGGATGTCATCAATAAATACTTTAACAAACTTATCAAGATATTCTATGAATACTCGATTCATCAAATCCATAAAGGATTCTTTGGAGCGTTTGCAAGACCAAAAGGCATACCTAATTCTAAAGGTTGTCATCGAAATATCTTATATCTCCTTCCTTATCTTCAACTAGTGATAACTAGATCTCAAATCAATTTTTGAAAATATTGATACCCCATTTAATTGGTCAAACGAATCATCAACTCTCGGTAATGGGTATTTATTCTTTATGGTCACTTTATTCAACTCCCTATAGTCAATAGTCAATACATAATCTCATAGACCCATCTTTCTTCTTGACAAATAATATTGGAGCGCCCTATGGTGAATGACTTGGTCGTATGAAACCTTTGTCACTGAATTCTTTAAATTGAGCATGCAATTCTTTTAACTCTGATGGGGCCATTCTATATGGTACTTTTGAAATTGGATTTGTGCCTAGTACGAGTTCAAATTTCAAATTCAATTTGTCTATCTGGTGGTATTCCTGGCGAGTCTTCAGGAAATACATCGATGAACTCTCGAATTACTTGCACTTCATTGATCAACAACTTCACTTCTTGTCTTTTGTCGACTATATTGGTAACATCTAATGCATCCACTAGTTAATAACTTCTTGGTCGTCATAAATGATAGAAACATCACTGATTTCATTCCTATTTTGCCTAAAAATTCCATTCCTAAGATAATACCAAAATCATGCATATTCAACACAATGAGATCAATGTAGAATTTCTTATCAATAACCATTTAAGGAGCTCACGACAAATAATGTAAGGGTATCATCACCTCACCTATTCTTTGTATGTCTCCATGATGAAGGCCACTAAACTTATCATAGTATTTTCTTTTGAGATTCTTAAAAAAAGACTACTCATTGAACTCCTTAATAAACACCACTAATGTCATTCAATTGACATTGTTGCTTTCTCAATTCCTTCACTCAGGCTTCCTTTGTCAAGTAACTGACCCACATAAAATTCCTTCACTCAATAAAATCCATCAATTTGAGAGCATGTTCTATTGTCTTGACCATGCTCCTATGATTAAGGATCACTAGATCCTTAAAAGTTAGCAGGTCTAAATATTTCCATCTACCTAGTAGAGGCTCTTGTCGATTGATCATATTGTTATGAACCATAGGGGCTTCAACTATATGTTCCTAATGGTGAGAAGACGTTGGTGTAGGTTCGTAGCGAGTTTTAGCTCAAAACTCAACAATTTCACCTTATTATCTTTATAGTCATCTATGAAGGTCGACAATAATTTGAATTAGATTAGCATCAACATAAATGATCTTTATAGGCCCTATTGTCGAACAACCCCGACATATGCCTCTTCTTCCACATCGTTCATAGTTTATCTTAATAGAGAGAGGTAAAGCTTTATAGAGTTCGTAATATAATCAAGGTCATGTTATGAAAGTAATCTCAAGCACTATTGTTTAAAAAAAAAGAACTCACTTGTAGAACATGGAGTAGACGTATGGCCATGTGCGTTAGAAAAGTAACCCGCCGATACCATAATCGTAACGCCTACGGACGCTACACGGCTCCTTAACATTAAACTTCTTTGAAATATTTTTTTTTTTTAGAAAAATTATACACTATTAGACATGATTTTTTTTTTATAATGATCATTCTCACATTATATTAAAATCGACCATTATATCATGAAAATACAAATCATCATGAGAAAACCAAAATGTCACAAACCAAGAGTTTGAATTCGAAAATAGTGAAAACATACAATTTGAAAAGACGTTTTCAATGAATCTTAAAATAAAACATAGCGGAAGCTTAAAAATTGAAAATAAGTTTAATAATTTGACATCATAAAATATAATGTCTTCCTTGGCGTAATTCCGTTTCCAATCCCACATCGTTGCACATACGCTCCTCGTATACTTCAACTTAAGTCATCCTCAATACATTCCTATCTGCAACATGATGTAACTTTTATAAGCATTCAGCTTAGTAAGCACATTTGAATTCTCACAAAAACATTTTTCAAAGTATGAGCATTTATCATGGAACCATAAATATAAGCATGATCATTGTAAATAACTTTTACATCTCTTTCTATGCATAAATAAAAGAATGCATATTCATTTTATCTTTATGGGCCCAAGCGTTACACCGTTAACATCATTAGCGCGCCGTCACGAAAGGAAAGGGGTAGCTAATCCCAAACCAAACGTAACAAGTCCACCTTGCGGGACAAGTCCACCTAGCGGGACAAACATCATCATTGGGTGTGTAACGCTTACATTACGTGATACATACATATACATTTATGAAAAGCTCATCAACAATTTGTAAAGAATGCCATAAATGCCTTTCATAGAAAATGCTCAAACATAAGATGTTGAAATCAGTGTAACTTTGTAAAAAGAACATTTCATAAACTTAATCATGTTGCAGGTGAGAATGTACTTACTTGACTTGTTTATTTACTAAACCTTTCACTTAAGGGTGATGAACGTCTTGATCACGGTGTGCTCGCCTTCTTGGAATGTTCATGTCAAATATTTTCATGAGAAACACATACAATTAATATAGACATTAAAATTTCATTTATAAATATATATAAGATTTCATAAATGGTCTAAATAATGTTCATAAAACTTCATTATTACATGATTAAGCCTAATGCTCTAAATCTGGAAATTCTGACCTATACATACTTAAAATTATTAATCTGATAATATAAATATTAAATTCATGTAAAAATTAGTAATATGATACTTAACATCCTAATAGAGTATCACAAATTTTTCCTTTATAAAATAGATGTGAAAAACATGATTTTCAAATTTTCTAAATGAATACAATTGTACAGGCATCTTATATTCTAGTCTGGGCATACTGTAAAGAACGATTTTTAACTCACAACCAAGATACCGTATAAATCTAAAACTTTGCAGAATTATATCTAACACATATATACATGTCCCAAAATTTTCCTAAAGTAAATGATCATCCATTTATAGTTCAGAATAATTATTCAAAACGGATCCTAAAAACTATCAGGATTTCATACACTGTGAACATATTAGATTATAAATTCCATATCCTCCAAACCGGGATAGATAAAATTCCAATAACATTACTGGATACTAATAATTCATATAGCAATGACATATCCAAAATTTAGCTATAAATAAAATCATATCCATGCTACACATGCTTCGCAAGTCTGAGATCATACAAGTTTTCAGATTCATGAATGAATGTCCAATGGTAAAAGAAAATTCGTTATTAGATCATCAATAACTACAAATATCTGGAAATTTAACCTAGCATATGTGACATTTAGCTAAGTATTTCTAAAATATAAATGTACTCAAGAAGCAATAATTTGCATATCATAACATTTCACCAATTAAATCCGAATTTGGAAATACATACCTTATTTCTTACAAGATCTTGTATAAGCAAAGTGGTTCACTCAATAGATACTTTGATGCAACTTTGTTGAAACTACTTGTATGATTACTTATTGTGTAGATATATGTTATGCACCATTGAATTCAAGGTAAATAGTATGAAGAAGTAAAAACACACTTTGGTGAAGAGTTGGATTTGATTCTTTGAAAGGTCTCATGTAGAGATTTTTGAGGAAACTATTTAGAATGAAGGAACTTATTGGCTCTCTAAATTTTTCAGATCCACACACCTCTTATTCATATATGTAACTTTGTATTCTCAGCAAAATAACTAGATACAAGTCTCATCTATTAAAGTATTAAAAAAAAAAAAAGAAGTCCCTACATCTTCACATGATAGTTGTTAGCCATGTTCCAATTTATAAAATAAAGACCTTACTTTTCTTGCTTTCTTCATTGTGATTTAATCATGGAGAATATACCTTAACTTTTGTGGTTCAAATAGGGAACAACCATGATACTTTACTTGCTTTATACAAATCATAACAACCACAACAACATGAGTATAGTAAGCTGTTACAGAATTTTCTGGTTTGGCAAGCTTTAGTATATGGACCATAACTCTCACTTTACATATTCAAATAAGGTAATTCTTCCTCCTATAGACACCTAAGATATGTATCTAAATTAACATGTTTAAAAATTCCAGATAAGAAACTTATTTTATGGGAAAAATATGTTGGCAAAGTTGGACATGATGCTGTCAAGTTTTACAGATTTTCAGTTTTGGCATGTTTGAGTGTTTTGAGAATATCTCATACATTACATATTCAAATAAGGTAATTCTTGTTCCTACAGATACTTAAGGCATGTACTTCAAATACCATGTTCATAAATTCCAAATAACCACCTTAAGTTATAGGGAAAAACGTTCACAAAATTGTACCTAAAACCATATATCATCAAGTTCATAAACTACATGAGTTTGAAGTGCATGAAAATAATTCATTTAATCATTCTTGATTAGCATAATAAAATATCAATATAACATGTAATTTCTCATATATACACACATCACATCATAGTAATATATGTATAACTCATGTCCCATATATACCGTCCCAATTCTTTTGACATGAACTTCCGAGCACACCGATCTCACGTTCTTCAATTGTTATAACACTAAATGAATAATTAGTATTTTTTTAATAAATGAAAATATATAAAAGAAAGGAAAAGTCCGATCACAAGCCGATCAGGTAGCAAAGAAAAAAAGGAAAAATAATGAAAAAATTCAGGAAAAACCACAAAGATAACTTAAAACCGCAATTTGAGTGAAGGGCGTTTATGCCTCAAAGATTTTCTAGTATATTCTCATTTGTTGTTATTGCACGTGCTCGAGTATCGTCTTGATGATCTGATGGATTTTGTGGAATGTCGGCCCAGAATCCTCGAGCTACAATGTACATATTCTTCATAGCTTTTGAGGAATCACATGAGTGAATGACAAGCGGAGTAGTTGAAAAGACGCCTAGCTTGTCTTTAAAGCTTCTGATTTGTGTTGTTCTTCTTCATCTTGTTCTTTGTCTTCCGCCATATCGGACCACCTCTTGGGGACTATTGCTGCCATGGCTTGAAAGATCTCCGAAAGATCGGTCGAATTAAAACTTTTTCCGAAGGATCACTAGGTGTTAACACGTAATTACTAACGGGGTTCTTGTTATTCACTGTCTCAATAGCCTTATTTAAGTCAGTCTTCTCATTGTCAACCAACCGATCACTTTTGTGCACGATTATAAACGATGATTTGATGGTTGCGGTTTGTAGACCACCGATGAAACGCTCCTTGTTTCCTTGAGCATCTTTATCATTGTTCTTAACCGTCATGATGTCTCCATTGCCATGTAATTCTCCACCATCAAAATTGGTATGATTTGTCTCATGTTGTTGACGATTGGCATCAAGCTCTTCAAAGATATCGAACGCGAGTTTCGTCGCAATACCCGATGTAGAAGCTCTATTATCCGGGTTGTCTTTCGAGGTCATCCCTTTTTGTTTTTCACTTGTACCCAAGTTTCACTCACCTCCTTATCCTTTTAGCCGGAGACCTCCCCCTATTATAATGTCGCCCACCGAAGCGACTACGAAGACGCACCTCAACATCTGCCAGATGAATCATTAGTATTAAATACACCAACAGTCATTATGATTAATAAAATTATAATCATTAAAGAAAATATGGGTATTACAATCCTCCCACCTTACAAGAGTTTCGTCCTCGAAACTCGAGAATAGATGTGGATATTTTGCTCTTATATCATCTTCACGCTCCCAAGTGGCTTCTTCAACTTTGTGGTTAGACCATAATACTTTAACTAAAGGAATTTCTTTGTTTCTCAATTTCTTAACTCATCTATCAAGTATTGTTGTGGGTTTTTCTTCATAACTAAAACTCTCATCAATTTGTACCAATTGTGGTGTAAGGACATGTGAAGGATCTGGAACATATTTCTTGAGCATTGATACATGAAAAACATTGTGGATTGTTGTCATCTCTTGAGGTAATTCTAGTTTATAAGCAACTTTTCCAATTCTTTCAACAATCATATATGGACCGACATATCTTGGACTAAGCTTTCCTTTCTTCCCAAACCTCATAATTCCTTTCATTGGTGAAACTAATGAAGACGAAGTCCCCAACTGAGAATTCTAACGGTCTACGCCTAATATCGGCGTAATTTTTCTGTCTACTTTGTGCTATTTCAATTCTTTTTTTGGACTACCTTTACGGCTTACGTAGTCCCTTGAACAAAATCCGTCTTCTCGATATGTTACGATTCTATCAATTTCTTCTCTGACTTCATGCCAATGAATGGAGAACGACAACGTCTCCCATACAATGCCTCATAAGGGGCCATACCTATTGTTGCTTGATAAGCTGTTATTATAAGCAAACTCGGCGAGTGGTAAGTATTTGCACCAACTTCCTTTAAAATCAAGAGTGCATGCCCTAAGCATATATTCAAGAATCGATTTATTCGTCCGTTTGTCCATCAGTCTGTGGATGGAAGGCTGTGCTAAACATTAGTTTGGTACCCATTGATTGTTGTACACTTCGCCAAAAGTGAGACGTAAATCTACTATCTCTATCCGAAATTATAGATTTTGGCACTCCATGTAAGCGAACTATCTCTTTGACGTAGAGTTCTGCCAACTTGTCCATCGAAAATGTCATTTTAACTGGAAGAAAATGAGCTGACTTGGTAAGTCGATCGATAATTACCCAAATGGCATCATAGCCATTAGTCGTCTTAGGCATCCCAACGATAAAATCCATAGCAATTTCTTCCCACTCTCATTACGGTATATGAATTGGTTGCAAGCGCCTGCAGCTTTTGATGTTCCACATTTACTTGCGACATGTCAAACACTTGTTAACATAACTCGCAATATCTTTCTTCATGCCATGCTACCAAAAATTTTGTTTGAGGTCCCGATACATCTTTGTAGCTCCTGGATGTATGGAGTATGGAGTTTCATGGGCTTCGACATAATCTGTTTTCTCATTTCCCAATCTTTTTGGTACACAAAGTCGTCCTTTGAATTTTAAAATTCCATCATTGGAGATACAAAAATCCGGACATTTTCGTCATTACTTCTTCCTTGATTTTGGATAAAAGTTGGTCATTTTCTTGACTGCTTGAATATGCCCAAAAATGTCGGGGTCAAGGTTATTGCGATAAACGATTCAAAATTATTTCAAGTTATAGCTTAATAACCTCTTTTTGTAAAGGTTTTGGGATAAAATGCAACGCCATGAGTTTTGTTGATGATTTCCTACTCAATGCATCCATTACTCTATTTGCTTTGCCTGGATGATAAAGGATTTCACAATCATAATCCTTAACTAATTCAAGCCATCGTCTTTGCCTCATGTTTAATTCTTTACGTGTAAAGAAATATTTCAAGCTCACGGTGATCTGTATAAATCTTACAATGACTCCATACAAATAATGTCTCCATATTTTCAATGCAAATACTAAATTTGCCAATTCAAGATCATGAGTAGGGTAATTCTTTTCATAATCCTTCAATCGTCTCGAGGCATAAGCAATCACTTTATCATTTTGCATCGAATCGCACAAGGCCCATTTTTGAAGCATCACTTTGTAAATAGAGAATCCTTCTTCTCCTTGGGGAATCATCAATCTTTGGTGATGAAGTTAATCTATTCTTAAGCTCTTGAAAACTTCTATCACAAGCATCGATCCATTCAAACTTTTTTCCCTTTGCGGCGTTAGGTTAGTTAGAGGTAACACTATTTTTGAAAAATCTTCCACAAACTTTCGATAGTAACCTGCTAAACCTAAGAAACTTCTAATTTCACTTGCATTCTTAGGTTGTTTCCAATATAGAACATTCTCTATTTTTCCTGGATCCACCTTAACACCATCTTTTGATATCACATGACCTAAGAATGACACTTCATCAACCAGAACCCACATTTGGAAAATTTTGCATATAATTGATGTTCTCTCAATGTCTCAAGTACAATCCTCAAGTGTATATCATGTTGTTCTCGACTCTTTGAGTATACAAGGATGTCATCAATAAATACTTTAACAAACTTATCAAGATATTCTATGAATACTCGATTCATCAAATCCATAAAGATTCTTTGGAGCGTTTGTAAGACCAAAAGGCATACCTAATTCTAAAGGTTGTCATCGAAATATCTTATATCTCCTTCTATTATCTTCAACTAGTGATAACTAGATCTCAAATCAATTTTTGAAAATATTGATACCCCATTTAATTGGTCAAACGAATCATCAACTCTCGGTAATGGGTATTTATTCTTTATGGTCACTTTATTCAACTCCCTATAGTCAATAGTCAATACATAATCTCATAGACCCATCTTTCTTCTTGACAAATAATATTGGAGCGCCCTATGGTGAATGACTTGGTCGTATGAAACCTTTGTCACTGAATTCTTTAAATTGAGCATGCAATTCTTTTAACTCGATGGGGCCATTCTATATGTACATTTGAAATTGGATTTGTGCCTAGTACGAGTTCAAATTTCATATTCAATTTGTCTATCTGGTGGTATTCTGGCGAGTCTTCGGGAAATACATCGATGAACTCTCGAACTACTTGCACTTCATTGATCAACAACTTCACTTCTTGTCTTTTGTCGACTACATTGGTAACATCTAATGCATCCACTAGTTAGTAACTTCTTGTAGTAAGTCATAAATGATAGAAACATTCTTGATTTCATTCCTATTTTGCCTAAAAATTCCATTCCTAAGATAATACCAAAATCATGCATATTCAACACAATGAGATCAATGTAGAATTTCTTATCAATAACCATTTAAGGAGCTGGCGACAAATAATGTAAGGGTATCATCACCTCACCTATTACTGTATGTCTCCATAATGAAGGCCACTAAACTTATCATAGTATTTTCTTTTGAGATTCTTAAAAAATACTACTCATTGAACTCCTTAATAAACACCACTAATGTCATTCAATTGACATTGTTGTTTTCTCAATTCCTTCACTCGGGTTTCCTTTGTCAAGTAACACAACCCACATAAAATTCCTTCACTCAATAAAATCCCTCAATTTGAGAGCATGTTCTATTGTCTTGACCATGCTCCTATGATTAAGGGATCACTAGATCCTTAAAAGTCAGAGTCTAAATATTTCCATCTACCTAGTAGAGGCTCTTGTCAGATTGATTATATTGTTGCATGAACCATAGGGGCTTCAACTATATGTTCCTAATGGTGAGAAGACGTTGGTGTAGGTTCGTAGCGAGTTTTAGCTCAAAACTCAACAATTTCACCTTATTATCTTTATAGTCATCTATGAAGGTCGACAATAATTTGAATTAGATTAGCATCAACAGAAATGATCTTTATAGGCCCTATTGTCGAACAACCCCGACATATGCCTCTTCTTCCACATCGTTCATAGTTCATCTTAATAGAGAGAGGTAAAGCTTTATAGAGTTCGTAATACAATCAAGGTCATGTTATGAAAGTAATCTCAAGCACTATTGTTTAAAAAAAAAGAACTCACTTGTAGAACATGGAGTAGACGTATGGCCATGTGCATTGGAAACAGAACCCGCTCTGATACCATAACTGTAACGCCCCCTTACGGACGCTACACGACTCGTTAACATTAAACTTCTTTGAAATATTTTTTTTTTAGAAAAATTATACACTATTAGACATGATTTTTTTTTTATAATGATCATTCTCACATTATATTAAAATCGACCATTATATCATGAAAATACAAATCATCATGAGAAAACCAAAATGTCACAAACCAAGAGTTTGAATTCGAAAATAGTGAAAACATACAATTTGAAAAGAGGTTTTCAATGAATCTTAAAATAAAACATAGCGGAAGCTTAAAAATTGAAAATAAGTTTAATAATTTGACATCATAAAATATAATGTCTTCCTTGGCGTAATTCCGTTTCCAATCCCACATCGTTGCACATACGCTCCTCGTATACTTCAACTTAAGTCATCCTTAATACATTCCTATACGCAACATGATGTAACTTTTATAAGCATTGACTTAGTAAGCACATTTGAATTCTCACAAAAACATTTTTCAAAGTATGAGCATTTATCATGGAACCATAAATATAAGCATGATCATTGTAAATAACTTTTACATCTCTTTCTATGCATAAATAAAAGAATGCATATTCATTTTATCTTTATGGGCCCAAGCGTTACATCGTTAACATCATTAGCGCCGTCACGAAAGGAAAGGGGTAGCTAATCCCAAACCAAACATAACAAGTCCACCTTGGGGACAAGTCCACCTAGCGGGACAAACATCATCATTGGGTGTGTAACGCTTACATTACGTGATACATACATATACATTTATGAAAAGCTCATCAATAATTTGTAAAGAATGCCATAAATGCCTTTCATAGAAAATGCTCAAACATAAGATGTTGAAATCAGTGTAACTTTGTAAAAAGAACATTTCATAAACTTAATCATGTTGCGGTGAGAATGTACTTACTTGACTTGTTTATTTACTAAACCTTTCACTTAAGGGTGATAACGTCTTGATCACGGTGTGCTCGCCTTCTTGGAATGTTCATGTCAAATATTTTCATGAGAAACACATACAATTAATATAGACATTAAAATTTCATTTATAAATATATATAAGATTTCATAAATGGTCTAAATAATGTTCATAAAACTTCATTATTACATGATTAAGCCTAATGCTCTAAATCTGGAAATTTGAACTATACATACTTAAAATTATTAATCTGATAATATAAATATTAAATTCATGTAAAAATTAGTAATATGATACTTAACATCCTAATAGAGTATCACAAATTTTTCCTTTATAAAATAGATGTGAAAAACATGATTTTCAAATTTTCTAAATGAATACAATTGTACAGGCATCTTATATTCTAGTGCGGGCATCTTTGTAAAGAACGATTTTTAACTCACAACCAATAAAACCGTATAAATCTAAACCTTTGCAAAATTATATCTAACACATATATACATGTTCAAAATTTTCCTAAAGTAAATGATCATCCATTTATAGTTCAGAATAATTATTCAAAACGGATCCTAAAAATTGTCAGGATTTCATACTTTGTGAACATATTAGATTATAAATTCCATATCCTCCAAACCGGGATAGATAAAATTCCAATAAAATTAATGGATACTAATAATTCATATAGGAATGACATATCCAAAATTTAGCTATACATAAAATCATATCCATGCTACACATGCTTCGCAAGTCCGAGATCATACAAGTTTTTGATTCATGAATGAATATCTAATGGTAAAAGAAAATTCGTTATTAGATCATCAATAACTACAAATATCTGGAAATTTAACCTAGCATATGTGACATTTAGCTAAGTATTTCTAAAATATGAATGTACTCAAGAAGAAATAATTTGCATATCATAACATTTCACCAATTAAATCCGAATTTGGAAATACATACCTTATTTCTTACAAGATCTTGTATAAGCAAAGTGGTTCACTCAATAGATACTTTGATGCAACTTTGTTGAAACTACTTGTATGATTACTTCTTGTGTAGATATATGTTATGCACCATTGAATTCAAGGTAAATAGTATGAAGAAGTAAAAACACACTTTGGTGAAGAGTTGGATTTGATTCTTTGAAAGGTCTCATGTAGAGATTTTTGAGGAAACTATTTAGAATGAAGGAACTTATTGGCTCTCTAAATTTTTCAGATCCACACACCTCTTATTCATATATGTAACTTTGTATTCTCAGCAAAATAACTAGATACAAGTCTCATCTATTAAAGTATTAAAAAAAAAGAAGTCCCTACATCTTCACATGATAGTTGTTAGCCATGTTCCAATTTATAAAATAAAGACCTTACTTTTCTTGCTTTCTTCATTGTGATTTAATCATGGAGAATATACCTTAACTTTTGTGGTTCAAATAGGGAACAACCATGATACTTTACTTGCTTTATACAAATCATAACAACCACAACAACATGAGTATAGTAAGCTGTCACAGAATTTTCTGGTTTGGCAAGCTTTAGTATATGGACCATAACTCTCACTTTACATATTCAAATAAGGTAATTCTTCCTCCTATAGACACCTAAGACATGTATCTAAATTAACATGTTTAAGAATTCCAGATAAGAAACTTATTTTATGGGAAAAATATGTTGGCAAAGTTGGACATGATGCTGTCAAGTTTTACAGATTTTCAGTTTTGGCATGTTTGAGTGTTTTGAGAATATCTCATACATTACATATTCAAATAAGGTAATTCTTGTTCCTATAGATACTTAAGGCATGTACTTCAAATACCATGTTCATAAATTCCAAATAACCACCTTAAGTTATAGGAAAAACGTTCACAAAATTGTACCTAAAACCATATATCATCAAGTTCATAAACTACATGAGTTTGAAGTGCATGAAAATAATTCATTTAATCATTATTGATTAGCATAATAAAATATCAATATAACATGTAATTTCTCATATATACACACATCACATCATAGTAATATATGTATAACTCATGTCCCATATATACCGTCCTAATTCTTTTGACATGAACTTCCGAGCACACCGATCTCACGTTCTTCATTGTTATAACACTAAATGAATCATTAGTATTTTTTTAATAAACGAAAATATATAAAAGAAAGGAAAAAAGTCCTGATCACAAGCCGATCAGGTAGCAAAGGAAAAAATGAAAAATAATGAAAAAATTCAGGAAAAACCACAAAGATAACTTAAAAACGCAATTTGAGTGAAGGGCGTTTCTGCCTCAAAGATTTTCTAGTGATATTTTCATTTGTTGTTATTGCACGTGCTCGAGTATCATCTTGATGATCTGATGGATTTTGTGGAATGTCGGCCCAGGATCCTCGAGCTACAATGTCCATATTCTTCTTAGCTTCTGAGGAAGCACATGAGTGAATGACAAGCGGAGTAGTTGAAGAGACGCCTAGCTTGGTCTTTAAAGCTTCTGATTTGTGTTGTTCTTCTTCATCTTGTTCTTCGTCTTCCGCCATATCGGACCACCTCTTTGGGACTATTGCTGCCATGGCTTGAAAGCTCTCCGAAAGATCAGTCGAATTAAAACTTTCCGAAGGATCACTAGGTGTTAACACGTAATTACTAACAGGGTTCTTGTTATTCACCATGCTCTCAATAGCCTTATTTAAGTCAGTCTTCTCATTGTCAACCAACCGATCAGCCTGTGCCTGATTATAAACAGTATTTGATGGTTGCGGTTTGTAGACCACCAGTGAACGCTCCTTGTTTCCTTGAGCATCTTTATCATTGTTCTTAACCGTCATGATGTCTCCATTGCCATGTAATTCTCCACCATCAAAATTGGTATGATTTGTCTCTGTTGTTGACGATTTGCATCAAGCTCTTCAAAGATATCGAACGAGTTTCGGGTCGCAATACCCGATGTAGAAGCTCTATTATCCGGGTTGTCTTTCGAGGGTCGTCCCTTTTTGTTTTTCACTTGTACCCAAGTTTCACTCACCTCCTTATCCTTTTTAGCCGGAGACCTCCCCTATTATAATGTCTGCCCACCGAACGACTACGAAGACGCACCTCAACATCTGCCAGATGAATCATTAGTATTAAATACACCAACAGTCATTATGATTAATAAAATTATAATCATTAAAGAAAATATGGGTATTACAATCCTCCCACCTTACAAGAGTTTCGTCCTCGAAACTCAGAATAGATGTGGATATTTTGCTCTTATATCTTCTTCACGCTCCCAAGTGGCTTCTTCAACTTTGTGGTTAGACCATAATACTTTAACTAAAGGAATTTCTTTGTTTCTCAATTTCTTAACTCCTCTATCAAGTATTGTTGTGGGTTTTTCTTCATAACTAAAACTCTCATCAATTTGTACCAATTGTGGTGTAAGGACATGTGAAGGATCACGGAACATATTTCTTGAGCATTGATACATGAAAAACATTGTGGATTGTTGTCATCTCTTGAGGTAATTCTAGTTTATAAGCAACTTTTCCAATTCTTTCAACAATCATATATGGACCGACATATCTTGGACTAAGCTTTCCTTTCTTCCCAAACCTCATAATTCCTTTCATTGGTGAAACTAATGAAGACGAAGTCCCCAATCCGAGAATTCTAACGGTCTACGCCTAATATCAGCGTAACTTTTCTCGTCTACTTTGTGCTATTTCAATTCTTTTTCGGATTACCTTTACGACTTACGTAGTCTCTTGAACAAAATCCGTCTTCTCGATATGTTCGATTCTATCAATTTCTTCTCACCGACTTCATGCTAATGAATTGGAGAACGACAACGTCTCCCATACAATGCCTCATAAGGGGCCATACCTATTGTTGCTTGATAAGCTGTTATTATAAGCAAACTCGGCGAGTGGTAAGTATTTGCACCAACTTCCTTTAAAATCAAGAGTGCATTCCCTAAGCATATATTCAAGAATTTGATTTGTTCGCATTCCGTTTGTCCATCGATCTGTGGATGGAAGGTTGTCTTAAACATTAGTTTGGTACCCATTGATTGTTGTACACTTCGCCAAAAGTGAGACGTAAATCTACTATCTCTATCCGAAATTATAGATTTTGGCACTCCATGTAAGCGAACTATCTCTTTGACGTAGAGTTACGCTAACTTGTCCATCGAAAATGTCATTTTAATGGAAGAAAATGAGGCGACTTGGTAAGTCGATCGATAATTACCCAAATGGCATCATAGCCATTAGTCGTCTTAGGCATCCCAACGATAAAATCCATAGCAATTTCTTCCCACTTTCATTCGGTATATGAATTGGTTGCAAGCGCCTGTGCTTTTGATGTTCCACTTTACTTGCCGACATGTCAAACACTTGTTAACATAACTCGCAATATCTTTCTTCATGCCATGCTACCAAAAATTTTGTTTGAGGTCCCGATACATCTTTGTAGCACTGGATGTATGGAGTATGGAGTTTCATGGGCTTGACATAACTGTTTTATCATTTCCCAATCTTTTGGTACACAAAGTCGCCCTTTGAATTTTAAAATTCTATCATTGGAGATACAAAAATTCGGACATTTTCTTGACTGCTTGAATATGCCCAAAAATGTCCGGGGTCAAGGTTATTCTTTGATAAACGATTCATAATTATTTCAAGTTATAGCTCAATAACCTCTTTTTGTAAAGGTTTGGGATAACATGCAACGCCATGAGTTTTGTTGATGATTTCCTACTCAATGCATCCGCTTACTCTATTTGCTTTGCCTGGATGATAAAGGATTTCACAATCATAATCCTTAACTAATTCAAGCCATCGTCTTTGCCTCATGTTTAATTCTTTCTGTGTAAAGAAATATTTCAAGCTCGGTGATCTCAGTATAAATCTTACGGTGACTCCATACAAATAATGTCTCCATATTTTCAATGCAAATACTACATTTGCCAATTCAAGATCATGAGTAGGGTAATTCTTTTCATAATCCTTCAATGTCTCGAGGCATAAGCAATCACTTTATCATTTTGCATCAACCGCACAAGGCCCATTTTTGAAGCATCATCAGTAAATAGAGAATCCTTCTTCTCCTTGAGGAATCATCAATATCTTGGTGATGAAGTTAATATATTCTTAAGCTCTTGAAAACTTCTATCACAAGCATCAGTCCATTCAAACTTTTTTTTCCTTTGCGCGTTAGGTTAGTTAGAGGTAACACTATTTTTGAAAAATCTTCCACAAACTTTCGATAGTAACTGCTAAACCTAAGAAACTTCTAATTTCACTTGCATTCTTAGGTTTTTTCCAATATAGAACAATCTCTATTTTCCTGGATCCACCTTAACACCATCTTTTGATATCACATGACCTAAGAATGACACTTCATCAACCAGAACCCACATTTGGAAAATTTTGCATATAATTGATGTTCTCTCAATGTCTCAAGTACAGTCCTCAAGTGTATATCATGTTGTTCTCGACTCTTTGAGTATACAAGGATGTCATCAATAAATACTTTAACAAACTTATCAAGATATTCTATGAATACTCGATTCATCAAATCCATAAAGTTGCTGGAGCGTTTGTAAGACCAAAAGGCATACCTAATTCTAAAGGTTGTCATCGAAATATCTTATATCTCCTTCCTTATCTTCAACTAGTGATAACTAGATCTCAAATCAATTTTTGAAAATATTGATACCCCATTTAATTGGTCAAACGAATCATCAACTCTCGGTAATGGGTATTTATTCTTTATGGTCACTTTATTCAACTCCCTATAGTCAATAGTCAATACATAATCTCATAGACCGATCTTTCTTCTTGACAAATAATATTGGAGCGCTCTATGGTGAATGACTTGGTCGTATGAAACCTTTGTCTTTGAATTCTTTAAATTGAGCATGCAATTCTTTTAACTCGATGGGGTCATTCTATATGTACTTTTGAAATTGGATTTGTGCCTAGTACGAGTTCAAATTTCAAATTCAATTTGTCTATCTGGTGGTATTCTGGCGAGTCTTGGGAAATACATCGATGAACTCTCGAACTACTTGCACTTCATTGATCAACAACTTCACTTCTTGTCTTTTGTCGACTACATTGGTAACATCTAATGCATCCACTAGTTAGTAACTTCTTGGTCGTCATAAATGATAGAAACATTACGATTTCATTCCTATTTTGCCTAAAAATTCCATTTCTAAGATAATACCAAAATCATGCATATTCAACACAATGAGATCAATGTAGAATTTCTTATCAATAACCATTTAAGGCTGCGACAAATAATGTAAGGGTATCATCACCTCACCTATTCTTTGTATGTCTCCATGATGAAGGCCACTAAACTTATCATAGTATTTTCTTTTGAGATTCTTTAAAAAAGACTACTCATTGAACTCCTTAATAAACACCACTAATGTCATTCAATTGACATTGTTGCTTTCTCAATTCCTTCACTCGGGCTTCCTTTGTCAAGTAACATAACCCACATAAAATTCCTTCACTCAATAAAATCCATCAATTTGAGAGCATGTTCTATTGTCTTCAGCCATGCTCCTATGATTAAGGGATCACTAGATCCTTAAAAGTCAGCAGGTCTAAATATTTCCTTCTACCTAGTAGAGGCTCTTGTCGATTGATTATATTGTTGCATGAACCATAGGGGGCTTCAACTATATGTTCCTAATGGTGAGAAGACGTTGGTGTAGGTTCGTAGCGAGTTTTAGCTCAAAACTCAACAATTTCACCTTATTATCTTTATAGTCATCTATGAAGGTCGACAATAATTTGAATTAGATTAGCATCAATGAAATGATATTTATAGGCCCTATTGTCGAACAACCCCGACATATGCCTCTTCTTCCACATCGTTCATAGTTCATCTTAATAGAGAGAGGTAAAGCTTTATAGAGTTCGTAATACAATCAAGGTCATGTTATGAAAGTAATCTCAAGCACTATTGTTAAAAAAAAAAAGAACTCACTTGTAGAACATGGAGTAGACGTATGGCCATGTGCGTTGGAAAGCAGTAACCCGCTCACGATACCATAATCGTAACGCCCCCTTACAGTTGCCGCACGGCTCGTTAACATTAAACTTCTTTGAAATATTTTTTTAAGAAACATTATACACTATTAGACATGAATTTTTTTTATAATGATCATTCTCACATTATATTAAAATCGACCATTATATCATGAAAATACAAATCATCATGAGAAAACCAAAATGTCACAAACCAAGAGTTTGAATTCGAAAATAGTGAAAACATACAATTTGAAAAGAGGTTTTCAATGAATCTTAAAATAAACATAGCGGAAGGTTAAAAATTGAAAATAAGTTTAATAATTTGACATCATAAAATATAATGTCTTCCTTGGCGTAATTCCGTTTCCAATCCCACATCGTTGCACATACGCTCCTCGTATACTTCAACTTAAGTCATCCTTAATACATTCCTATCTGCAACATGATGTAACTTTTATAAGCATTGACTTAGTAAGCACATTTGAATTCTCACAAAAACATTTTTCAAAGTATGAGCATTTATCATGGAACCATAAATATAAGCATGATCATTGTAAATAACTTTTACATCTCTTTCTATGCATAAATAAAAGAATGCATATTCATTTTATCTTTATGGGCCCAAGCGTTACACCGTTAACATCATTAGCGCGCCGTCACGAAAGAAAAGGGGTAGCTAATCCCAAACCAAACGTAACAAGTCCACCTTGCGGGACAAGTCCACCTAGCGGGACAAACATCATCATTGGGTGTGTAACGCTTACATTACGTGATACATACATATACATTTATGAAAAGCTCATCAACAATTTGTAAAGAATGCCATAAATGCCTTTCATAGAAAATGCTCAAACATAAGATGTTGAAATCAGTGTAACTTTGTAAAAAGAACATTTCATAAACTTAATCATGTTGCGGTGAGAATGTACTTACTTGACTTGTTTATTTACTAAACCTTTCACTTAAGGGTAAAGAACGTCTTGATCACGGTGTGCTCGCCTTCTTGGAATGTTCATGTCAAATATTTTCATGAGAAACACATACAATTAAAATTTCATTTATAAATATATATAAGATTTCATAAATGGTGTAAATAATGTTCATAAAACTTCATTATTACATGATTAAGCCTAATGCTCTAAATCTGGAAATTCTGACCTATACATACTTAAAATTATTAATCTGATAATATAAATACTAAATTCATGTAAAAATTAGTAATATGATACTTAACATCCTAATAAAGTATCACAAATTTTTCCTTTATAAAATAGATGTGAAAAACATGATTTTCAAATTTTCTAAATGAATACAATTGTACAGGCATCTTATATTCTAGTCTGGGCATACTGTAAAGAACGATTTTTAACTCACAACCAAGATACCGTATAAATCTAAAACTTTGCAGAATTATATCTAACACATATATACATGTCCCAAAAGTTTCCTAAAGTAAATGATCTTCCATTTATAGTTCAGAATAATTATTCAAAACGGATCCTAAAAAGTGTCAGGATTTCATACACTGTGAATATATTAGATTATAAATTACATATCCTCCAAACTGGGATAGATAAAATTCCAATACAATTACTGGATACTAATAATTCATATAGGAATGACATATCCAAAATTTAGCTATAAATAAAATCATATCCATGCTACACATGCTTCGCAAGTTTGAGATCATACAAGTTTTCAGATTCATGAATGAATGTCCAATGGTAAAAGAAAATTCGTTATTAGATCATCAATAACTACAAATATCTGGAAATTTAACCTAGCATATGTGACATTTAGCTAAGTATTTCTAAAATATAAATGTACTCAAGAAGCAATAATTTGAATATCATAACATTTCACCAATTAAATACGAATTTGGAAATACATACCTTATTTCTTACAAGATCTTGTATAAGCAAAGTGGTTCACTCAATAGATACTTTGATGCAACTTTGTTGAATTCAAGGTAAATAGTATGAAGAAGTAAAAACACACTTTGGTGAAGAGTTGGATTTGATTCTTTGAAAGGTCTCATGTAGAGATTTTGGAGGAAACTATTTAGAATGAAGGAACTTATTGGCTCTCTAAATTTTTCAGATCCACACACCTCTTATTCATATATGTAACTTTGTATTCTCAGCAAAATAACTAGATACAAGTCTCATCTATTAAAGTATTAAAAAAAAGAAGTCCCTACATCTTCACATGATAGTTGTTAGCCATGTTCCAATTTATAAAATAAAGACCTTACTTTTCTTGCTTTCTTCATTGTGATTTAATCATGGAGAATATACCTTAACTTTTGTTCAAATAGGGAACAACCATGATACTTTACTTGCTTTATACAAATCATAACAACCACAACAACATGAGTATAGTAAGCTGTCACAGAATTTTCTGGTTTGGCCAGCTTTAGTATATGGACCATAACTCTCACTTTACATATTCAAATAAGGTAATTCTTCCTCCTATAGACACCTAAGACATGTATCTAAATTAACATGTTTAAAAATTCCAGATAAGAAACTTATTTTATGGGAAAAATACGTTGGCAAAGTTGGACATGATGCTGTCAAGGTTCTGATTTTCAGTTTTGGCATGTTTGAGTGTTTTGAGAATATATCATACATTACATATTCAAATAAGATAATTCTTGTTCCTATAGATACTTAAGGCATGTACTTCAAATACCATGTTCATAAATTCCAAATAACCACCTTAAGTTATAGGGAAAAACGTTCACAAAAATGTACATAAAACCATATATCATCAAGTTCATAAACTACATGAGTTTGAAGTGCATAAAAATAATTCATTTAATCATTCTTGATTAGCATAATAAAATATCAATATAACATGTAATTTCTCATATATACACACATCACATCATAGTAATATATGTATAACTCATGTCCCATATATACCGTCATAATTCTTTTGACATGAACTTCCAAGCACACCGATCTCACGTTCTTCACCTGTTATAACACTAGATGAATCATTAGTGTTAAATACACCAACAGTCATTATGATTAATAAAATTATAATCATTAAAGAAAATATGGGTATTACAAAAATTATCTCAAAAATTCTGGCCAACAGACTTAAATCTTGTTTGGATATCTCGTATTTGTCAAAATCGGTCCGCTTTCATCCGGGATAGAGCGATTCTTGATAATGTCATTATTGCTCAAGAGGCTATGCACTTTATTAATAGACATAGATCAGGTAACAAATGCTATATGGCTATTAAATTAGATATGGCAAAGGCATATGATAGAGTTGAATGGGTGGGGCTTAGGATAGTGATGATTAAAATGGGCTTTGCTCATCGGTTTGTCAAGTGGATCATGTCTTGCATCTCTTCTTCTTCTTTCTTTTCTCTGTTAATGGGTGCACTAGTGGTTTTATGTTACAGCGGGGGCGAGGGGGATCCTATATCCCTTTACCTTTTCTTGATTTGTGTCCGAGGTGTTCTCTAGTCTCATTAAATCTGCTTTGGTGTTAAAAAGTTCATGCCGGCATTAAAATATGTAGGGATGGTCCTATTATTTCACATCTTCTTTTTGCTAATGATTAAATTCTTTTTGTGAAGCTAATGTGAATCGGGCCACATCGGTGATGGATATCCTTAGGAAATACAAGCTTTTACAGGGCAAATAATTAACTTGGACAAGTCTAGTATCTTCTTTAGTAGAAACACCCCGAAGAATGTGCGGGGAAGAGGCCATTGCCTCGGTGGGATCACCAAACACATGTCTTGCAGGTACTTGGGTATGCCTCTACTAATTGGGAAATCTAAGATTGAGATCTTTAATTTTGTGGTGGAGGCGGCCAAAATTAGGATCAATAGCTGGAAGAATAGATTTCTTTCTACAGCTGGGAAAGAGGTTATGATCAAAGCTGTCCTTAGTGCTCTTCCAGTTTATGTTATGTCTATTTTTCAACGCCCAGTGGGAACTTGTAAGGAACTGAGTTATTTATTTGCAAACTTTTGGTGGGGATTATCTGAAAAGAATACTCAAAAAATCCATTGGAAATCTTGGTGTAAGTTGACTGTTGATAAAAATGAAGGAGGGCTGGGCTTCAAAGATTTCCGACTTTTCAATGAGGATATGATGGTCAAGAAACTTTGGAGAATTCTTACCATGCCACAACTGTTTGTGAGCAAAGTTCTTAAAGCAAAGTATTTTGCTAAAGGCAATTTTTTCGAAATCAGTCCCAAAGCTGGTGATTCTTGGATGTGGAGAAGTTGGATGAAGACTAGAGAAACTCTGAGGAAAGGGATTAGGTATCAAGTGGGGAATGGGCAGTCAATCAATATTTGCAAGTCTCCTTGGATTCCCAGAGCTGGTAACTTTAAACCGCAGAAGGATGCTTTCAAAATTAACGGGCCAGTGTGGGTCAAGGAGTTGATTAATGAAGAGACTGTTACATGGAATGAGGATCTTATCATAACTACATTCTCTGAAAAGGATTCGAACTGCATATTGAAAATTTCTGGACTGTATTTGAACAAAAAAAACAAGCTGTGGTGGCACTATGATAAGAATGGGGCTCTATCTATTAAATCTGTCTATAGTTTGCTGATGAAGGATAAGATTGGTGGCTTGAATGTGACTGAAAGCAGTGAGGATCGTTATAGAAATATTTGTACAAGAAATCGGAGTTGGAAGTTGGGAATTAAGGGTAAAATTAAACACTTTTTGTGGAAGTTCTATAATGATATTCTCCCTGTCAATGTTGTGCAGTTTGCTGGAGGTGGACGAGGTTTGTTAGTTCTGCGGGGAATCTGAAGAAATAGTCGAACACATGTTTTTTTTGTGCCATCGAGTCCAAAACTTCTGGAAAATATCTCATGTACAGTGGGATGGCATCACCAATGAAACAGTGTCTTTTGGTAGATGGTGGAGTAATTTGTGCTGTGCAGAGTATATTCCTTGGTTTGAAGATCATCTCCAACTCACCTCATATCTGTTGTGGTGGCTATGGAAGACCCGTAATCTGTGGATTTTTAAAAAGGAGTGAATGGCTGATGTTTTTGTTGTTGATGGGGCCTTGAAGGAGTGGAGGGAATTTCAAGAATCAGGACGTGTGCATAAAAAGTTTTGAAGGTTGCAACATGCTTGGTAGGATGAAATCAGTTCCATAGTGTTGCTCTCGATTGATGATTTTTCTGGCTTGATATCTTCCCTTTGCTGGTCGCTGGTGTGGTGTTTTT
Organism: Rehmannia glutinosa; assembly: GCA_016081115.2. Lineage (NCBI taxonomy): Eukaryota > Viridiplantae > Streptophyta > Magnoliopsida > Lamiales > Orobanchaceae > Rehmannia > Rehmannia glutinosa. The sequence continues at coordinate 22,927,724 of CM071932.1, read as the reverse complement.
TCTTGCGTTTTTTTCTGTTGTTTCCTCTGGTTTGTTTATTGATGAATAGGCTACAGGTCTTCTGTTTAAAGTTACAGCTTTGTAGTTTTTTCATCAGTTTCATTTTGGTTGTCTGTTTTGGAGGGGTGTTCCCTTGTCTAGACATCCCTTTGTGGGATGATTCTCCTTTTTTTTTGGAAATCTTATGTATCCAAAATGAATTCGGTCCTTGGACCGCCCAGTTGTAATTCCTTTGAGTTTTAATACATCTCTATCATTTCGGAAAAAAAATGGAAAAAATGAAAAATGAAGAAAAAAATATTACTATGTCAGTGAATTAATACTTATTACTTAGCAACCACAATGTGGTGCTTATATTACCAAAAGAAAGTGATCTTAGAATCTAAATTTGATACATGATGTGGAGAAAATAATTTTCCTATAATTTCGAACATCTAAGGGTGTCGATTCTTGATCCTTTCTAGGATTCTCGGGTTGAACAATGGTAGTAAAATCATAACAGATATAGTCCATCACGACCATATCAGGCCCAACATGATTCCGTAAAATTAATAAATCCCTTAAAATTCATACCTTCTTTGACCAAACAAAGACCGTGTTAAATGGCTCGCAACACCACCAAATCGGAAAATTATCGCCCCCACATCTTTTGACAACGGTTCCTCACTGTTCAACCTCACCCTCGAGAGAAGATGATCGCAAGTTATCCGACTCCTCAAAGAATCTGTCAACCTTAGTTCGTTTCCTACTCAGGCGTATAAGTAATTCTTAAACGGGATGAATTAATGGAACATTATGAAGACATGTTGAAGCAAAAAGCCCCTTTGTTTAAGAACTTATTGAAATATTTATTACATTAGTAATATCCTTTTGGGAGGAGAAAACTTGTTTAGCCTCTCATAAAGGCTATCACACTCTTGGACATAAAATTAAAAACTAAACTCTAAAACTGAAAACACTGAAATTTCTAAACACTCCACAAATTTTACAAAAGAAATTTATTGTTAGAAGACTGAGGGAGATGTTCGATGCCTTTAGCCTTCTGAAAACTCTTGTTTTTATAGAGGAATGGGCTGCCACTATTTCTTGGATTCTCCCCTCCACTTACTTAAAGTAGTGAAATACTTTATTATCTTCACATGGCTCGGGTCCCTCATTGTTTGGTATCCAAGGCAAGTTGATAAGGCTCCAAAGCCTGATGACTCTTTTTTTTCCGTCTTTTAGCTAGATGGAATCTTGGCGTCATTGCTTATGTCATTTACTTGAATTATCAAGATCTTGATTAATTGGATGCCAATTACTAGATCTGACCCACCTTTTGTCTCTTTGCTGAGTGGGTTATCCTTGAGTCAAATGTTTTCACTTTGTCGGGGAATCTACTTTTTTGGTGGTCCCCGAAACTTTGGATATTTCTATGACTTGTCTTCTCCGTCGCCGGGTCTTCCCCGATCAACCTTTGGCCGGAATCCTTTGCCAAATTCCGGTTCCTTCTGGTTTTGACATTTGGGACAGACCCAAAGATCCAAATGGCCGATGTGAGCCATATTGCAGTATTTCCGCGAGTTTCTGTACTCCCGGAAGCTTGTTTTCCCACAGAAGATTTCTTTTCTTTTCGAACAGTTCTTCTGCAAATCTTGTTGTTTTTCCTGTCATAGTATACAACAGGAACGATCCGTTCACTGAATTTTGATAAAACTTGAACGGAAACTTGACTCTGTCCATCTCAGTGAGACAAACCCACAATCCCCACGCCCTTCTTGTTGTAATTTGATCTTCAGTAAAGGTCATGGCCAATTGAACTTCTTCTGAATTAGCCTCATTGATATTTTTGAAGGCTCTTTCATCTGGTCGTCGAATCCTGATGTAATGGAAGGCTTCATGTCTACCTTTTCCGACGGGCTCTGTCGCTGCACTTATGAAATACAGCTCCAATGTATCCCCTCGTTTTAGGCTGTCATTGTTGTTGGACCAACACTAAGAACCGCTTCTTGGATCCACTTTGGCAATTTTGTGATCTCCGGGAAGGCTGGTGATGTATAGATCGAGGCCAAAGCTCCAAACTCGTACCACCTCTTTACTTCTTCAAGGCTTGAATTGGGTAACATCCAAACCCTTGGATATTTTCCAGAAATATCGATCTTTGTTTTTTCTGGAGATATCCCTTGCCTGGCAATCAGTTTCTCCCAGTTTGCCTGATATTCCTGCCAAGAAGAAGAAACTTTAATCTCGTTAATATCAATCTTAGAAGTGCCCATCATAGGCCTAAAATTGATCTCTTCGTCCTTTACCCCGAACGCGTCTTTGGGTTGATGTGATAACTTGGGATTTGACTCCGGAGTATCAGTTTTCCTTGGGCCAACATTTACGCGACTTAGGACTTGTGCTAGAGGTGCTGGAATCCTCTGCTACGGGTTGGGGAGTCTGCGCTCTAAACGCTCCGTTTCCTTATTAATGGCCGGAGGAGTGGCCCTTGAAATGCCGTTCTCAAGCGAGAATGAGACAGGACACATGCTCGTATACGATCGGTTACTTTTTCCCGATCATTCCTTTGTAATTTCGGCCATATCAACATTGATGACCAGGGTATCAAATTCTCGGAGTAGCATTTCGGCTAGTCTCCAAGATGTCTTGAGGTTTGTGAGGATGGAATCGGCTTCAATTCCCTCCATCTCTTGTTAGAAAATCTGCAAGAACATTTTCATGAGATTTTATAATGACAATATCATAATCATAATATTGACATTGACTTGCCATATAAGTATTCTAGCTTTTTTGGTTTTGATTCAATTTTGTTTTTCGAGAAAAGCTTTAACACTTGAATTATCTATTTTTAAGATAAACTTTTAGCGATAAAAATAAAGGCCATTTTTGAAAGCCTTTCTCGATGCAAAGAATTCTTTCTCGTTGATATGCCACCGAGTTGCTTCACTGTCTTTAAAAGACCGCTGCAATATCTGCATGGCACTTCACCATTTGGTGTAGCTTTAGTAAGAACTGCCGCCCACCAATAATAATCGGCATCGTGTAAAGAAGTTCATCTTCATCTTATGGAATTGCAAGTTTAGGAAGCTTTTTGCAAACTTCTTTAAGCCGCTTAATTCTTCTTGATGTTCATCCTTCCATTTGAATATTGCATCTTTTTTAAGCAATGGGCTAAACACCTTCCTGTAATGTGCTAGATTGTTTATAAACATTCCATCAAGGTTAACAACTCCAAGAAAACTCTGAAGCTGCTTCTTGTCTTTCAACGTATCCGGAAATCCTGTATATCTTTTCTACAATATGACTTTGTAGGATAATCCCCATTCATCGATTTCAATTCGAGGAATTCAATGCATTTTGTTGCAATTCGCCTTCTTCTCCGAAAGCACTAATCCTTCTTTGTGACAAAATCAAAATATTTCCAAATATTTGAGATGCTCCTTCATGTTCTTTGATGCTATCAGGATGTCATCGATATACACGAACATGAAACTGAAATAATCTTTGAAGAGATTATCCATCTTCCTTTGATATATCTCGGGGTGCGTTAGCAATCCCATAGGCATCACGTTCCAAATATAATGTCCTTGTGGTGTGGAGAAAGTCATGTGAACTTCTTGCTTTCTTCATCCATCTTAATCTGGTAAAATCGATTTGCAATCAAACTTTGAGAATATCTTGACACCTTTGATGCAATTAACCGGATGTTCTCTACTTGGGATATAGTATCCGTCAAATTTCAAAATGTTATTAATCCCTTTGTAATTAATAACAAGTCTTGGCTTTCCTCTCTTGATTTCTCCATGGTTTCGACTAAGAATCCTGGATCTTTGTATGGAGAAACTCTGGTGAAATTAACTTAAGGTCAAGATGTTCCTTAAGTATCTTCGCATATCCTCACGATCTTCTTGATTCATAAGGATTGGTTTGAATCTCACGAACACGTACTCTTTTAGGGTTTAACCTTTAAGGATGCTTTGAACTCGTTCTTGTCCCACCATGCCAAAGGATCTTCATTATAATTCATTTGGATCTTCTTCTTTATATCCTCGAGTGATATTTGTTCTTCAAGGGTCACATCACTCTGGGGACTCTCCATTAGGCTCAACCATAATTCTGCAATGGCCTCTAGAGTTACTCGTTCTTCTCCTTGTATTCTGAATAAACACAGGTTATTATCCCATAATTTCTTATCCTTGTAATTCGAACCGAATTGTCTATAGGATAATAATGCATCACCAAATTTCCTTCAATCCGCCATTTTTGGATTTCGGAGTTTGGCTTCATCACCACGCTTGCTGTGAAAATTAATAGGCATTTTTCTGTAAAATGCTTCCCGCAGTCTTTGGACAATAATCTTATGATCACATAAGGTCGTGAAAATAAGTCTTCTTGTCTCATTTTCCTTTGTGAATCGCTTGAATATTTGTAGGAAATTATTTCCTAGCAAAACATCTGCACCTGTATCATGGAAATAGATTGGTGGAGTCTTTACTTTGTACCATGGGGTACCGCCTGCAACTCCGATCATGATTTCTGCTTGTTTAATTCCCCTGTTAAGGATAAGAATCCTTTTAGAGAAATCTCTTCCTGCAATAGCTGGTAAATCTTCTCCAATTTCTTTAGGAAAAACATCCGCTGCAAAGTACATATTCCGGCACTGAATCAATATAGGCGGCGAAATATTCGCCTTGTATTCGACATATAACATTCTGATATAAATGTATATGGAGAATGGACTAGTGGTCATCTGATTCTGTATCTTTTATCTGCCACTGTGAACTCCATTCCGTCTTGTAAATTTTCCCAAGGTTTATGATCCTCAAGAAATTCAATTCCCAGTATTTTCCCTGCAACTCCTGTGATAGTAAGCTCAATTTCTCCTATCTTGGGCTTCCTTGATACCTTCCAACTATTGGTGTTGGAGATAATATAGAACATCACAAGGAAAAATATTATCCTTTTGGGTGATGTCGAATATTACTTCAACTTCTCGCCATCTAGGACATTTCGGCTCTCCTGCTTTGTTTTGAAAACATCGGGATACGAATCTGTTCTTGGTCTCCTTTCTTCCCAACGATCGCTACTCACCATTCTGTCCTATTGGAAAGACATCCTTCTGGGCTCAACTCTGAGACTTCGACTTTTGTATCTTCGGGCTTTTTTTTTTGACCAAAACCTTCTAGGTCTCCATGAAGACCTACTCATTTTCCTGCTGCTTCCTCGGCGGTATGGTGGCTTCTATCCTTCTTCTTCTTCTTGTGCAGGCCGTGGTTGACTTCCCACAACTGTTGGGATATCATCATCTACACAACATAGAGGAACTACTTTGTTAATTCCTCGTAATCTCTTGTAATTCGTGTGTGATGCTTGGTAGCACCATTCAGATAACTTGGCCTTTAAGAAAGACATTCTTTCCGCCGAGATCCAATATTGCTCCATCCTTGTATTCCCGATTAGCATTTCTCTCCGGGGACTCGGAATCTTAGCAAAGAATAGTCATGTGAAGCTTCTCTGTCTCCAATCTTGGACTTCCACCGCATTTCGGTGAACAACTTGATATATTCGTCAATATCTCAAATATCATGTAACTCAAGGCTGTAGAGGGCTTGTTTATATCTTTTTCTTTTTTCATCCTCTAATCCTTCAAAGTAACCTCTGCCGATAAATTGGATTTTGAATAATTTTGCCATATCATCAACAATTCCTTTCAGTGATTCTCCTGATGTAACCGCGCTTTTTGTACTTGCATCGGTCATATCCTAGGCAATCTTTACAGATCCCTCAAGACTCATTTCAAGGAGTAAGATGAATGAATCTTTCGTAAGATCGAGGGTTCCTGCTGCAATCCTCATAGCTGAAGCCCATTCATCAATGAGAACTTCTCGATTTTTAAAATTTGGGATGTCCAGATTTAACATCAACCCATATGGATGTATTGGGTCAAGGTGCGATCTTCCATAAGGCGTTTGATAAACATTTGGCCTTTTAGAAGGTTGTCGAGTTCCTGCAAGAGGTTGTCGAGCTCCTGTTCCCGAAAGTGGTTCACATCCCGTTGTGAAATCTCCAACGTGATGCATTCTCTCGTCCTGGTTTCCTGGATTTGAACCTGCACTTTCCTCACCATTGGGATTAACTGGTGGCGGTGGTGGTGGAATTGGTCTACCTTGTGGGTCATAGGTAACCAAAGTTGATACATCACCTGCGTTCATCTTTAAATCTACAATTACTAATCCTGTGAAGGATTCTGCATGGTCATGTAGATCTTTAAGATTCATTTTATCCATCACTTTTAATGTATGACAGATTTTCCTTTGATGATAGCTATGAGCTTTTCATCATTGGTCATTTTTCGTATAACCGGTTGGTTTCCCCTTTTGGTGTAAATAGGGGATCGCCCCGAAATCGTCACGCTTCTTTTCTCGGAAGAACTTGGTCTGTCCTCCAGGTTCTTGACTCGTTTGAATATCATGAAGGATTTCAAGAGTTTCCTTCCGATATTTCACCATCGTCTCCATCTGGTTCTAGTTCGATGAACTTGTCTTTGGTAGATGAATATGGCGGTTGCCATAATTCTGCACCGTCTTCTGGACTTCTCTAAGATCTTCTGAGAAATTAGATTTGTCTGGAAGTATCTCGCTCCACTCTGGTACTCCATAAGGAATCATTGTTCTGATGGGAATTCTCATGAACCGCTTCTTGGAGGTTCATCAACTCGACATATAATGACTGGTTTACTGTCCAGAAACTCATATGATATGCCGCTCGCATTTCTCATTGCCTCAAGGCTTCCCTGTCGGCTCCTGCGCTTTCTTGTATCTCATATTGGTGATTCCAATATGCGATCTTATCATGGTGTTCTTGTGCATACATCGTCAAAATTTGACGATATGTCCTGTATGGCGTACATCTCGGACAATTCTCCGGATCCATATTCTTGGAGATAATTCTCCTCACCAATTGTTAATTACTTAGATATAATAAATATAACCAAAAAGTTCTTAATAAACATGGGCTCTGATACCATTTTACGCAAACACTTAGTCAAATTATCAATATGTATGAATAAGGGTATAATTGGTATTATGAAAATATTCAATTATCCCATTGGACCAATTTTGCAACAATTTAAAACTTATAGGACATAATTTGCTTAAGTAAAAACTTATAGGACCAGTCTTGCAACACTTTATAAACTTACAGGGCATATTTTGCAAACTTAATAATTACAGTCCTAAAACGCCACTCACCTAAAGTTACAGGGCATCTTTTGCAATTAGGCCATAAATTCATAGTGGAGGCAATTATCACTTTATGAAATATTTGATCAGACATTATGTTATGATTGCTTGTTTGGTTTTCCATTATCCTTATTATTGAGTTTTTTTATAAATATACTATTTCAGAATGTGCCAAGTATAAACACACAAAATTGGTTGGAAAATATAGTGCGTCCAATTCACAATATGACACAAAAAATAAAAATCTAGTATCTTGTCTTTGCTTAATTATACCATAACAATTAGGGTAATGTAAAGTGATCCATTCTGAATTACATTAAAATATTATAGTCCAATAGTTTTATTGTCGCACTTAAGCATTGATTAAATTGTAGCAGTTGGCTTTGAGACTGGGCATGACTTGTTTGGCCTCTTTTGGAATATGCACCAACATCGACAACATTTATTATCTAATTTGGGAGGCAGAAGGGTTGGTGGAGGAGCTATGGGACCATGTGAGACACATGTTTCTGCGCCACGATAGTTAAAGTAGCATCTAAATTTGCACACTTTTATATTTGCGAAACAACCGATGAATAGGTTGCACATTGGAGGAGATGCAACTGAGTCACCTGAAATAACAATAAAAAAAGGACAATTACATAGATTTAATGTTTAATGAAAATCTTGCTTGAGTTTTATAGGTTATAATTTTGATGATATCTAGAATGGTAATTGGCGTAATCCACGAGTGTATTCAGAATGATTTTCTGGATTAAGTTGAAAAGTAACTAGTTTAGAATTTGATAAATTGAGAAATCAGGTACATACGAACAAGAAATATAAAAAAATATTTAACCAATGTGATGAGTCGAAAATGTGGCCTCTTTAAGATTTATGACATAGCAATGTTTTGTAAAAATAAACCACTTTTAATAATCAAAAAGTAAACTAACGAAATAGAGAAAATAAAATAAAAAAAGAAAGAGAAACATAGACAATATTGAACCGCAATAGTAGCAAATGAAAATTTCCTAAACAATGAGGATGATGTTTCTCTAATTAGTAAAGAATGATAAAGTAAGACCTATATAGATGAAGAGAAACATAAGAATGAAATAGGCTATTTGTGTCTTTGCCTCCATCTTCAAGTATACAATGGTATCAATATGTTGACTAGATATTTTAATGTACAAAATTCTTCTTCATGTTTGCCCAAGTATGAGCAAAAGTTACAAGATTTATCTTATATATTGTTTCAGAAAGTATAGTACTCACTTTTCCATCCTTGTTATGGAGAAATTGCACTTATTCTTCCAACCTAAAATGCAAATGAAGCATCAACTATTAATTTTGTTACTATCCATACGCATCAATATGATGCAGATTAGGACATAATTGTTTTTAATCAGAAAAAGAAATTTTATTCAAAACCTAAAGGACGAGCAGTATCTTAGGCGCAAACAAAACAATTTGCAATGGTTATGTTCCTTTACCATCAAAATAACCGACACATTTAAATGGAGCAATAAACCACTGAAAAAATATACTATATGGGAAAGAATTCTTATACAACGCTTTTAACCATCTCCAAATACGAATTTTGATTAGCTCCACCAATGTATCGGATACCTTTTTTGCGTCTTAATAGATCCTCATGTTCCGTTCATACCAAATGGACCAAGTTGTGCAATGCCATAATATCACCCAAAAATAATGTTTGATAGATGTAATATTACACATCATTTATTGAACGAGTGGGACATTGCTCGTTTGTTTCGATCAGTTATGAGAAATTTCCTGACTTTTGCTCTAATTGTTGTATTACGGGTCACAATAATTTTTCATGTCGAAGACTGGTTGTGGCTTATGTTCCTGAGGAGTCTCATGGTCGTGACCCTTCCTTCAAGAGGGGTAGATAACGTGCTCGTAAGGTGTATAGACCTGTTCATTTATCTAAGGATAAGGGTAAGACCGTGGATAACTTGGTGCATAAACGGTCTATGCATTGCATGTTGGTTCACCCACTCGGGCTACTACCAATAAGCGGTGGATGGACTATGCCGAGGATGACCAACCTAGTCTTTGAGGACCAACCCCATTTGGAAAATCTTTTGCTTTGGTCCAACCGCCAGTAGTTCAGATGAACAATGACGGATTTGTGGTTGTCAACAAGAAATCAGCCAGTAATGGTAAAAATATCAGCCCTTTACGTCCTCAACAAAACATCTCTACTAGCAATCCATTTGAGGCTCTACAGAAAAAAGATTGCAGTCCGGTCTCATTTTAGAGAAGTATACTGAAACAATTACAAATGATCACAGCGTACCAACGACGCAAGATAACCCGCTAGCTATTGTAGTTTATTCCAATGTTATTGAATCAAGTTTGAATCTAAAAGAGAGTGATGAAACGTCTTTGACTTTAGCTCATGATTCAACATCACCAACATCAAACTATCCTCTTAAGTTTGATTTTCAAGTTGATGCAGACAAATTGGAAGCTTTAAAGACCAAGTTTGGCGACTTCTTAACTACTCTGCTTGTCTTTCACTCGTGTGATTCCTCAGAAGCTATGAAGGCTATGACAATTGTGGCTCAACGATCCTGGGGCAACATTTCATCACATGATACATCAGACCATCAAGACGATACTCGAGCACGTGCTAAAAAGAACAAATGACAATGTCATTCGAAAATCCTCTAGAAATAGACGTCCTTCATTTAAATTGCGTCTTTAAGTTATTTTTGTTATTTCCTTTTTCTTAGTTATTTAGCATTTTTTCCTTCGCTACCTGATCAGGACCTTTTCCTTTATTTTTATATATTTCCATTTATTCAAAATATAACGCATCATTTTTCATTGAGCAATGTATTAAGTTTCAATATTTATAGTAAGCTTATATCAAATGTGAACATTTTGAATAAGATAATATTCAACTAATTGACATGAAGATTAAGAATATAGAATCACAAAGGTATTAACGGCAAAAGAATAAAGAATAACATATTGGTTCAATAGTCCATCTTAGACTAAATTTTAAAAGTAAAATATTTTTATTTTCCATGGGAAAGCTTTTGATTTTATGTTTTCCTACTTATCGTTGTTTCATAGTTCACATTTTTAATGAAATTGTGAACTTTTAAAGTAATTAAAATACTATTTTTTTGATATAAAGAGATAGTTAGAAGAACTACATTTCCTCTTTATTTAGACAAACTAATTCGGAAAGATGTGTGGAAAACATTAACATGGTATGGCGATTTATATCACGTTCATGTGAGTCCATTAGGGCTCATATGAATAACATAATTTCTCCAAATCAATTATCTAGGATAAGGGCACACACGATCCTCGATCTAAATTGTGTTTTATCCTACGTATTTTATTTTACTTTACCATACGACAATAAAAATTGTGCAATAGTACTCCAAATCACCTTACTAATACATTTAATAAATCGAGAAATTTTATAATGTTAACTATTTATGTTGTTATGTTTTCTATATATGTGCATCTATTAATAGTCAGATAATTAAAAATAACTTGTATAGTTATTTTCCACAATCATGGTGTCATATTCATTTGATGAAGGATATTGGGTCATTTGATGCATATAAAAATATGATGCAGATCACCAAATCGAAAGCAAAAACACAAGATAAATTAGATGATAGAATTTCGACTTTTATAGAATGATCGATTCGGTTAAGTTATGAATTTATTCTTACTAATTAGCATCTAGCAAATCCAGTTGCTCACCAACTAAATTGATCACTCAAGACACTTTTTAGGCATTTGATGAGACTGTAATTAGTTTTTGCCGAAGACATTTCTGCCCATGCTTCTTATGAAATCGGCATTTGCAATTGCAACATTTCTTGATTGCGGTCACCTTTGTCGGCACAAAGGGTGGACGAGGCGTCGATGGACCACCTATGATGCATATTGCTTGACCATGATAGTGTTGGTCACACATTGATTGGCATATTGTTATATTCACAATGCAACCCACATACACAATACATATTTGTGGAGTTTGAGGTTGACCTGTTACAAGCAATACATTTAATAATCTAAATGATAGTTAAGATTTGTCACATCATCAAAAAATAATACAAACCTATTAAATAAAATTTGACTACAGTTTGAAGCATAAATGTGTTTTAGTTTATTATAGAAAGTGCAACAATAAAACTACTTTAGTATTTTTGGTAAAGATGCTTAATTATTGTTAATTTTGCGGAAATATTATTGTATGATCATGATTGTATTTTGTTTTGCGAACATGTACGTTTAGAAGTTTATTTTTGTTATCGTGCATGATGTGTATGAGAGATTGAGAAAGTAACCTATAACAGAGAAGAAGAAAATACTGAAAATGCCAAAAATAAGTTGTAGTTTCCACATGTTTGAAAATGGACAATGTTTGCAGAAGAGTAGAGATGTTTTTGTATTCTCATTGTAGGTAGAGTTTTCAACTTCTTATATAGTTATTTCATCATTTCCTTGAAATTATATGTTATGTGTCTTTAAACTCTCAAGACATATCCCCAATTAAGGTTTGTCATACTTTGGCTTTTACGAATTAATATTGTGACTATCCATTGAAATGAGCTTTTAATATAGGCATCTATGTGAGTTTTATCTAGAGTCATCCCTTCTTAATGTGCTACGATTATAACAAAACGCTTTTTCTATAAAGAAAAGTATTTTTTAAGATTTGAATATTTTTAGGGAAAAAATGGGAAAAATAGTCTATTCTATAACTACAACACATGGCAATTAATTACACAATTGGTCCTCTAACTACGTGAGCGGTAGCAAAAAGATCTTCGCAAAAATTTTATATGTTACAAAAATGTCCTATAGTTATAAAAGCAGTCTCAATTTTGGTCCGCAAAATGCACGATTTACAAAATATCTTGTAACTATATGAAAATCTAAATTTTGGTACTGATTTCACCTGGATTTCAATCATGTGAGTGGCACATTTAGTTCCCAATTTTCATTGAGATTAGGACCAAAAGTGAAATTTTCATATAGTTATAGGACTATTTTGCAAACCGTGCATTTTGCATGATTAAAACTGAGATATTTAAATAGTTACATGACTGTCTTACAAAACATGATTTTTATAGGACCATTTTTCTACGGCCGTGTAGTTATGTGACTAATTTTGCAATTTCACCAAAACATAAGTGTGAGTACCCGATCTCAAATTGAAAGTGACACATATTTCATAAAAGTCTGTGTTTATATTTGACTATCCCATAAAGAAAGATGTTCAACTTTTCAATTAAAATATATATTAATCTAACTAAACATTCTTCTCGCATGCGGGAAATCTATATAAAAAAATGTGGTTGTGAGAATTTGATCTCTACAATAGTTAAAGTATAGAATGAAAGAATTATAGCACGAGATAAATACAAAAATTTCTCGGAGTATAGATGTGATCGCAGATGTGATCACATTAACAATCACATGCAACGAAATTTTGAAAACAAGAAACAAGACACAAGATATAAAAATTATCTACAAGCTAACTAGCTTGTAGATGTGCCAATATTGCGAAACTTTCCACTAGTAAAATCGTTTTGATTCCGTATACAAAAATACTAAAATCAACTAGTAGAAACTCAAAGAAAACTCCTATCTAGAGTAGATCGATCTATATAATTCAACTCATCTAACAATAGACATGTGTGGATTTCATTAATCACAATACTAAAAACAATGGATGAAAAAAGCTAACAAACGCAGTCTCGCAGGATGAATGTGATCTCGATGTAGTCACATTCGAGATCGCATCCACGGCAAAGTGAGACTACTTGTGCTTGAATGACTCTTAATTCTCTCAAGACTCTTGTAACTCTGGTGTATTTCTTGTGTACTGATTATGCACGTTCTTTTCCCTTTATATAGCCTTCCAAATCCTTCAAGAGTCCTAATACACAAGGAAAGAAGATATATACAAATATATGACAAGTAAATCACTTATTTTAGGAAACAAGATAAATATCTAAGAGTCCTAATATATCAATACCATATCAATATGATTTATTTCCTAAACTAAATAAGTCCTAATCATACCATAAGTCTAGAAAGGCAAAACAATTAAAAACACGGTCTTTGTAAATTTTGAAATTACCTTGGCGAAAATTAACGCTCTAGCAATCTCCCCCTTTTTGCCTTTTCTGGACAAAACACATATCAAGCACAAAACAAACTAACTCCCCCTAATATAACAACTCCCCTAAATACCCATCGAGTAAAAATATCAAACAGATGATGCGATCACATTTCGAGGCCACATTCATAATCAGACAAAAATAACATAAGAGAGTTTTATCAAGTTATCAACAACCAAAAAACAGATAATCCTAACTAGAGAATAGTTTTTAGTACATCCTGATTTAAATATCTTAAAGATCATCAATGGACACATTCGTATCCATTTGTCCTTTAAAATCAAATTGAAGACCTTCATCGCCTTCACCTGTCTAGCCAATGGTGCAACAACAAAGAACATCTTGGGTGCAATATTCTCGGGAATAGGGGCATCAACACTTGGGAGGCAACAAAGATAGGAGTTTCGGGAGCGGTGGAGTATCCCCTTGATATACAAGGGTAAATCAACAATCCAATTTTGAGAATCGAGCGGTGATTGGGAAGCATGAAAGACCCCAGGAGGATTGGTAAATTGGCCACATCGCTTGGTTCAAATCCTTGAAACCAGGATTTTGTAGATGAGACCGGAGAATGGTAGGGACCAGGATTTGGACTCACTTGTACCAAAAATGTCACTTCTTCGAAAGCCAATTTGCGAAATTAAAGGGCAACCCTTTACCAATTTGATACAATACTTTGGCATGTGTCTTAGTTAGAATGGAATTGTTCTTTGATGGAGACCAGTTTGCATAGCAAATCTTGTGCAAAAATCCATAAAAGGACGTAAGACAAGAAGAAGTGAGTTTCTTAAGATGAGCAGCCACACTTGTTCACGGCCACACTGTAAGAAACCTGGTCATTTCATTAAAATCATAGAGAACCTCACCCTCTTCAAAGTCAGGCTTTACAAAGAAACGATTGATTATGAAGGATTGAACTCATAATTCCTATTGCGAACAAAAACCTTGCCATACTTCGGAGACCGTCTAACAGCAATTCTGGTGGACAGGTTGGCAGAAAACTCACAAACCACAATATCAACGTAAGGAAGAGCAGTATCAATAGTGGTCAATAAATTCCGTTCCTCAAAAAATTGATTCAAATTATACTTGGCAAAGTGCTCATAATCTATGCATTTCTCATTAATAAAAAAACGGGAAATTAAAGCATGAAACCTGGAAGCTGCAGAAGTGTGTAAAATAACTCAGAATGAGCTCTCCCAATATCGAACTCAGAGTCAGATGTGTCGTCGGATGACATCACATCCTCCTCTGCATCTGCAGCAGCAACCTCTTTTCTTTCTTCAGCCATCAGTTCATCACTAAATTCATCAACCATAGCCTCATAATCAATCTCCGTGTCTGGTCCCTTTGAGGCATCAAAATCCTCATCACTAGAGTCATCGAACTCGTAACTCGACTCGATCGTAGTAGTAGGTGCAGGCTTGGATGTGGTCACATCGTTGGCCACACCTTTGCCTTTCTTGGCTTTCTGAACCATTTGTGCCAAAGGAACATCATCATCACTATCTTTGAGCTCTGGCTGCATGTTATCTCTGGCCTTAACAACAAATTGATTCACATTATCAGAATCACTAAAATGACGTGAGGAATAGGCAAATCTTCTCTCCCTTGCTTCAAGTACCCCTAAATTAGTCTTTTGCTTTTTGGGTGAGAATTCAGTGTAGACTCTGAATCTTCAAAAACTTCTAGAGAGTATTCTCTAAGCCGTTTCGAAAATCGAACATTGAGGTTTCCCAATGGCCCATGAACTGTTCGAATTACCTCAAAATCTAGAGGGTTGTCGACATCAATTTCATTGTCCTTTTCACTAGGAAGGACAGAGGCAAGAGCCTTTTCTTGAAACAGTACCGGGATGAGAGCGATGGGGGTTGAACGTGGAGAAGATGGTTGCTCAGGAAGAGAGGATTCCATACCTGGTTCGTGGGTTTGATCAGTGGGAGATGTAGTCCCGGATGCGGGGACATCTTTCAGTCCGGATGCGGGGGCATCTTGAGTGAACGCATGTGCGGGGTTTTTGGAGATGGAGGAGTGGTGTTCTCTGCGGCAACCTCTATGGGAGTGGAGGAAGGAGTTGCAACGTCGTAGGGGTGCCAAACCCTCTCTAATTGGAGAAAACGAAGGTGGATTTCGTCGGGGGGGGATACGGTGTCGATGTCGCTCCCTCTCTCGATAACATTCGGATCAGCCAGCGGCCGGCCATGGATTTTTTTAATTTGGGATCCCGGATAAAGATGATGATTTGCTTGGACTTCTAGGGTTTTGATGGAGGAAACAAACCGAGCCATGGAGAGGAAGATGAACTTTGAACCGAAAAAATATCAACCACACAAATACTTCAAAAATTGTGAGAGATAGTGAGATGAGATGAAATCGAGTGCTCGCAAATAAATAGGGATTAAAAGAAGTCATAATCGGCACAAAAATCGAAGTGCAACAAGTAGAGTTTATTTAGGAAATAAAAACTCATGGGCAAAATCGAAAAATAAGGAAAGAAAATCAAGTCCAATTAATTCCAAACTCTAGTTCACAAAGTGTCCAAATTATGTCAAATTGTGATAAGGAAAGTAAGATCAAAAATAAGATTTTTCCTTATCCTCCAAATCGGTTCAACCCACAAAATAAATCCATCAAAATTTTCAAGATTTTAGGAAAAGAAAAATATCACTCTCAAATTATATATGGAAACCAAATCTCAAAGCAAATTATCCACCATCACCAGACATGCAAAACCTAATATGCCTAAGAAACAAAGAAAATCCGCACACGGGAGGTGAAATGAGCTACAACAATGGATATAGGTTCAAATGTCGTCACATTTTGAGTCACACTGCATTGTACTAACTAATTCAATGAATCGCAATCCGAAATCCCACTTATCAAAATTTTCGAGTTTTCTTCAATTTTTTCGAGTCTCATGAGGGAGTTAACCAACAAGGAGCTTTCACTCAAATGTCATATGTAGCTCTTTTTTCACATGATCATGCTCTTTTAAATAGCAATAAGCTTGAAGAAATTAGTCACAAGGAATAGCTTCACACAATGGGTTTGTAGTTTTTTCCTAGAAGGCCTCCAAACATGATCAAGACTTTAATCACAACTCATTCTTTGGAAAAAATAACATCATTTTTTTTTGAATTAGAGATCAAATCACACCAGTTTTCCAAGGAGACAATATATGTGACTAGTTCAAACCATCAATCCACTTTTTGCGAGATATGCATGATGAGCTTACAATGCGGGTGGATGTCTAAAAAAATCAAAAAGAAATAGAGGAGAAGAATAGAGATGCAGTGGTAGGATGTCACATCGGATGTGATGTGCAATGCTGTGACATCTCGTGTAACATTTTAGAGAACACACAAACCGAGAGACTTTCTTAAATTGGAGAATCTCACAAAATCCAAAGCCTTGGTGAAGATGTCGCATAAGCGATTTTCGGAGCAATATATTCAATCCGAATTATATTTTTCTCAACTAAATCTCAAATAAAGTGATGTCTAATATCTATGTGTTTAGTACGAGAGTGTTGGACATGATTTTTTGAAATATCAATCGCACTCATATTATCACAATAGACAATCAGTGTTTCACTTTGCAAACCATAGTCCTCAATCATTTGGTTCATCCATAAAAGTTGTGTGCAATAACTCCCAATGCTACATATTCGATTCAAGAATCAAAAGAGACACACAATTTTGCTTTTTGCTATACCATGAGACCAAATTATTTCCCAAATAAAAACATCCACCCGTTGTACTTCTTCGATCAACAACATCTCCATCCCAATCGATTCACTAAATCCCACAAGATTAGTGTTAATGTATTTTGTGTACCAAATTCCCTAATCGAGTTGTGCCTCCTATGTATCGAATAATACATTTTAAGGCCTTTAGGTGAGTAACCTTGGGATCGATTGATAACGAGCACAAAGACAAACACTAAACATAATATCGGGATGACCGACAATCAAGTACAACAAGCTTCCTATCATGCTTCTATACAAGGTGTGGTCAACACTTTCATCCACATCCTCTTTACTCAACTTTTGACTCGACCCCATGGGAGTCTTCAAGTGAGAGGCATTTTCCGTGATCAAACTTTTTCACAAGATTTTTTGGCATACTTGCTTTGTGAGATAAAAATTCCTTCCTTTAATTGTTTAATTTGCAAGCCCAGGAAGTAACTCAACTCACCTACCATACTCATTTCAAAAGTGGAGGACATGCGGTGATGAATTCTTTTAACAATTTATCGAGGAAGAACCAAAAATAATGTCATCTACATAGATTTGAGCAATCAATTTGAAGAAGATACTCGTTACAAAGATACTCAGTTTTTCTTTTGAATGAACAAGGTTTTATCAACTTCACCACATTTAAAATCAATTTGAAGAAGATACTCGGTTAGTTTATCGTACTCAAGCCCTAGGGGCTTGTTTGAGACCATAGAGAGCCTTTTTAAGCTTATACACGTGGTTAGACTTAAAAGGGTCTTCAAAGCCTTTAGGATGTTCGACAAAAAGCTTTTTCATCTAGGAATACATTTAAGAACGCACTTTTTACATCCGTCTGGTGAAGAGTTAATCCCAAGTAGCATGCAATAGCAAGCAAAAATGTATGGACTCAATACGGGCTACAAGAGCGAAGGTTTCATCGAAATCCACCCTCAACCTGTGTGTACCCTTGAGCCACTAGTC
Source organism: Rehmannia glutinosa (assembly GCA_016081115.2). Lineage (NCBI taxonomy): Eukaryota > Viridiplantae > Streptophyta > Magnoliopsida > Lamiales > Orobanchaceae > Rehmannia > Rehmannia glutinosa. The sequence goes on along the minus strand of CM071932.1, from coordinate 22,909,629 downwards.
GAGCTTTGTTGCGAACAATTTTGCCAGATTCATCTGTTTTATTTTTGAAAATCCATTTAGTTCCAATGACATTAACATCCTCTGGCCTAGGGACCAAAAACCACACATCATTTTTGACAAATTGGTCTAGTTCCTCTTGCATAGCATGTATCCAAAATTCGTCTTTTAGATATTCAACAACATTCTTAGGTTCGAAATTGGATACAAAACAACACATTCTCACATTGATACAATCAGACAAGGCACAGTCTTACCATATCACGATAGTTCACTCTACCTTTCCCTCTTGTCTTAATACCATCAGTACTGTTACCAATGATCTGAGATGTAGGGTGATTTTTCTGAATCCTTGTAGGTATGTCACTGCCACGATCCACGATTGGGTTATTGGTTTCTTCAACAGGTTCATTGTCAGAATCAGAGTCTGACTCAGCTGCAGCAGACATGTATGTGGGCTCAGATGCCATCACATTTGGTTCTGCATTCGAGACAACTGTGGATGGGGCTTCAGTCACATTCTCCGTTACATGCCTACATCCTTCGCTGGGGAAGTCTCAACAAATTCGAGCAGATCTCCAACATTATCTTCTTCACTCTTTCCTGCAATATCTGAGAGATCATCAAAGACAACATTTACAGATTCCATGATCATCTTAGTACGAAGATTATATACTCGATAGGCATGACTATTCAAGTGTAGCCTAGAAGAAGACATTTGTCACTTTTAGAATCAAATTTTCTAAGATTATCACGATCATTAAGAACATAGCACACACACCCAAAACATGAAAATATTTGAGGTTAGGTTTCTTTCTCAAAAGAATTTCATATGGGGTCATAGAACACCCAAGCCTCAAATATACACGATTTGCTATATGGCAAAAAGATAAGAGCTTCAGCCCAAAACCTTTTGAAAGCTTTTAGAACTAAACATGACACGGGCTATCTCTTGCAATGTATGAATTTTCTTCTCGCCACTCCATTTTGTTGTAGAGTTTTAGGTGCGTAAAATTCATGAGAAATCCCCTTTCTATCACGGAAAGACTAGAAAGAAAAGTTCTCAAATTCTTTTCCATGGTCCGATCTAATTCTCGCAACAGTTAAATTATACAAGTTACAAACCATTTTATGCCTTCTAAAGAAATCAAAAGTTTGATTTCTCACGTAAAAAGTATGTCCACATATAACGTGAGAAATCATCAACAATCACATAAGAGTATTTTCTACCACCCACACTTTCAAACTCAATAGGACCCATGAGATCCATATAAACTAATTCCGACATATAGTAGTATGAAAATGTGATATCATTTGATAAGACACTCTATTTTGTTTACCAATAGCGCTTCAAATTTCACCAGTTCCATTAACTTTTTATGGCTAACATGACCTAATTTTTGATGCCATAGATCGTGCCATTCGTGTGTGCCATGTGACGAGTTGTTCATTACAATACCGATAAAAATTGTCGAAGACCTCAAGCCGCAAGAATACAATTGTCGACTCATCGAACACTTCACAAGATTTTTTGTCGAACTTTACATAAAGATCATCATCACATAGTTGACTTATACCGATGAGATTAGCATTAAGACCAACTACATGAAGCATATTACGTAGCTTGGGTAGTCCTTCAACGTTCAACGCCCTTTTCCCAACTATCTTCCCTTTAGCTCCACCTCCATAGGTAACATTGCCACCATTGTAAACTTCATAGTTAGTTAAATACTCCAAGGTACCTATCATATGTCGTGAGCATCCACTATCTAAGTACCAAGATCCCGCAATGTTAGATCTCATGGAAGTATAGATAACATGACATTTAATATCAAACATTTTAATCCGCATTGATTTTGAAAAATGATTACGAGGATGTCGTAACATCCGCGATGACACTGACGCCGGACCTTAAATCCAATTTCAGTTTATAATGTAATGGTTTAATGTCCAGGAGCATGACAATAGTGACAAATAAAGTGGCGCTTCCCTGGTTTAGCCTCGGGAAAAATTCCTTTTATTGTTGGAGGAATCGAGGATTCTCCTTGTTCTTTTGCTCTAACAAATACCGGAGTTTTATATCCAAGGCCGCCTTTATCATCACCGCCTAAGGAAAGTATATCATCCGATTTTGCTTTCCCAAAATTAAACTTCTTCATGGTTTCAAGAGACTCTTCGAGTTTAGAATTACCTTTTCTTAGTCAAGTTCTTTCTTAGTGAGGGAGGCCTCTAACCTGGTAATTACTTCCCTTTGATCATCATTCTTCTTCTTGAGTCGGTCATTCTCCTTTTTGAGCATTTCATTCACTTTAATCATCTTCACAAATCCTTATACAGTTCATGTACGTGTCTTCCAGGGCTTTCACCATCGATTCATCATCCTATTCAAAATCATCGAAACAGAGGTAGAATTGAAACAAAAAAGGTTAGAGAGAGATAAGAAATCTTGTTCTTCGGATGTCACCTCGGATGTGATCGGAGAAGGTGTGATCACATCTCGGGCCACACCTCCGGCAACACCTAATGGATTTATTTGGAGAGACTTTTGATCTTTCACAAAGTGGTCGAACCTTTGTTCTTCCCTGTTCATTCTTTCTTACCGCCGATTCATTATCACTCAAAGTCACACTCGTGCTCATTCCCTTTTTCATAAGAGTAGTATCACATTAGGCAAAGATAATGACCATACCTAGTACACGCCCTAACCTAATGGAGTCAAAAGTTTTTGTGTCGACTTGTTTGATTTTTCACTAGAAAAACGCTCGGACTTTTATCAAAGGTGTTCTTTTTGGGAACTTGCTTCGCTCGACTTAAAAGGTTTTGTGAAATTTTTAGATTTTTTTCGTCTTTTGAGTTTAAGGATCCTATCAAACTTTTCGAGTACATGACCATAGACTCATCTCCTAGATCATATTTTTCAATTTCATTGTTAAGTTTAGCAAAGGAGACTCAATTTGAAAAGCAACCTTTTGACCCATACTCTCCATCTGTTGAGCCATATTCATCTCATAGGTTTGAAGAATGCCAACAAGTTTTTTGAGACTTAAAGAGGATAGATTATGGGCTTCTTCTACCGATGAAATTTTGATATTGTACCTAATAGGAAGAGATCTCATCATTTTGCTCACAAGATTAGCATTCGAGATAGGTTCACCTAGGGCTTGAGCTTTGATAGGTGTGAGTTTTGCATGTATTTTGAGGCGTATTTCTAGCTATAATGATGGGTAAACATGCACATACTGCGTTATATATTACATATTCACTCCTTGTGGAAAAGATATTACACTTTGCTAATTTTGTAGGAATTTCATGATATTTGAAGTAAATTGAATACGAATACGAGGATAGCAAATTGGAAACACGGAGAATTGAGTGGGTATACGAAAAGTGAAGCCTAAAAGAGCGAAAATTGAGCGTCTACTTTAAAAGACAAAGGGCACACGGGTTGGGCGTGCCTCGTACACCACCCGTGCACCCTTGTATAAAGATAATCGAGTCGCAAAGCATGGCGCACGGGTAGCCCATGCATCGACGCATGACCCGTGCGCCCTACGAGAGGATGACTTATTTCACGGGTGGCGCACGGGTAGGACGTGCTCCGACGCACCACCCGTGCGCCGTATGAAAATTGGATTATTTCAGAGGGTGGCGCACGGGTAACCCGTGCTCCGACGCACCACCCGTGCGTCTCGGCTGAATCCCATAATCTGCAAAGATTATGCCCTAAACTTGATGGTGGGTATAAAAAGGCTTGGGGGCGCACACAAGGAGATTCTCGCATTTTTGGGATCTACAACACAAGACAAGTGGTCAACTCTTGGAAGGAGATATCAAGGAGACAATCGGGTTGCATCGGAGCTTGAAGAACGGAGATATATCGAGAGATTGTCGACGTTCCTAAGTTTTTCTTGCTTCTCTTTTAGTTTCAATCTTTCATTTTCATTTGTAATGGCTTTGAACACTTCGCTTATAAGTTGTTTAATCATGTGTAGCTAAACTCTTGAGATTTCCAGGTTTTGGAAGTAGATTAATGAACTCTTGTTGGATATTTTAATCTTAGTTGAAGTTATTATCTTGAAGCCTATTTGAGTATTTTGAGCTTATTCTTGTTTTATCACTAGATCAATGATTTAACTTGTTTGATATATTGATTCATAATTCGAGAGATGAGTTTCAATATTAGATCTTGAATACTCGACACAAATATTTGAATGAATCGAGAGGTTTGTAAATATTTGTGAGGACATTTGATCTTATAAACATTTGGGAGTTGAATGCTTCATGTTGAGTAGAGATGCTAGCATAAGTATTTCAATCTACGTTTTATATGCATCTCGAGAGGGAGGATAAAATAGCTTTGTGATCGTCTTATAGGAATATTGATAATAACGTGGCTTGATTAAACCGACAACAAGAGGATTATTAATCGAAACCTTAACTCGAAATCCATTTCATTATCTTGATACTTCTATCTTTTGTAATATCTTAATCTTGTGTTTTAGTGATTTAAATTGTCTTGATCTCAATACAACAATCATCAAATTTCGATCGTCTAAATAAAAATAAGACTATCTTTGATCAATACTTAGCGCATAAATTTATTAGTCTCCGTGGATACGACCTTGCTTACCCTATTCTATAAACTACACCGTACACTTTGCGGTGAAGCTAAAAATAAGGCGAACAAGTTTTTGGCGCCACGGGGATTAATACAATTTTTGGTGCTAATATTGCGATAGATAGAATTAATTTTAATTTAGACAATTTTATTTTTAAATTTTGGATTCACTTTAATTCTTCATTATTTGACTTGTTTCTTTTAGTTCGGTCCAGGTAGTGCATGAACACGCGCCGAGGCAAGGGGACTTGATACCGCTTATACCGAAGTCGAGGCCTTCGCGAGAAAAATCGTGCTACCACTAGACGGGCTGAAAGACAACACAATCCGATAACGGGGATTTGAACGAGTTACCAATACCGCAAACAATGGTGGAAATGAGTTACCGATACCGTGCAACAACAAGCCATTCGTGATTACTTTCACCACAAACGAATCGTAATTACGGTGGTATTGCCCATATTCCTATCAATGCCAACAACTTCGAGCTCAAACCGATCGATCAATATGGTGCAAAGTAATCGATTTGGGGGTTCGCAGAATCAAGATCCTAACTCTCACCTTGCGCATTTTATCCAAATATGCAATACGATCAAAATGAACGGAGTCTCGGATGATGCCATAAGATTGCGCCTCTTCCCATTCTCTTTACGGGATAAGGCGAGAAATTGGTTGGGTACTTTGACGCAAGGCGTTGTAAGTACTTGGGACGAATCGAGCCAAAAGTTCTTGTTTAAATTCTTTCCACCGAGCAAAACGTTGCGGTACCAAAAGCGAGATTACTCAATTCGACTTCGACTCGTAGTTTTTGTATGAGGCTTGGGAAAGGTTTCGGGATTTGTTACGAGATGTCCACAACATGGGTTTCCGAGGATCAACAGTTATGTTTCATCTACAATGGTTTAATGGGGACATGACGATGGCATTTGTGGATGCGCGCAATGGGAGGAGCATTGTTGGCAAGGTTTCCACAAGATGCCTTGAACCTTCTTGAGAAATGGCCATGAACAGTTACAAGTGGCCATCCGAAAGATCTAATGTACAACGAGTAGCCGAAATCTCGATTCGCACTCCAATTAAAACATTGATGGCACAAGTAGCGGCTTTAACAACTCAATTGAGTGTATTTACGAAAGGGCGTAGGTGCACGTACACGAGCATGGGTAGTGAAGCTCTTCTATATCCGATGGAAGAGGTAAATTATGTGAATAACCGAATTTCAATAATTTAATAATTCAAACCCAACGCACTACCATCCGGGGTTGAGAAATCATGAAAATTTTTCCTACGCAAATACAAAGAATGTGTTACAACCTCCGCCGGATTTAATGCTTCAAGTGGAGGCGGAAATGGGGAAGGCAAATCGTCGTTGGAAGATGCACTCACCTCCTTCATAAATCAATCTAATGCTTTCATGAATGATACGAGAAGCCGCCCGCTAAGCAAGACTCTCGGATGGATAAGATAGAACAACAAGTGACAAGCTCGATAAAGAACTGAAACTCAAACGGGTCAATTGGCTACAATTGTGGGTGGTCAACATCAAAAGGGTCTATTTCCAAGTAGTACGGAAATGAATCCTAAGGAACAATGCAAGGCGATTCATTTACTTAAGCGATGCACGGAATATGAGGGCCTAAAGAAAAACTGGGAATCAAACTTTCGGATGAAGCATCTAGGCGGAAGCGGGAGAATCCGTGATGAAGGATGATATTGAAGAAAATAGGAAAGAAGAGAACAAAGAGGCGGAACAAACAATGAGAAGCTAAAATCATTATCTAACTCGAACATATCTAAGTTGCCTATATCTCTTCCCTTTCCTCAAAGATTTCAAAAGAAAAAGCTTGATGATCAATTTGCCAAATTCCTTGATATATTTAAGAAATTGCACATTAACATTCCTTTTGCAGATACACTAGAACAGATGCCGAACTATGCGAAATTTCTTAAGGATGTTATGTCAAAAAGCGGAAGATGACAAGCTTTGAAACGGTGAATTTGACGGAAGAATGTAGTGTAATTATTCAAAGGAAGCTACCACAAAATCGAAAGATCCGGGAGTTTCACTATCCCTTGTGCTATTGGTGGTAATTTCTTTAATAAAGCGTTATGTGATTTAGGGGCAAGTATTAATTTGATGCCTTTGTCCATTTTCAGGAAACTTGGATTAGGCGACGTGAAACCAACTACGGTGACATTGCAACTAGCAGACCGATCACTTACGTATCCAAGGGGAATTATTGAAGACGTATTGGTAAAAGTTGATAAATTTATATTCCCCGTGGATTTCTTAGTTCTGGATATGGAAGAAGATCGAGACGTTCCACTGATACTTGGACGTCCTTTCCTAGCCACGGGTAAAGCCTTAATAGATGTGCAAAAAGGGGAACTCACGTTACGTGTTAATGATGAGCATGTTTTATTTTCTATATATAAGGCAATGAAATTTCATGATTCGGTGGAGAATTGTAATTTTTGGATATAGTTAGTTCATGCATTGAGGATTATGTTGATCGTGACATTGTCTACGATGATTTGGAATTTGGTCTAACCCACTCGTGTTCAATGTCGAGTGTTGTACTTGATTTTGATAACCAAGATTTGTACGACTATGTTTGTGCCTTAGATCATATGCAGGAACTACCTAAGAGCGCAAGAGGCGAGAACGCAGCCGGAAATAATGGAGCCAAACTTGCAGAACGCACCACCCATGCGCCCACGCACGGCAACCCGTGCGTGGTGGTGTCAAGGACGAATCGAGCTCTCTCAAGAGCACACGGTCCGTGCGCCGGCGCATGGGCAGCCCGTGCGTGACTCAAATAGCAACACCGATTCCGGAACTCAAGCAATTACCTCGAACACCTCAAATATGCATTCCTTGGGGCAAATAATGCAAACTGTTAATCGTTTCATCTCTTCTCACTCCTACTCAACTTGATAAAACATTAAGGGTTTTACGAAAACATAAGTCGACACTAGGATGGTCTATAATCGATTTAAAAGGCATAAGTCCATCCATTGTGATGCATAAAATTGGGATGGAAGATGTTTATAAACCATTAGTGCAAAACCAAAGACGACTAAACCCTATCATGCAAGATGTGGTTAGGAAGGAAATGTTGAAATGGTTGGATGCCAGGATCATTTATGCGATATCCGATAGTTCATGGGTGAGTCCGGTACAAGTGGTGCCAAAAAAAGGGGGGTAAAAAGTGGTGAGAAATGAAAATGAGGAACAAATTGCTACTAGAATTGTTACCGAGTGGCGAATATGTATTGATTATAGAAAACTTAATGATGCCACTCGAAAAGATCATTTCCCTCCCCTTTATCGATATGATGTTGGATCGTCTTGCAGGTTATGATTATTATTGCTTTTTAGATGGTTATTCCGGTACAATCAAATCATGATTGCTAGGAAGACCAAGAGAAAACAACATTTACATGTCCGTATGGCACATTTGCATTTTGTCGCATGCCATTTGGTTTATGTAATGCGCCCGCCACTTTCCAACGTTGTATGATGGCTATATTTCACGATCTTATTGAAAACCTTATGGAGGTGTTTATGGACGATTTCTGTGTTTGGTGATTCTTTTGATAATTGTCTTCACAATCTTTCCCTAGTTTTGCAAAAGCGATGTGAAGAGACCAATCTAGTACTAAATTGGGAAAAGTGCTATTTTATGGTACGCGATGGCATTGTACTTGGTCATCGAGTCTCTTCTCGCAGTTTGGAAGTTGATCGGGCAAAGATTGTAGCAATTGAGAAGTTACCACCTCCTACAAACGAAAGCCATTCGAGCTTCTTGGGCCATGCCGGATTTTACGAAGGTTTATCCGTGACTTTTCTAAAATTTCTAAGTCCTTGAGCCAATTGCTAGAAAAAGATGTCGCTTTCATTTTTTCCAATGAATGTTTGCGGGCGTTCGAAATGTTGAAGACAACATTGGTGACCGCACCTATACTCGCCGCCCCGCATTGGAGTCAACCATTTGAGCCGATGTGTGATGCAAGCGACTGCGGTTGGGGCTGTTCTCGGTCAAAAGAGGGAAAAATTGTTCCGATCCATCTACTATGCAAGTCTAACGTTGGACAAAGGTGCTCAACGAATTATACCACAACCGAGAAAAGGATGTTGGCGATTGTTTTCGCATTTGATAAATTCGATCTTACTTGATCGGGATGAAAACAATTGTGCATACCGACCATGCGGCTATCAAATACCTCTTTTGACAAGAAGGATACGAAACCGAGGTTGATTCGATGGATCTTATTATTACAAAAGAGTTTGATGTGGAAATCAAGGACCGAGAAAGGATGCGAGAACGTGGTAGCGGACCATTTGTCTCGATTAGAAAATCAAGAGGAGCAAAAGGAAGTACGGGATTAATAAAGAGGAGTTTTCGATGAACGATTACTCATGCTTGAGGCAAAGTTCCCGTGGTATGCGGACTTTGTCAACTATTTGGTCACGGAGTTCTACCTCCGGATCTATCACCGTATCGAAGAAGAAATTCTTACATGATGTAAAGTTCTACATGTGGGATGACCCCTACTCTTTAAGAGGTGCGCGGACAAAATCATAAGAAGATGCGCACCTCAAGAAGAATGGGAGGGAGTCCTACAACAACAGTGTCACTCTTCACCATCCGGCGGACATTTTGGCCCAACCCGCACCGGGCCGTGAAGGTATTTGCAGAGTGGGCTATATCGCCCACTCTTATTTAATGACTCGCTATTTGTTTGTGCAACAATGTGACAGGTGTCAACGAATAGGCAACATTTCGAAGGCACGAGATGCCGATGACAAACGAATCGAAGTTGAATTGTTCGATGTTTGGGGATTGACATTACGGGCCCGTTTCCATCATCTTCGGCTATCAATATATTCTACTTGCAAAGTGGAGTATGTATCCCATTGGGTAGAGGCGATTCCTTCCAAAACAAATGATGCTCAAGTTGTAATGCGATTCCTTAAGAAAACATCTTTATTAGATTCGGCACTCCAAGAGCTTTAATTAGTGATGGAGGGTCGCATTTTGTAAACAAATTGATGAGCAACTTGTTGGAAAAATATGGGGTCAAACATAAAGTTGCATTGGCATATCATCCACAAGCCAATGGACAAGCAGAAGTGGCTAATAGGGAGATCAAACAAATCCTTGAAAAGACGGTGAACATTAACCGAAAAGATTGGGCGTTAAAATTGGATGACGCTTTGTGGGCATACCGGACTGCATATAAGACACCGTTGGGCACATCTCCATATCAACTCGTCTTTGGGAAGTCATGCCATTTGCCGGTAGAATTGGAGCACAAAGCATTTTGGGCGGTCAAGAAACTAAATCTGGATTTTCAGAAAGCCGGCGAGGAAAGGTTGCTCCATTTGAATCAGATGGAAGAGTTTCGGGATGAAGCTTACGAAAACTCCCGAATTTATAAGGAAAGAACCAAGAGGTGGCATGATAAGATGATCAAGAAAAGAGAGTTTTTACCGGGAGAACCGGTGCTCCTATACAATTCACGCCTTAAATTTTTCCCGGGAAAACTCAAGTCTAAGTGGTCGGGGCCATTCGTGATAAAGAAAGTATTGAATCCACCTGGGATTGTAGAATTGTTGACAAAAGAAGGCGAGACTTTCATGGTAAACGGCCAATGGATTAAGCACTACTTCCACCGAGGAAATCAAGAGGAGGTGACATCCACCACCTTGCGCGACCCGTAATTTAACAAAACAAAGGCCAAGCTAAAGACGTTAAATATAGCGCTTGTTGGGAGGCAACCCAACGGTTTTTCGTGTGACTTTCATTTTTGTGTGTGTTTAGTTTCAATTTTGTGTAATTTGAGTGATTTGATATGAGTGTTTCTATTAATGAGTGTGACTTGTGTGTTTTTGTTTCATTTTTTGTGTGTTTAAAAAAAAATACCTAAATTGTTAGACAGTGCGCACGGTGACCCGTGCGTTGGCACACCACCCGTGCGCCCCTGCAGAGAGTTGGGAAATTTCACCGGGTGGCGCACGGGTAGCCGTGATTCGACGCACCACCCGTGCGCCGTGGATGGGCTTAAATATGACAGTTTTTAAACTATTCTTCATCCAAATTCTCTCCCAAACGTGCGCCCTTCCCTCCTACTTCATTGCCTTCGAAAAATTCTTGTAATTTCTACCCATATTCTCCCATTTAATCACTCCCCATCACATTAGAACCACAATTTGCATTGTATTCAAGTGTGATTGAAGAAAATTGAAGATAAAGCATCTAGGGTTCAAGTTCCTCACTTTGAGTCGAAATTCGAAAATTCGGTAAGAGCTTCGTTTTTCCTTGCGAATTTCTTGTCATATAGGTAATGAGAATCATGATTGGTGCTAGTTTTGATATTTTTGCTATGTTTTGAATGAAAACTCTTTGAAGCAATTTATCAAACACCTTGTGGGCTTGTGTAATTGAGGAGATTTTGGATGAAATATTGATGAATAAGGCATGGCCAATGATTGTTTAAGCTAATACTTGTCTAGAATGTCCATAATTTTTGCTTGCTTGGGGTAGTTGATCGATCAAAGTAAAGTAGGAAGTGAATTTGCATCACCTAATATGTTAGCTTTAATCCCCTACTTTGTTGTTGCCATTGATGATATGGGATGCTAATGGAATGTATTTCGGTACAAATCCTTCATGGCGGCGAAGAAATCCCCGTGGTGGAAGGAGACGTGCACGCGGGCAAAGACAACGCGACGTGGCACCGCCGAGAGGTCGACCAAAACAAATCCGGCCCGGCATATGGGGTTGACTTGACAAACGCCGATGATCTTGAGCGATGGAATCGCTTGGTGGCTCGCCAAATAGCTCCATCCCGCTATGCCGACGATGATTGTACCCAAACTTTGGGGATACATGGGGACGTTTGGCGTCTCTTCGCAAAGGTTGGATGGACAAACTTCATGAGCCGAAGGTGGCCGACCTTTAAACGATATACATTGGAGTTTTTGAGTACCGTGGAAGTACTCAAACAAGGCGGGACTTTTGAACCATATATGATAAAATTTCAGTTGGGGAACGTTCGTAGACAACTGTCTATGACCCAATTGAACACCATCTTCGAGGTTCCAACAAACGCCCGCACCCGCCCGATGCCCCATTATGATCAATATGACTTGAGAATGCTTGTGGAAACACCACAAACGGGCCGATGTTGTATGCCGCGCAGATCGCCAAAGCCTCTCGATCCGAATCCGTTTTCAAAGATATACAACGCGGATCGCATCCTCCGTGTTCGCCGCGAAAATATTGGAGGGATGACTACTAAGGAGCTTTATCTACTCGGTGTATGGTCACAAATACCCCTACAACACAACCGTCAATTTCGCAGAGCAAATAGAAACAGCTTAACTAAAGGGAATGGGGTACGATTTCGATTTATAGGGGCCTCATTACCCCTATTGCTCGGCATTTCAACATCGATTTCCGAGGCTTGAGCCTATCCCGGCAAAGCACTCGGGTTAATTTGGCATCGTTGCACCACATGAAGTTCATAGCAAACGAAGACAACACATTGGTACTTCTACAAAAGAAAGGTGCTGCAGATTTCCGTTGCCTTAACCCGCCATACACCACAATCGATACATTGACGGACACCACCAACTTCCTAATGAACTCGATGCACATAACCGAATTACAGAGGCTATAGAGGCAAGAAAGAAGCGCAAAGTTGAAGGTTTCTTGGATGAAGAGGATATGGTGGCGGAGGAGGATGAGATACATGGACGAGAAATGGGGTGGACCTCATCATCACCCCCAAATTGGATATGATATACCCGAGTCCTCACACGGAGGCGATTACCCCGACATTCTCAAAGCGGGATCGTCCCAGATTTCTCATAGTGGAGGACCCCAACGCGCACTCGATTTTCAAGACATGCTATATGCATTTGGGGAGGACTTGCGTCGGCAAGGAGAGGAGTTGAGGCAACAGGGGGAGGATTTGAGGCAACATAGAGCTGATTTTTGTGCGTTCGAGCGCTATGATCGGCGTTCCGAGGAGACGTGGCAAGTGCTCCAACAGCTACAAATGTGGCATATTTCCCAAGGCCACTTCCCACCGCCGCCACCGCAGTGATTCGGGTATATCCCCACTTTTCGTTATTGAAATTCTATTTTTCCCCTTAGACACTATAATTTCATTCAAGTTTGGGGGGAGAGATAGTATTTTAATATATGAAAAGTGTGGATACAAAAAAAAAAAAATATATTCATGCATTTTGTGTTTTCATATAGTTGCATTAGAGCATTCTAGGTTGCATCCGCATTAGAGCACGTTTATAGCTTTAGCACGTCTATTGCTTTCGTAGTGGTTAGAGAGTGAGTTGACCGGGCATGTTGCAACTTGTTGTTGTGTGTTGATTGAAAATTCATATTGTTGGGATTGGATGTTGGTTATGAGTTGATTGAGCCTTGAATAGATGACATTGAGCATGTTGATATGTAAAACTTGGTTTGATGCTTTGAATTACATAATTGCAAGCCTCGTGAGCTTTTGAGCCTTTTCGCTTGTATCTTGTGCGATCTTGTTGTGATTTGAGTGTATCATTCATGTTGTTAAAATTCTAGAACATGCTTGGGTATCTCTCACAAGGCCACATGTTGTATGCGAATTGTGAAGGTGATTAAAGGCCATTTTTGTTAGCCCTTCAAGCCTTTTGCTTACCTAATGATGATATTGAAATCCCTAGTTAGCCAACTTGAACCTATTGCCTAATTTTTTTGATAGCAACAATTCAAGCCTTAACTTGATATATTTGTTATCCTACACTTGAGCGTATAACATTGAGTAAAACGGAATGAATGAGGTTGAATGAGTTGGAATTGAAAAATTGGATAATGGTGCAAAAATTGGTTGATGGGAACAAAAGAGGAGGAAATGGAGGAGAAAAGAAATGTTGAAAATTCATAAAAGAGTTGAAAAAAATCGATTTTATGATGTGAGTTTTCATTGAATGAACTTGGAGGCTAGGAATTGTAATGTGAGGTGATAATGTTTACAAAAGAAAGGGGATGGAGATAAGAGGAGTTGATGAAAATGAGAGAAGAATTTAGTTGCATATTGAGCTTTAATGTAGATGATTTATATGCTCATCGGTCTATACGCTCGAGTTTGAGTCACTCTATCCATATTTTCCTACCCTAACCAAAGAGCCTTCATTACAACCAAATGAGAAAGTCCTTTTGATTCACAAATTGCATACACTCTAGTGGCGGAGATATGAGACGAATTGCAAGCCTATGGTAATTTTTTGCGACATCGAATTGATTTGAGCGTAAACACGTCCTATATCCTCGTGAGATGAGAGTATACACTTAACTTTGAGAGTTGGAATTTGAGCATTTCACTTTGTTTTACTTGAGGCGTGTTCTTTGATCAGATATTTGAGGCTTGATTGGTTTGTTGCTTGACATTCATGATGAACAATATGAATTTCTTTTTGGATCCGTTGTGTGCGCTTTTATTCTTATCTCCCTGTTGTGCTTTATCGTGTTTTCAAAAAAATTGTTGATCGGGACGGTCAACGGTGTAAGTTTGGGGGATTTTGATAGGTGTGAGTTTTGCATGTATTTTGAGGCGTATTTCTAGCTATAATGATGGGTAAACATGCACATACTCGCGTTAAATGTTACATATTCACTCCTTGTGGAAAAGATATTACACTTTGCTTATTTTGTAGGAATTTCATGATATTTGAAGCAAATTGAATACGAATACGAGGATAGCAAAGTGGAAACACGGAGAATTGAGTGGGTATACGAAAAGTGAAGCCTATAAGAGCGAAAATTGAGCGTCTACGGAAAAGAAAAGGGGCACACGGGTTGGGCGTGCCTCGGACACCACCCATGCACCCTGTATAAAGATAATCGAGCCGCAACATGGCACTCGGGTAGCCCATGCATCGACGCATGACCCGTGCGCCCTACGAGAGGATGACCGATTTCACGGGGTGGCGCACGGGTAGGGACGTGCTCGACGCACCACCCGTGCGCCCACAGAGAATTGGATTATTTCAAAGCAGGTGGCGCACGGTAACCCCGCTCGACGCACCACCCGTGCGTCTGCTACTGAATCCCATAACTGCAAAGATTATGCCCTAAACTTGATGGTGGGTATAAAAAGGCTTTTGGGGCGCACACAAGGAGATTCTCGCATTTTTGGGATCTACAACACAAGACAAGGGTCAACTCTTGGAAGGAGATATCAAGGAGACAATCGGGTTGCGGCGGAGCTTGAAGAACGGAGATATATCGAGAGATTATCGACGTTCCTAAGTTTTTCTTGCTTCTCTTTTAGTTTCAATCTTTCATTTTCATTTGTAATGGCTTTGAACACTTTGTTTATAAGTCGTTTAATCATGTGTAGCTAAACTCTTAAGATTTAGGGTTTTGGAAGTAGATTAATGAACTCTTGTTGGATGTTTTAATCTTAGTTGAAGTTATTATCTTGAAGCCTATTTGAGTATTTTGAGCTTATTCTTGTTTTATCACTTGATCAATCATTTAACTTGTTTGATATATTGATTCATAATTCGAGAGATGAGTTTCAATATTAGATCTTGAATACTCGACACAAATATTTGCATGAATCGAGAGGTTTGTAAATATTTGTGAGGACATTTGATCTTATAAACTTTTGGGAGTTGAATGCTTCATGTTGAGTAGAGATGCTAGCATAAGTATTTCAATCTACGTTTTATATGCATCTCGAGAGGGAGGATAAAATAGTTTTGTGATCGTCTTATAGGAATATTGATAATAACGTGGCTTGATTAAACCAAACAACAAGAGGATTATTAATCGAAACCTTAACTCGAAATCCATTTCATTATCTTGATACTTCTATCTTTTGTAATATCTTAATCTTATGTTTTAGTGATTTAAATTGTCTTGATCTCAATACAACAATCATCAAATTTCGATCGTCTAAATAAAAATAAGACTATCTTAGATCAATACTTAGCGCATAAATTTATTAGTCTCCGTGGATACGACCTTGCTTACCCTATTCTATAAACTACACCGTACACTTGCGGTGAAGCTAAAAATAAGGCGAACAAGCTTCATTGGCGAAGATCACACAATTTAGCATTGTAGGTGGTGATATTCTCATCTTCGCAAGATCTTAGGTTTTCAAACTTATTGGTAAACAACCTAAGTTTGGTTTGTCTCACACCAGCGAGATCCCTCACAAAGTGACTTTGCAGAGTATCCCATGCATCTTTGGCAACAAAGATAAAATTGGCTATGATTTTGAACATATTTTGATCCACATGTACCAAAGATTGTCATCAATGCCTTCAATTATAATTTGCCAATGTTATCTCATTATTAGACAAATCAATTTTTCCTTTGTCCTTGTAGTCACCTTCTCGTATCAATGAGTTTCGGAGGTGACCACCCAAAGAAGGATTGCACGCCAGTGCCTATTCATCAATAGATTTGATGTAGGCCCGAACTTTGACTTTCCAAATAGAATAATTGGAGCCATAAAGAATGGGGGACGAAAAATGGTGAGTATCCATGCTAAGAAACACTCATGATCAATACTTAGTGTCGTCAAGTGTAGGCTCGATACCAACCGAAAGAATTACAAAGACGAATAAATACAAAAAGTTTCGCAGAGTATAGATGTGATTACAGACGTGATCACATTTACAATCACATGCAAATGAATTTCAAAAACAAACAAGACACTCGTTTGATAAATGGTTTTATCATGATTTTGATGATTTTGTTTTTACACCAAAACAATGTTTTTAAAGGTTGTCCAAATACTCCTAAATGATTTAAAATGGTTTTAATATTTCCGAGTATTTCTTCAAGTTTATTTTCGACTAAATTGGAGAACACTTTTAATGATTTTATGTCAAAGTGTTTTTACTTCAAAACAATGTCCCGAATGTTGTCCTAATACTCCCGATCGGTCTAAAATGTTTTTACTATTTTTCGGAGTATTTCTTGGAGTTTATTTTCGATATAAAATTGAACAACACTTATGTTTCGTGCTCGACCGGTCGCTCTATAGGCAATCCGCACTGAGTTGAGTTATGGAACAAAAAATAAGGGACGTAGGGGAAATCAGGCGGGGCGGTCGACCTATGGGCGGCCGGTGCTCAAGCCCCAAGAACAAACTTATGTTTCTCTGTTTTGGTCTTCTCGACCGGTCCAACATGAGGGCGACGGTCGCACCCCCGCGACTGTCCCCCCTATGTAAAAATTCGCAGAATTCAATTTCAATCTTATCTCACGACCGGTCGAACCCTCTTTTGACAAAGAAACTATCCGTTGAGTTTGTAGACAGCTTGACTTTTCCTTGATTTAAGGGGTTGATTTCTAACAACTGTTTTCTTCAATTGTCTTGCAATTTTACTGATTTCATGTCCCCAAGAGGAGACTATCTTGTACAAGACATCTTCTATAAATAGAGGAAGAATTGAAGCAACATAACAAGAGAGAAAACTACAACACAACAAGATACACTCAAGAATACACTTGTTCTTACATTGTCTTATTTCTTGTTGTACTTTGCCTAGCTATTCACTTTCACATTCTTGAGGTCTAGGCTATTCTTGATTACACTTGCACTTTATTATATTATCAATTATCGAGTTGTAATCTTGAATTTGTGGTCGTCATTCAAACACAAGATATCCTTGTGAGTGTTCTTGTGGTAAGAACACACTTGGGTGAACTAGGTATTAGGTGTAAGAAGATTGTGGAAATCTTCTTGTTGAGGTG
The DNA here is from genome assembly GCA_016081115.2 of Rehmannia glutinosa. Classification (NCBI taxonomy): domain Eukaryota; kingdom Viridiplantae; phylum Streptophyta; class Magnoliopsida; order Lamiales; family Orobanchaceae; genus Rehmannia; species Rehmannia glutinosa. The sequence goes on along the minus strand of CM071932.1, from coordinate 22,892,232 downwards.
TTGAAGAGTGTGGTGCTCTTCTTCAAGGGTGAAGATTGTGGTAATCCTCACAAGGTGCCGTTTGAATATTGTGGTAATCTTCAAGAAGAGATTGTGGTAATCTCAAATGTGATGTTGAAGAAGAGTGTGGTGCTCTTCAAGGTGTTGGTGTAAGATTTTGTTGTAATAATTTTGGTAATTATTAATAAAATCGTTTTCTCTTTGAAACCCATCCCGGATATATTGGGGTGGTAGAGCACGTAGTCTCTAGGTGGGGTGGAGCTCTATAAATCGACGTGTGATATTTACATTTCCGCACCTTTGTTATTATCTTGGCGCATTTGTATCGAAAAAGAGGGCGAAATCAAAAAAATTGAAATAATCTATTCACCCCCTCTAGATTATTGTAGCCACTTGGACTTACAAGTGGTATGAGCCAAACTCTTTGGCAAGCCTCGTTCCACATCGCGAGTAAAGAGGAACGATCATCGGCTACGAATAAAGTCTACCTTGCCGGCGCTCCACCACCAAGCCACCACTATTTGATTCCAAAAATTTTACATTTTGGAAAGAAATAATGGAATTCTATTTACAAAGTAGCGGGTTAGATATTTGGAACATCGTCATCAATGGAGAATCCATTCCGACGAAAAACACACCACACACCTCTAAAGGCTTCAAAGAGCTCAATGATGAAGAAAAGAAAATCATCTCCTTAAATGGAATTCGATCGGCTCATGAAGTATGGCAAATATTAGAAGCCATCTATGAAGTACATGCAAATGATAGGAGCAACTCAAAAGCATCTACTTCTCAAAGGGATACAAGGTCAAATCTAAGGAACAAACCTTTTTCAACTTCCAACTATAAAGTAGTCGAACAATGTTTTATGCGCATCGAAGAAGAAAATGAGGTATGTCTTAAACCTCTACTTCTTATGATATTGTTATTCAAAATTATTATAGCGATTTGCAAAATGATGTTGATGATCTTCAAAATGAATTCCAAAATTTACTTGTTAAGTACAAAAATTTGAAAAAGGAATTCAATGTTTTGAAAAATGATAAGGATAGTTTATTTACTTCCTATGAATCACTATCATGTGCTCACACCACCACACTTGATAAGGTGAGAAAACTCGAGAAAGAAAATAGTACTCTTGTTGAAGATTTGAATTGCATGAAAAATGATTTATTAAAATACAACTTGAGTACCAATAAAAAGACCAATATTGTTGATGTTCATAATTGTGATAAAAGACTTGATCATAAGCCTAATGTTGTTAATCATATGAAAAAGAATCAAGTCCCTATGCATATTGGTCATTATGCTCAAAGAATTATTAATTGCTTTTATTGCGGTAAAAAGGGTCATACGGTAAAAACTTGTCGAGCTAGAAATAGCTCTAATTATTGTTGGAGACCTAAAAGTCTCAAGACTAATCCCAAAGGACCCAAACACTTGAGGGTACCACAAAATAATGTTTTATTAGGTACCCGCAAAATAATAATCGGAGAAAATTCATACCGCAAGAAGACATCAAATGACAAATTCATTTGATCAAAGAAAAAACATTTTCAACAAAGCCAATTTCAAGAAGAGGATATAATCAAAAGTGGGAAGAACACAATGCTTGGGAATGGCAAAGATATCATCAACAAGATGATTTTCAAAGAAGAATAGACTATCAACAATGGGAAGGACAAAAATCTTGGAAATGGAGTAATCAAAGGAGCCATCATCAAGATATCATCAACAATGAGAACGGCACAACCCATGGAAATGGCGAATTGGTAACCCGTATCTCCCTAGTTAAATATGAATTTAATTTTTATGCATGCTCATTTTTGTGTCTTTATTGCAAATGAGTTTTCAAGTATTTTTTTTTAATTAAGGTCTTCAATATATATTTGAAAATATTTTTTAAAAAAAAAAAAGAAGACCTTATATGATGTTTTTAAAACTCTTGTACACTTTTGTAGACTAAAGTGTGTTATCATCTCTTATGGATTTTTATGGCATGAGCTTACTTGTGATATCTCTTAGCCTACACTTTTATCATTATGATTTGTGCTAGATTTATTTTAAGAATTGTATAGATTTACATATTTTCACAAATGGCCATTTACGTCATTATTTGTCAAGAAAGGCATTAATTATCGAGGTACGTTTACTTGTGTTATTCTTACTCTTATAGACTCGATATATGTATTGCCATGTGCCTATGTGCTTGTTTTTCATAGTATTTCATACAAGTGGCATTAAGAGGATTTTTAGATTCCTTGAAAGACACTATTCGACATTGATTGCACATATTTGCTTTGTCAACTCTTGTTCAAATACTTCTTTTAAATGAGGTCTCTACTATATACTATCGGATTTTCAAATTTCAAAAGAGACCTTTTGTAGCTCTCTTAAGCTTATTTGAACTTACATGATTTATTAGACTCTTGATGATCTTCTAAATGTATAGTATGTGTTTCTTGCTTCATGGTCTACATATATAGTGTCTATTTCTACTATGCTCTTATACAAGATATTTTTGTGATTGATGATTGAGGCATGTTTTTACACTTGGGCTATTTTTTCTTGCTTATATAAGCAATGCCGGAAATGAGTTTGTTAAGTTGTGTAGATGAGAAATGAAGTACTCCAAATATTAGTTACCTCAAAATATTTGGATGTAAATGTTCTATTATGAACACCTTAGATCAATTGGATGCCCTATGATGATTGTGATGATGAAGACAAAAAGGGTATTCCGGAACAAACTCGATGACCAAGGCAACATTGGTAGAACTAAGGCGAGGTTAGTAGCTCGAAGTTGATACTAGGTGAGCTTGAGATGAGCATGATGGGGGAGCTCAATTTCTTGCTTGGACTACAAATTATTCAATGCCAAGAAGATGGTTATATTTCAAAAGAACTCTTGAAGGAGTTAAGCATTGAAGAAATAAGAACCATCTCAACCTCTATGGCTAAAGATTGACAAAGGTTGAGAAAGGCATATCGGCCGACAAACAAATTCGAGGTATGTTTTCTTGTATTATTCCTATAGACTCGACATTCCGTATGCCTTATGTCTATATGCTCGACTTCAAAACTATCCCAACGAATCTCATTAAAGTGCCGTTAAAAGAAATTTTCAAATATTTGAAAGGCACTTCTTATGACTTGTATATCAATAGCTTTAAAACGTTCTTAGTTTTCGGGATAACAAGTCCGGTATTTATTATACGGTTTTCCATATTCTAAATATAGTTCGTCATAATCAAACTAAACATATTGAGATTCGATATTTTTTTGGGATTGCATGTCTTAACAAAAACTTGAGATGTGTTTAATTCCGTCTCAAGGATAACTCGCGGACTATTTAATCGCACACCGCCGAGTATTTTAATCCATTTCGAGCGTGATTATGACATAATGTATATCGAATAAAGTCTACGTTTGCATTTTGCACGTTTCTAAAACTTAGGGGCGAAAAATCGGATTTTTGGATCAAACTTGGATTTTTCAAACGTAACCAAAATAGTGGGCTGCCGGGTAGGACCGACCGTCGCCCACCAGCCGACCTGGTCGCCCATGCCCTAGACCGGTCGCTTGAACGATTTTTGGGTTAAAAATGGTTCTATTCCCGCACTTAGCCATTTTGGCTTATTTTGTCCATTTTTCGTCCCCTTCGCAAATTGCACACAATTTTCACTCCAAATTTGTTTTATTGCATATATTTTATATTTTGGGGATTATCTAGCTCGGTTATCATCATTGGTGCTCGTCTTTACCGATCGAATGGTAAGAATTTCACTCTCTTTAGCTCAATTGGGTTGAACCCTTGAGTTTGTGGCTTATATGTATTTTTCTTGATGCAATTCATATATTTTTGTGATGAGCTTATTGATTGTTGATGAATGATATTTGTTATATTGCAATTGGTGATGAAAAACTTGGCTTGATTTCATTTACAAGGGCTATATATTTCTTTTTCAATTTTTGACGCCCGCCAAGTGTTTGATAAAATGTTTCAATGAAAATTTCATCATCTACATGATTCTCTCGATTTCAAAAGTCTTATATATTTATAGAGATCATATTTTGCTTATCAAATGATATTTCATAAGCTTCTACAAGTTGTATAACTCGACTCTTCCCTCCTTATTTGGTTTATAAGCTTCAATGTTCAAATAGCTCGATACATCGGTTTTGTTGCGCACTTTGATATGTATATATGATGTATTTATCGTGCTAACTTTCTTTTGATGATTCCAAAGGGGAGAAACAGGTTATAAGCTCGTTAGCTCAAAGAAGCTAAGATAAGCTCAATGAAAAGAAGCTATAAGTTGTAGCCTTTGAAAGCCATAAGTTGTGGATCATATTTTGTCCACTTAGTGTATTATGGTTGTATATGTTTCTTAGTCCATTAGTTGTAGTATGGACTTATATAAGCTTCTATAAGTCGTAGCCTTTGAAAGCCATAAGTTGTGGATCATATTTTGTCCACTTAGTGTATTATGGTTGTATATGTTTCTTAGTCCATTAGTTGTAGTATGGACTAATATATGTTTCTAACGATGTCTCTTTGACAGGGGAAGCTTTTAAGTTTTGATACTTAACTCAATATTGAAAAGCTAAGCCTTTAGCTTTTGATTTAGTTGCTTCTCTATAACTCTTGTTGTGCATGTTGATAGGGGAGCATTTGTTATATGTGGTTTAATATCTCAACTCCCATCCTTGTGCTTATATTTCGCGAAATGTTGTCGCTCTCAACGGATATTTATTTTTTGACCGGAAAACTTGTTTTGTTTTCAAAATCGCCTCTCAAAATTGTTTTGTTTTCAAAATCAGTCTTGATGAATTATTTTGGTTTGTAATCATCAAAAGGGGAGATTGTTTGATAAATGGTTTTATCATGATTTTGATGATTTTGTTTTTACACCAAAACAATGTTTTTAAAGGTTGTCCAAATACTCCTAAATAATTTAAAATGGTTTTAATATTTCCTAGTATTTCTTCAAGTTTATTTTCGACTAAATTGGACAACACTTTTAATGATTTTATGTCAAAGTGTTTTTACTTCAAAACAATGTCCCCTGAATGTTGTCCTAATACTCCCGATCGGTCTAAAATGTTTTTACTATTTTTCGGAGTATTTCTTGGAGTTTATTTTCGATATGAAATTGGACAACACTTATATTTCGTGCTCGACCGATCGCTCTATAGGGCAACCCGCACTGAGTTGAGTTATGGAACAAAAAAAAAAAAGGGATGGGGAAATCAGGGGCGACTGGTCGACCCGGGAGGTCGACCGGTGAGGGCGACCGGTTGACCCTATGGGCGACCGGTGCCTTAAGCCCCCGAAGAACGAAAACTTCTATTTTCTGTTTTGGTCTTCTCGACCGGTCCAACATGAGGGTGACCGGTCGCACCCCCGCGACCGGTCCCCCTGTGTAAAAATTCGCAGAATTCAATTTCAATCTTATCTCTGCTTGACCGGTCGAACCCCTCTTTTGACAAAGACAAACTATCCGTTGAGTTTGCGGGCACGCCTTTTTCTTGATTTAAGGGGTTGATTTCTAAGGCTCTTTTCTTCAATTGTCTTGCAATTTTTACAGATTTCATGTCCCTAAGAGGAGCCTATCTTGTACAAGACATCTTCTATAAATAGAGGAAGAATTGAAGCAACATAACAAGAGAGAAAATCGCAACACAACAAGATACACTCAAGAATACACTTGTTCTTACATTGTCTTATTTCTTGTTGTACTTTGCCTAGCTATTCACTTTCATATTCTTGAGGTCTAGGCTTTTCTTGATTACACTTGCACTCTATCGTATTATCAATTATCGAGTTGTAATCTTGAATTTGTGGTCGTCATTCAAACACAAGATATCCTTGTGAGTGTTCTTGTGGTAAGAACACACTTGGGTGAACTAGGTGTTAGGTGTAAGAAGATTGTGGTAATCTTCTTGTTGAGGTGTTGAAGAGTGTGGTGCTCTTCAAGGGTGAAGATTGTGGTAATCCTCACAAGGTGCCGTTTGAAGATTGTGGTAATCTTCAAGAAGAGATTGTGGTAATCTCAAAGGTGGTGTTGAAGAAGAGTGTGGTGCTCTTCAAGGTGTTGGTGTAAGATTTTGTTGTAATAATTTTGTTAATTATTAATAAAATCTTTTTCTTTTCGAAACCCATCCCGGATATCTTGGGGTGGTAGAGCACGTATTCCCTAGATGGGGTGAAGCTCTATAAATCGACGTGTGATATTTACATTCCGCACCTTTGTTATTATCTTGGCGCATTTGTATCGAAAAAGAGGGCGAAATCAAAAAAATTGGGAATAATCTATTCACCCCCTCTAGATTATTGTAGCCACTTGGACTTACAGACACAAGATATAAAAATTATCTACAAGCCAACTAGCTTGTAGATGTGCCAATATGGCGAAACTTTCCACTAGTAAAACTGTTTTCATTTCGCATACAAAAATACTAAAATCAACTAGTAAAAACTCAACGAAAAATCTTATCTAGAGTAGATCTCGATCAATGTAATTCAACTCATCCAACAATAGACATGTGTGGACTTCATCAATCATAATACTAAAAAAATGGATGAAAAAGCTAACAAACACAATCTGCAGGACTAAATGTGATCTCGGATGTAGTCACATTCGAGATCGCATCTAGCGCAGTTGAGACTCCTTGTGCTTGAATGACTTTTAATTCTCTCAAGACTCTTGTAGCTCGTGTGTATTTCTTGTGTGCGATTATGCACGTCCTCTTCCCTTTATATAGTCGTCCAAACTCTTTAAGAGTCCTAATACACAAGGAAAGAAGATATATACAAATATATGACAAGTAAATCACTTATGTTAGGAAAAAGATAAATATCTAAGAGTCCTAATATATCAATACCATATCAATATGATTTGTTCACCACACATCAATAACCCGGCCCCTACTACCTATAGGTAGTTTTAAACAAGTTTCCTAAACTAAATAAGTCCTAATCATATCATAAATCTAGAAAGACAAAACAATTAAAAATACAATCTTTGTAAATTTTGAAATTGCCTTGGGCGAAAATTAACGCCCTAACATAGACCGAGGAGTAACTTTATTCTTATGTAATTTAAGCAAGAGTAAGATTGTGTGGCGTGTCTGTGATTTGATATTTGCACTTTTTACAATTACTTACCTAGTGGTGCATATTTGTGTATTTGTTTATTCTGTCTTGAAACTAACTTTTATTATGACATCTTGTTATCATTAGAATACAATAAATAATTAAATAGAGCCAATAAATGCTTTTTATTACATTTGGTAGTTTGGAATCGAATAATTACAGAAATATTAGGTTCATAAATGATATTTTAGAAATATAATACGATTATATCGTTGGGAGCGTTATGATTATAGCAAACACACTTCAATTTTCGCGATTTATTTTATAAAATTCACAATGAACCAATTTTATCTTGTTCCAGATCATAGTTTTAGTAGGCGGATTCTTTTACCATTACTTTTCAGTAAAACTCATAATATACTCGTATGCATAGAAATAACAAACAATAACCACTTAACACTTTATAGACTATTGAATTCCATATCTTTTTATTTAGTCAAAACATTGATTGTACAATGATTTAGAATGAGAATATTCTTATTAAATTACAAAAAAATGTATATTGTAGATTGATTTTGTTAGGATCAATCACCATTCACCATACTAGCTGTCTTCTTGGTACACCTGAATGCACCATAATATTCCTTGATTACTGTTGCAATCCGTACCTCATTGTACCAGCAATCATTGATGCAATTTTCCTTGAATATTCCCTGATTTAGTATAGCCGCTAGGATGATTACAAGTGTAGCAATCCTAGATTATGTATAGGCATGTATATGCTTGTAGCTAGGTCATCTTTGAATCAATGAATGAATACAATATTTCCTTATGCATCTTACTCTTCCTGCTGCAAATGTTTAAGATTTTCATCAATAATGTTTGATACCTTTCAGATTTCATTATTGAAGTCTAGGTTCCTCGACACTTGGTGGGGGTGATTTTGGGGCATGGCTCATTAGCCTCGGAATCAAATTTGCATTAAAAGTGGCAACAAAACCCTCCCGGCCGATGGCTTCATTTGATAGAAGGGTGGGATGAGATATTGTAGTTTCCTTATTAGTACACACTCGAATCCTTTATATTTGTGCTTGCAATTATACCAAAGAATCAAAGTCACTGAGGAGTACACCTCGGTTGCATATTAAAATTTTCTCGATATAGCGAGCCGTTGACCTGTCTGATCTACTAAAAGATGCAATTGAGAATGCTATCGTGCGTAAAAAAAAAAAACAATGAACGGCTATGATGATGATGATTGATTTTTTTTTTAACTATAGTTAACATTTTCTTGTATGTTTGGTTTAATATTAGAATTTTTTTATAAAGGATATAATCATGTCATGTATGTTTTTGCTTATTTATCTTGAAATATAGGAGTGAAGATATAAGAATATCTAAAGCAAAAATACAGAGGAAAATGGTGATGCAACTAGAGATTTGGATTTTTGCCATTTTCTTATGATAATCTTATGCGTGTATATGATAATGATGTAATGTGCTCACAAAAATGTTTGAGGTTGCTCATTTATAAAGAAAACTTTTATGTTTTGTCTCAACTATATTGTCTTCTAGGAAAGTTATTATAATTTCAACCAACCCTAGTAACTAGTGAACATTCGGAAACTTATACAAACATGTTGTATTATGCTATCTTCTATTCGATTTTTCCACGCCTATATTGTAATAATCCTTTTAATAGTACCAAAAACATGTATTTAGTTCTTAAGCATTTGGATATCAAATGTGAAACTTCTACAAGGATGTAGAACTCGATTCCTTTTCCTATTAATGAAGCAAGGTATAATATTGTAACATTCACATAGTTTGGAGGTAGAAAATGTATTTACGAAACTTTAAATATATTATGCCAAAATTAATATCCCAAGATAAATGCGGAGAATAATTTGAATCATCATTGATTATATTTCTTGAGATAAAAGATTATTTAATGGTAATTTATTTCAATAATGACCATGTTCATGTGATCCCGTTAAGTCTCATAAATAGCATAATTTGTCGAAATTAATTATCTAGGATAAGAGCACACACGATGCTCAATCTAAATTGTGTTTCATCCCACATTTTAGTATCCTTTGGTAAGTTGGTTTACCGATAATAAAAATGGTGTAATAATATCCAAATCACCTTAGCGATATTTTATCAATCTATAAATTTTATAATTCTAACTATTTCTTTGATTATGTTTTCAATATTTATGCATCTAGTAAAAGTGAGAAAAGTAAAAATAATTTGCATAGTTATTTGCCACAACCGAGATATCATATTATTTTAATGAAGGATATTGGATCATTTGAGGTTCAAATCGGGGAAAAAAAAAAAGTTCGATGAATATAAAAATTAAGAAACCAATCACTAGATCGAAAGCACAAAAACAAAGTAAATTAGGTTATATGATTTTAACTTTATTATAATGATCGATTAGGTTAAATTCTAAATTTATTAATAATAGTTAATTGCCCATCAACCAAATTGATCACTCGTGCACTTTTTTAGGCATTTGATAAGGTTGTAACTATGTTTTTCCAATGACATTTCTACTCACGCTTCTTGCGAAATCAAGATCTCGCTATTGCAACATTTCGGATTGCGGTCATCTTTGTCCGAACAAAGGGTGGCAGAGGCACGATGGACCACCTATGACACATATTGCTTGACCATGATAGTGTTAGCAATGTGGTTGGCATATTATTATATTCACAACGTAATCCACATGCACAATGCATATTTGTGGATTATGTTGACCTATTACAAGCATTATAAGAATTAAGATGCATAAATAATAAAACTATTGAATTAAATTTTGACTAAAGTTTGAAGCCTAAAAGTACTTTAATATTGTGGTAAATGAAGCTTAATTTTTGTTAGTTTTGTGAAAACATTATTGTATTGTCATCCTGTTAGGAAATTCATTGTTTAGATTTTGATGAATGCCATGTAAAACTTAGAATAGAAAGTTGGCACCCCAATTCTTGTTGTAAAATGCATTGTAATAAATAGAAAGTGGCCAAGCCGAGTTAAGTCACCTACGACCTAACATGCAAGAAGACAAATGAAGACTAGAAGGAAGACTCATTGCGAGACAGTGAGTATGGCAAAGAAGAGTAGACGGAACTCTATCTTGAAGAAGCGGTGAGATGCGGTGAGTGGAGTATCATCAAGTCAACTCGAGAAAAGCCAAGTCTCAAGTTGAAGTGATGAAGAGTCATCCATGATTGGAAGTCGACTCTAAGTCACCTGGGGAAAGCAAAGAAATGCAATAAGTCGAGATAATCAGAAAAGATCCGTGCATTTAAATCAAGAGAATTACTTAAACAAGTAATATCTCCATACCACCTTTCTGAGTGCTCACCCCAGGAAGCGTGCAAAAGGAATGAACAATGGGAAGCACTACACCGTGTCGAACTCGAAAAAGGTGAAAGAACAATTCATACGAGGAAATGGCAATTCCAAGGATCGCAACAAGACAAGCCAACGATCGCAAGTGACTTTCAAAAAGAAGCCTATCTCTTCAACGGGCAAATTTTTGAAAGATCGATATAAAAGGCCGAGGAATTTATTTGAGAAAGATATGAGAGTGACACAAGTTACTGATTTGAACCAAACAACGTTCAAGCAATTATTGGAAAATCAAACATTCTCAATCCTCAAGCCTACACTACGAAGAACATCAATCCAACACTCACTGTGAAGGAAAGATAACTTCAATCGGTTGAAGAGGAAAACACCGAAAAATCAAGGGTCTACATTCCACGAAGGATTGTAGGAAGGTTCAAGGTCGAACCAAGTCTTAAGCTTTTGGAGGGCTTCGTGATCAAATCCAAAAAGCTTGAGCAAGTGAGTGTAGTAGTAGCAAGGCGCAACTGCCCTGAAGAAGAAGCCGAGTCGTGCACGAGAAGCCACGGTGAGTGATTAAGGCGTCTCAGACGAGTCCCAAAGGATCAAGTGTTTGTGTGATCAAGACTTGTATCCGGATTGCTACCACTTTGTATACCGATCATTACCTAGTGGATTCCTCCGGGAGTTGGAGAAGAGAGGAGTAGAAGAATTACCCCATCTTCGAACCTCTATAAAAATTTCATTGTGCCATTTACATTTCAAAGACTTTAATTCCCCGCATTTTTAATCGCTTATATCTCACGATAAATTTGCTATCCACTTGATAATTTATAAGTACTAAACCAAGCACTAAACTCTTGCTTAATCAAATTTAAGGGTGTTAAGTCTTCCTGAAAACAAAACCACGAGTTGAGTTAATTTAGAGCCAACGGTGAGTTATTCCATCAACAGCTCAATTGAGTGCATTTGAGAGATTAACTCTCGAGTGGCTAAATTGATTATCCATCAAGGACACAAGTTGTGTAGTATCAACTCGTATATTTAAAAGGACTAAATCGAAAATTTGGTAAGGTTTATTCAACCCCTCCCCCTTCTAAACCTTACACTTACACCCCTTGGGACCTACAAGTGGTATCAGAGCGGTTGGTTCATTGAACCCTCCGCACCGGTTAGTTCTTGAACTAGATCTCCAAACTTTTCAAAGTCGCTTTAGTACTTAAACTTTCAAAACTCTTTTTATCATTAAAAGTTATTATCATGGAAGCAAATTTGACACGCATCCCTATGTTCACAATTGAAGAATTTGATGATTGGAAAATTAGATAGGCTCATCTATCAAAGCATTACATGATGAGATGTGGATAGTAATAGAAGATGGGCCACGCAAATCTTAAAGGTGAACACAACAGTAAGAAGAGTCTGAAATTGCAAGGAGAAGAGGATGTTGCTCCCGGACGGTCATGGTTGAAAACCAAGAACCGAGTGGACAAATGATGATGAAAAAAGATACAACCTGGACAATGTAGCCAAGGACATCCTTTACAAAACCTTGGACAAAGCCATGTTCAATAAAGTCAAATCTTGCAAAACGGCTAAAGAAACTGGGACAAGCTAACATTGATTTGTGAAGGCTCGTGAGCAAATCAAAGAAAACAAATTATCGGTGGGTCGTCTGAAATTTGAGAACTTCAAAATGATCTCAGGAGAGAACCTGGATCAATGGATGCTCGGTTCACGTAAATCACAAATGAGTCGTCTCGCACTTGGAAAGGAATATACACGAAGAAATGTGTATGAAGATCCTAAAAAGTCTTCCTGAATGGGAAATGAAGGTCATGGCACCGAGACATTCCATGGACCTATCAAAGACATCCAACCATGAATTATTCTCGGACCTCAAAGCCTACGAGTTTGAGCCGAGAAGAAAAGACCAGGAAGAGACAGTTGTACCCAAAACAATTTGCTTCTAATTGTTAAAGATGGGAAGAGAGCCGAGGTCAAAGAAGTCATTGATCCGAAGAAATAGCCACGATGGTTAAGAGGTTCAACAAGTTCTTCATTAAGAACTACAAGAGAGGAAAGGGTGAATCTTCCAGGAAGACACTCGGCTCCTCCAAATCAAGGGAAGATAGGCCAACCAAGAGAACAGAGATCATCAAAAAGTTGAGTATCAAAGGGTGACAATCCAAGAATGGAAAGAGTCGATCAAAAGGTGAATATCTATGTTGGGCGTAGACAACAGGTCACTATGCCATTGATCGCTCATATCCTCGTAGTCAACAAATACAGGAATGAAGAAGAAAGAAAGGTCTTGAGAGAAAGAAGACAAGAAAAGAAAAAGGCAATGATGGTCAGAGAGGCTTTAAATGACCAAGTCAAGAGAGACGGTGATTGAGAGAGCAGTGAAGCCGACTACTCAAGTGACTACGAAGAAGAAGCCCGACCGCTTGATGGCCAAGGAACAAGATCAACGACCAAGAAGATGAGGGACACTCTAACTCATCAAACTCGGACTCGATGATAGTGAGCGTGACACACACACTTCATCACCCACTCGATCTTTATGATTCATTAGGCAAAATGATGAAAGATTTTGAACACATTAAATCCTCACACACACTATTGAATGAGGAAAACAACCTACTCAAGAGTCAAAACTCAAAGTCGACTAAGGAGCCGAGTACTCTAAGTCAAATAGCCGATGAGAATGAAAGTTTAAAAAGGTGCAAATGCTAAATTAATAGCGAGAAATTGTGCTATAGAGAAGAGGGAGAATGACCTCAAAAATGTTATTGCCTCATTCACTAAGGCATCTAAATCATTGGATGATCTTATTATGAGTCAAAGAGAATGTGGAGACAAGACAGGCTTAGGATTTAATTCCTCTCGTGCCATGTCAAACCTCAAAAGTGATTTTGGAAAAAGGATCTTCAAGTCATGAAGAGTCCGAAAAATCCAAAACTCTAAATGATGCACACACATTCACTCCAAAACACAAAGAACAAGCAAATTGGCCTTGGTTATAAAGGAAAAGGAAAACAACCGATTGAGTCTTGTTTGAAAGGACGGTGAGAAGAGATTCGGGAGTTCTCAAAGCAAACTCCAAACAGAAAATACTCAGTAAAGAAGAAGCGAGCTACCAAAACCCCAGAAAATCCATAAGAGAAATTCATATGATGGGAATGGTAGAAAATATCCAAGCCAAGCTGATTGGAATAATATAAACTATCAAAGATAGACTTATGGAATATAAGCCCAAATGGCAAAGGCCAGAACTCAAGAAAGGCCATTCCAAAAGTATAAGAGCTTTCATCAAAGACACATATGCACCTAGGCACTACACTCAAAGACACCACAATTACCCAAGAAAGGCAATTGCTAAAACACATATGCAGGCATACGAGACAAAAGAGACAATTTGTATGAACCTAAAATCCCCAAGCAATTTGCTAGGATTAATTATGATTATGGCACGATAGATGGCAACCCCTTAGAGTCAAATCATTTGGCTATAGGTTGGTTGGATCATCTTACAATTCTAACCCCTCGGGACCCGACAAGTATGGGTACCTAAAACTTAATTTCCTTGATTGCGGGTTCAAGGAACAAGCGAGTGCCAAGGAACCTGGTACATGGATAGTGGCATTCCGGACATATGACAGAAATAAGAAAAATCTGTCAAAATTCAAGGAAGTTAAAGGAGCAAAAGTCATATTTGGAGGAAATGAAGATCCTGGTGAAATAAGAGGCATTGGATCCATCAAGAGGAATGGATTAGAAATCACAGGCGTTGCATATGTTGAAGGACTCAACTTCAACTGCGAGCATCAATCAACTCGTGACAAGGGTTACAATGTTGGATTCAACATGGGTGTATGCCAAATTAAGGATATTGAATCAAATGAAGTTGTGTTTCAAGGATGTAGACAGAAGAATATGTATGTCGTGGATTGGTCAACCGCAACACCCAAAGACTGTCTACTAGCAAAGAGCATTTGAATCAAGTTGGTTGTGGCACAAAAAACTGAGTCACCTAAATTTCAAAACGATTAACAAGCTTGCATGAAGTAATCTTGTGGAAGGACTTCGGACTAAGATACAAAAAGGAGAGTATATGTGACGCATGTCGAAGGGAAAACAAATCAAGTCATCATTCAAAGAAAAGACATGTTCATCTTCAACAAGAATATTGCATCGCTACATATGGATCTATTTGGCCCAATGGAACCGGCCAAAGATAAGTGGAAAGAAATACACCTTGGTGGTAGTAGATGACTACTCAAGATATACATGGACAATATTCATGTGTAAGAAGAAAGAAACTCTACAAAAACTACCACGGTGATGAAGAGGATTTAAAATGAGAAGAGTCAAACCATTATCAAAATAAGATCGGATAGAGAGGAACCGAGTTTGTCAATGGAATAATAACTCAAAAGTATTGTATTGAAAATGGTATTGGTCATGAACTATCGACAAGAACTCCATGTGAGAATGGAGTTGCGAGAAAGAAGGAAGAACCCTCAAAGAAGCAACAAGGACCATGTTAGTGAAGCGGGGTTACAAAAAGATTTTGGGTGAAGCAATCAACACACACTTGACTTACTACACCCAAAACGGATGTATGATAAACAGGCGGTGACAAAGACTCCTATGAGATTTGGTCGAAGAAAACCAAATGTTGCATATTTGAGAATATTTGGATGTAAATGCTTCATCCACAACAATGGCAAAGACAATCTAAAGGCTTTTGATGCTAAAGCTGATGAAGGTATCTTCTTAGGATACTCAAATTGAAAGCAAAGCCTACTGAGTACTCAACAAAAGAACTATGGTTGCGAGAAAAATCCATCCATGTGGTATTCGATGAGCCAAATGTAAATGGAGAAGACATTGAAGAGTCGGTGATAAAGTTTGAATCATCCAACCATACTGAGAAGAGTCCCTATCTTGAAGTCAAGCCGGAATTATCAATTCGAGGAAGAAGATGAGATAATCGAATCTCAAAACAGTGGAAAATTTGCAGCTAAGTGATTACGAGAGAGTGACCACAACACAACATTGCAAGTCGATGAATCCGGCTAACTTACTTCAACCTGGTGTAAGATGGTGAGAGACCATCCACGAGAACTTGTCATTGGAGATATAAGAGAAGGTGTCAAAACAAGATCCGAACTCAACAAGAAGCAATGTTCACATGCTTCATCTCGCAAATAGATCCCAAAGACGTGTCACAAGCATTGGACGACACACATTGGATTCAAGCTATGCAAGAAGAGTGAATCGGTTTGAAAGAAATAAAGTATGGGAATTAGTGCAAAGACCCATACATCAAAATGTTATTGGCACCAAATGGGTGTTGAAATAAGATGAACGAGGAAGGTTCGTGGTAAGAAACAAAGCAAGACTAGTAGCCAAAGGATATTGCCAAGAAGAAGGGATAGATTTTGATGAAACATTTGCCCCGTAGCAAGATTGGAAGCTATAAGGATGTTTCTTGCCTATGCAGACTCACAAGAATTTCCGTATATCGATGGATGTAAAAGTGCATTTCTAAATGGTTTATTGGAAGAAGAAGTGTATGTTGAACAACCTCCAGGATTTGAGCGAGAAGACTCTTGGAGATAAAGTATACAAACTCAAGAAAGCTCTATATGGATTGAAACAGGCACCCAGAGCTTGGTATGATACCTTGTCACAATTCCTGGCGAAAATGGATTCACAAAAGGAAAAGTAGATAGAACACTTTTTTTAATTCAAGACAAAAAGAGTATCTTGCTTGTTCAAATATATGTGGATGACATCATTTTTGGATCCACAAACAAAGAGCTGTGTAAAAATTTTCAAACCTCATGCAAAGTAAATTTGAAATGAGCATGATGGGAGAGTCGACATTCTTCCTTGGACTCCAAGTGATACAATCGAAGGATGGAACCTTCATAAGTCAAACAAAATACACGGAGATTTAATGAAGAAGTTTGGTATGGAGGAGAAGTCTTACGTAAAAATACCAATGAATACATCGATCCAAAATGGACATGGATGCGGATGGCAAGCCTGTAGATCAAACAAGATACTGAGCACTTATTGGATCATTGCTCTATCTCACAAAGAAGCGGGCGGATATCACCTTTCTTTGTAGGTGTATGTGCAAGATTTCAATCTGCTCCAAAAGAGAGTCATATGACGGCTACTAAAAGAATATTGAGATACTTGTAAGGAAGCCAAGAAGTTGGCTTATGGTATCCAAAGGAAGGTGGATTCAAGCTAATTGGCTATTGATTCGACTATCTTTGGATGCGAGTGGAGAGGAGAAGAGCACCTCGAGGCACATGTCAAATGTCGGGAAACAGACTAATTTCTGGTTTAGCAAGAAGCAAAACTCAATAGCCACTCTCTACGGTGAGCGAGAATACATAGGCTGCAAGGGGACTATTGTGCCCAAGTCCTATGGATGAGACAACGGTGAGAGACTATGAAGTTGAGGAAAAAGAAATTCCAATCATGTGTGATAACACAAGTGCAATTGCCATTTCTCAAAATCTGTGTTGCACTCAAGAACAAAGCATATCGATGTCGGATATCACTTATAAGAGATCACGTTGAAAAGAAGGACATCATCTTGGAATATATCTCGTGATAAACAAGCGGCCGACATCTTCACAAAACCATTATGTGAGTCAAGATTTGAAGAACTCAAACATGAGTTAGGGTTAATTGAGTGGTGACACTCATAAGAATCAAAGAAAAGAAATGAAACACAAAAAGGGTGAAAAAGAGTGAACACACAAATCACCCAAGAATCACCAGATGTCGGAAAAGACAGTTAATTCTAGTCAGTCGGGGTAGCCGAGTCACTAAGAGAACTGTGAGAAGTAGAGTTAAATCGGCTAAAGGATAAGCCGAGTCACTTATGAACAAAGTGACAAAAACGCGATCGTTTGACAAAGCGGGAATGTTTTAAGGAATACGTCAAAGATAATGATGATGTGTACGGACATAAAGCCGCACACCAAGCTTATGATTGGATATAAATCTTTGCCGCATTAAATACGAGACATTAAATGCTAAATAGGCGTGCAAAATCTAAGCCGTTGATTTCGATCACATTTCAAAAACCACCCGCACGTCCTTTCATAAACCACCATACTTAAACCATTTCCGTCCGTTTCTCTCTCACACTACCAAAACTGTTCATCTCTTTCTCTCAAAAGCAAAGGCATAAATTCTCTCTCAAAACCCTATCTATCTTCAAATCAATCTCTTAGTTTTTCTTTGATAAAATCCTGAAAAATGGCACCAACCTACGACTTTGTCAAATTAGGGAAGCAAATCCACACAGGGTCTCTTTGTGGATTTCGACGTGGAATGGTGAAACAGGGGTCCGACGACACCCTAGTGAAGAAAATCGCTGAAAAATTAGAAACGACCAGGGCTGAAACCGTTTCGCGTTAGAACATCCGATGACCTATGTGGAGGAGGTCGCACAATTCTACGTGAATGTTGAGATTCACGATGAAGGAATAAAGTCATCTGTTCACGGAAAGCGGTGACTATCTCTCGCCAAGGATTTGGTGACCACCGCTCACTACCAAGCGAAGGAGCCTCGAGAAATCAACGAAGTTGATGTAAACTTAGGCGATGCTTGGAAAGAAATAGCCAAGCCCGACTATCTTGATAAAATAGTGTACACGAGCAAACAAGAGATCTTTGAAGGAGGATTATCACAAGTCGTTGGACATAGTTGCCAAATGTATTGACATCAAATTTGGCGGCTTTGACCAATCTGTCAAAAGCAAAGCGATTGTAATGGCTGCAATCATCATGAGAAAAAGAAAAATAAATTGGTGAGTTTGTCTCAGGCGGCAGACTCCGCGAACGTAGAGGAACAAATCCTTCAAAGAAGATGGCTCATTTGGAGGATCCCTAGGATATGGCCTAGTGATTGGCGGTTGATGGAGGTGAAAGGAGTCCTCTTAGATATGGGAAGGCATTCCATGTTAACAAGAGGATGTTGAGCAAACCTCTCGGCGCACTGAAGAGAGCCTACGCCAAGAGGCGACACGAGTGAGGGGGAATCGGTGACCACCTGAAGATACGATTGTTTCCTCTCCACCCAAGAAGAAAGTTGCCCCTGCTTGTTGCTAAGAAGATCGCGCCCCGCAAAGAAAGAAAGCCAAACATGCTCCGCCCTGCAGTCACACCGCCCTCGTAGCCGTGGCTCCGCCCCTGCAGCAGCGGTCGAGAAGGACTAACAAATACCTTCTCCGATCGTCAAAAGAGGAGAAGCGAGAAGCCAAGACGGCCAGCTCCTCGAGAAAAAGACAGACAAAGACAAGCCCCGCCGCCCAAGACTCGTAGAGGAAACCGTCTCGAACCAGAAATCCCTCTAGTACAAACTAGGAGACGAAGAAGAATCATCAAGCACTCCGAGCTTGAGAAACCGGTGAGTCACCACTCACCGAGCAGATATCTGGAGAGGCTGCTGGAGAAGTAGAGTCTCCGGATGTAATTGATGAAACAGCCAAGTCTGGCCAAGGCGATCATCGAGGCAAATGAAGAAATAGTTTGTAGTCCGAGCGGTGAGACACAAGAAGAAGCTGGTAGAGTAGAGCGATAGTGATGTGATGATCCTATCCCCACCTTACCCGGACATCCAAAATCGTCTGCGAGAGTGGAGGAAATGGAAATTGAGTCGATCCAGGAACAGTTCCAACGGCTTTGAGTTTATAGAAGAAGAAGAGGAACTGTTGAGCTTCCTTGGACTAACCACTGTGCTCCCAAAGATTGGATGAAGACAAGCGCACGGACATCCCTGCAGATCTTCAAGGACAAGGAGAAAAAAAAAAGCAAGCGAGAGGAAGGCGAGGCACGTGAGAAGGCTAGCATATGCCCTATCTCGGCACCCGTAGACACACACATCCTCTCCTTGATGTCTTCTCGGCGATGATGAGGATCCAGGAGAATGTCACGCCCGCGAGAAGAGTTGCAAATGCGGCAAGCATTGCACGAATCGAGAATCCTTCACGAGCAAAGATCGATGGAGGGACCAGGAGAGTCCTCGAACACGGTGAAATTGATCCAATGGGAGTGGTTGTTCAAAAATCGCCATCGTTGTTGTTGCCACCACTTTGACTCACTCGGAAGAAGGCAATAAGGGGCGGGCGATGGCGGGATAGTGGGGACCCCGGTCGAGCCAACCCCTATTGAAGGTGTCTTACCACCGCCCCTACGGTGAACACTCAATAGAAACAACCGGGAGTCCGGAGACGAGTGACCCCATTACAAGTCACTCACCTGGTGCGCCTGAGGGGGAAACTCCCTCCACCGCGGCAAGGTCGAGAATCTGCAGATGACTCAACAACGAATCCAGGAGGCGAAGTAGAGAAAATACAAACACAAAAAGAACAGCAAGTTGCCATCAACGAAGCTCAGGCGATTGAGACCTGTCTCGGTGAGGTGCCAACCGCTCGAAGGCTAATGACGCTGGCGATGCGATCGAGGCACGAGGAAGGAAAATACAGGAGTTAACACTGCAGGCGATGAAAGTGCAATCCATGGGGTTGAGACTCCAATGGATGCCACCATGCAGAAGACCCTAAGACAATGACATCGTCGAAAGGGAGGACAAGGCCTCGGCATTGCGCAAAGAGAGAGCTATTTGGAGGTAATGAAGGCCCACGGGAGGTTGAGACTTCCGGGGTAAAAAAAAGTCAAGTAGAGAACATCCCTCCTGCTATCATCGACCCATCCGAAAAAGGAGATAAGCGCACTTCATGATTCCCAAGATAATCCTAATGTCACCTTTCTCGGGATCGGAAGGCGAAGAAGAAGTTGAGTCATCCCCCGGTGCATCCAAAAGACTCAGTGCGGATGTTCCAAGCACGAGCAAGTCGATCCCAAGACTACTCGTCAAACCTTTAATTTTGATGATGAGCCACCCAATGGAAATCTCATCATCGTCCGATGACGCTCCGATCACGGCCGAGGACCGGTCTACTCAATTGGAGAAATCGGTGAGACCAACGAAGGTTGTTGAGACAGCTGAGGCTCGGCAAAGTGGGTCCACTTCACAACAAACCCCGGTGAACCAGAGACCACCGCGCAGGCTCCTCAAGCCGCAGCAGGTCGATTCCAAAAAGAACTTCACGCGCACCACTCATCATCGAACAAATCCCGGTTGGCGGTGATGAATCCTTTATAGAATCTTTTCCTTTTTCTCTGGAGGTACCCGACCTCCATGAAGAGTCGAGAAAAACGCAAGCGACGCTACCACAGACAAGTTCCGTTTTTCAATCGGCACCATTGTTCCGGTGATTATGATTTTGATTTGCATGGCCATCACCGCAACGGAAGAATCACCAAGTCCGCGAAGTGTTCAAGGCATTATTGGCGAGATTGAACGGATGGAGAGGCATCAGGCCTCTATGGACATGCGGTTGGACAACAGAGATGCCAATCTCATTGCTGATTTAAGAGGCATAACAGTCCGGATCAAGGAATGGTGGCAACGGTGACAAACAATGCGTGTGGAACAAGTTAGATACTTCAGGACATTGTTCAACAAGTCTTCTTTGGTATGGGAGAGTGAAAATGTTGATGCAAAAACGAAGGCCGAGAGAACATATTGAGCACATGCATGAAGCTCACATTGCCGAGATAAAGCCGCTGCGTGAGCAAAACAACGTGATGATCTCTGACATTTGGAAGAAACCATGAATACAAAATTCAGCCTTCTCATGGTGAGATGAAGCCGATTTGTGCAGAGTCCAACGCTACTCGATCCGAATTTCGTCGCATACTCTACCGCAGACTCGAGACAAAACTCAACTATCGTGAGGCTCGACTTCCGCTTGCAAGTCTGTTTCAGGCGTTCCTCTCTCCTTTGATGATGCCAAAAAGGGGGAAGAGGAATACCTAAAAAGCGCAAGGGGATCGAAGTTGAGAAGGAAGGAGAAGCATTGCGAAGGGAAAATCGGTGAGGAAGTGTTGAAACAAAAGAAAGGAAAATCTCTTGAGGGGAAGGATCGAAAGATGTGACCTTGATGATTGCACAAACCCTCAACAGGTCTGTCACTGACTAACATTATCGTGACAAACTCCTGTGACTCTCGCCACTCCAACACTCTGCTATATCTATGGCCGAAAAGAGAAAAACAATTGAAGCGGGGATGAAGGATGTGGAAGGAAGAATGGATGCCCGAGTTATGAACATCTTGAAAGAACATGGAGGCATTCCAAAGAGAGAGACACTTATGCCATCTCGGATGTCGGGACAGAGCCACGATCAGTTGATGAATTTAAAACGCTCGAATCGAAGGATACTTTGCAAACACGTCTATGGCTCAAGCTTGGGACTTGTCTTGGGAAAAGGGTCTCACGTTATGTGAAGAAGGCCGACAGCAGACTACCTGGCGATCACTCTGCTGGTCACTCCGTGGTCACTCTGTTTGGAAAGAAGAAGACCCTAGTACAATACACGCCCCAGGTAGAGGAAGAAGCGAGTGGTGGAGGAAGAAGCTTGGACCTAGGCCAAAAACATTGAATACGTGGATCCGGAAAGAAATGAGGGATCTTTGGTGGGCTTGACCAAGTAGCAAATTTGCAAGTGGCTAAAAGTAACAGAGTATGCAAAAAGAATAGAAGAAGAAAACAAGAGACAAACTCGGCTATGGGAGGAAAGACATGAAAGAATAAGAAGAGATGAAGGCGCCAGGAAGGCATATGAAAAGAAAAAGAAGGAAAGCGACGATGAGAAAAAGAGAAGAAGAGAAGAAGATCTTGAACAAGATGAAAGAAGGAGACGGCGAAGGACATGAAGTGTTGTTGTCCACCCCTTCGTGTATTTTATTATGTAAATACATACAATGTAAGTCTTACGTAATAAAGCTATAAATTCTTTATTTTTGTAGACAAATATGTGCTCGATACACCTTGTAAAATTGTGTAAAAGAACAAGAATGTTATGATCAATAAAAGGATTGATTTCTGCGCATACATTCTATGTCAATACACTATCTCGTATGTATCTTTGCTATTTGCATTTTTGAATGGTTTAAGTTTTGGCATCATCAAAAAGGGGGAAATTGTTAGGAAATTCATTGTTTAGATTTTGATGAATGCCATGTAGAACTTAGAATAGAAAGTTGGCACCCCAATTCTTGTTGTAAAATGCATTGTAATAAATAGAGTGGCCAAGCCGAGTTAAGTCACTACGACCTAACATGCAAGAAGACAAATCGAAGACTAGAAGGAAGACTCCGCCACGAGACAGTGAGTATGGCAAAGAAGAGTAGACGGGAACTCTCTACTAAAAAGCGGTGAGATGCGGTGAGTGGAGTATCGATCAAGTCAACTCGAGAAAAGCCAAGTCTCAAGTTGAAGTGACAAAAGAGTCATCCATGATTGGAAGCGACTCTAAGTCACCCGGGGAAAGCAAAGAAATGCGTCAAGTCGAGATAATCAAAAGATCCGTTTACGTAAATCAAGAGAATTACTTAAACAAGTAATATCTCCATACCACCTTTCTCGGAGTGCTCGGTCCCGAAGCGTGCAAAATGAATGAACCAATGGGAAGCACTACACCGTGTCGAACTCGAAAAGGTGAAAGAACAATTCATACGAGGAAATGGCAATTCCAAGGATCGCAACAAGACAAGCCAACGATCGCAAGTGACTTTCAAAAAGAAGCCTATCTCTTCAACGGGCAAATTTTTGAAAGATCGAGATAAAAGGTGAGGAATTTATTTGAGAAAGATATGAGAGTGACACAAGTTACAGACTGAACCAAACAACGTTCAAGCAATTATTGGAAAATCGAAACATTCTCAATCCTCAAGCCTACACTACGAAGAACATCAATCCAACACTCACCTGTGAAGGAAAGATAACTTCAATCGTTGAAGAGGAAAACACCTGAAAAATCAAGGGTCTACATTCCACGAAGGATTGTAGGAAGGTTCAAGGTCGAACCAAGTCTTAAGCTTTTGGAGGGCTTCGTGATCAAATCCAAAGAGCTTGAGCAAGTGAGCTATAGTAGCAAGGCATTTGCCTGAAGAAGAAGCCGAGTCGCACGAGAAGCCTTGGTGAGTGATCAAGGCGTCTCCACACCTGAGTCCCAAAGGATCAAGTCATTTGTGTGATCAAGACTTGTATCTCGGGATTACCACTTTGTATACGATCATTACCTAGTGGATTCCTCCAGGGAGTTGGAGAAGAGAGGAGTAGAAGAATTACCCCATCTTGAACCTCTATAAAAATTTCATTGTGTCATTTACATTTCAAAGACTTTAATTCCTGCATTTTTAATCGCTTATATCTTGATAAATTTGCTATCCACTTGATAATTTATAAGTACTAAACCAAGCACTAAACTCTTGCTTAATCAAATTTAAGGGTGTTAAGTCTTCCATTTAAAAAACAAAACCACGGTTGAGTTAATTTAGAGCCAACAATCGAGTTATTCCATCAACGGCTCGATTGAGTCATTGAGAGATTAACTCTCTTGAGTGGCTAAATTTGTCCATCAAGGACATGTGTGTAGTATCAACTCTGTATATTTAAAAGGACTAAATCGAAAATTTGGTAAGGTTTATTCAACCCCCCCTTCTAAACCTTACACTTACACCCCTTGGGACCTACATCATCATTGTTTTATGTTTTGTGGGCTTGCATGTTTAGAAGTTTGCTTTTATTATTGTGTGTATATTAGAGATTGAGAAAATAACATATGAGAGAGGTGACGAAAATATGAAAAAAGAAAACAAGTTGTAGTTTTCACTTATTTAAAAATGTACAATGTGTGCACAAGAGTATAGATGTTTATATTTTCTCCTTGGTAGATCTTTCAACTTATATATTTATTTCATCATTAGTTATATGTTATGTTTCTAACTCAAGACATATCCTTAATTAAAACATTTTATAATTTGGCTTTACGATTTAATATTGTGACTATCCATTGAAATGCGTTTTCAATATAGGCATTTATGTATGTTTATCTAGAGTCATCCCTTCTCAATGTGCTACAATCATTATGTTTTATTTTGTAGATATTTATGTTTAGAAGTTTTTTTGTTAATGTGCATATGTTATGAGAGATTGAGAGAGTAACCTAATACGAGAGATGGAAAGAACACTAAAAAGACTAACATAAGTAGTATTTTACGCATATTTGAAAGTTACTATGTTACATAAGAGTAGATGTGTTTTTATTTTCTCGATATAGGTTTAGTTTTTCAACTTCTTATATAGTTATTTCATAATTTCCTTGAAGTTAAACGTTATGTGTTTTTAACCCCTCGATTTTATTGTCCAAACCAAATCTTTTGACAAGATTTTTAGCATATTTGTTTCGAGTGATAAAGATCTCTTTGTCAAACTACTTCACTTGTAAACCAATAAAGTAGTTCAACTCATCAACCATGCTTATTTCAAACTCAAGTGAGACACAAAACCCATAAATTCATCAAGTTTTCATTTTGAGGTTGAACAAAAACTATGTCATCAACATAAATTTGGGCAACGGTAATACCATTCTTAAATTTCGGATGAATAGTGTTTTATCAACACTTCCTATCTAGTAACTTTTATCACATAGAAAATTGGTCAACCTCTCATACCATGCCCGAGGGGCTTACTTTAGACCGCATCTTGGGCCTTTTTGTGTTTAAACACATGATTGGGAAAATGGGGATTTTCAAAATGTTTTGGTTGTTCACAAACGCGTCCTCGTTTAGAAAACCATTTAGGAAGACACTTTTAACATCCATTTGAAACAATTTGAATTTAAGAATGCAAGCAAAAGTAAGAAGCAATCTTATGTACTCAAGTCTAGCTACGGGGAAAAAGTTTCATCAAAGTCCACTCCTTCCACCGAGTGTATTCTTGAGCCACTAACCTAGTCTTGTTTCTAGTTATGTTACCAAGTTCATCGGTTTTATTTTTGAATATCCACTTGGCTTCAATAACATTAGAATTCAAAGGCCAAGGAACAAGATCCCACACATCATTCCTTTCAAAATTTTCAAGTTCCGTTTGCATGGCATTAATCCAAAGACTCATCAATAAGAGCCTCTTTAACAGTTTTAGGTTCTATGGGAGAAGTAAAGCACACAAATCTTACAATCTCCCCGTAGTTCACATTTTCTTTACCTCTTGTCTTAATGCCTGCTAAGATTTCTCCAATTACCACGATCTACTAGATGGTTTCTTTTTTATTCTGTTGGGTGGTTCTTTTTGATCAGTATCAAAAACATCAAACTCCTCACTTCCTCTCGCTTCTCGTTCGGGGTAACTTCCACTTCTATTTCTCGTGTCGGTCGGATGTTGTAAAATCATCGTAACACTTTCATTCTTTGCTTTCGGTGTTGTTGAGTTCATGTTCACCGCAATCTCTATATCCTTATCTCTCGGATATATCCGCAAAATCTTTAGTATCATCCATAACCTCATTTATAGACTCAACAACAATATGAGTGTTAAGTTGATTTTATACCAATGTATTGAATATTTTAGACTAGGATTTTGCATTGTTTTTGGTATTTTAGTGTCGTTTGAGTCATTTTTATTTCGTTAGGTGTCGTTAGGAGTCGATACAAGTTATGGTATCCGAAGGGCGATGAAAAATGATGAAAAATGTGTTTGGGAGTAAAAAGTCGCACGTGAGGAAGAGAAAACGCAATAAAAGCGTTGAAAGTGCGCAGGAGCAACGCAACGCTCAAATTAAGCGATGCGGCGCTAGAGTCTTTCAGAAGCGCTCAAATGGAGCACCACAGCGCACCCCAAAAAAAAATGGGCGTAAACGATGATCTTGATGAGCGCCGCAACGCTCAAAGCGAGCGCCACAAATACAAGCGTCGGCGCACATGCGTGACTTCTTGTATTTATAGGCCCAAACCCTCAACTCAACAACACCGAGCAAGAAGCGAATGAAAGTGTTCGATGCGGCGATGTTACAACAATACGAGTGTTAAGTTGATTTTATACCAACGCATTGAGTATTTTAGACTAGGATTTTGCATTGTTTTTTTGGTATTTAGTGTCCTTTGAGCCCTTTTTATTTCGTTAAGTGTTGTTAGGAGTCGATACAGGTAATAGTAGCCAAATGACGATGAAAACTGATGGAAAACGTGTTTGGGAGGAAGAAGTCGCACTTGAGGAAAGAAAACTCAATAAAACGTTGAAAGTGCGGGAGCGACGCAACGCTCAAATTAAGCGATGCAGCACTAGAGGAGCACTGCGGCGCTCCATTTACCGCAGCAGCACACCCTTAAAAATGGACAGAAACGGTGATCTTGATGGCGCTGCAGCACAGCGTCCGTCTTGACGATCAGCTATTTTATATTTTTTCGAGTTTTTGAAGGTATTTTTTTACGCTAGAAGAAATGGCCTATAAATACAAGAAGTCACGCACAGAACAAGGGTCGAACATTATTTTGAGCACAACGCAAGGCAAGAAATACGAAGTAAGAGTTCGGGACGACAATTGAAGGCACTTCTCGTCTGGACATAGAGAGAATTCCTTCTCTTCTCTTTTAAATTCCTTCTTTGTTTTTCTCTGTCGATTCTTGAGATGTATAATTACTTTTTTATGAGTTGTTGTGCATCCAACATGAGCTAATCCCATATTTCTAAGGGATTGATGTAACTTACGTTTGAACCTATGTTTTCATTTCGATTGATGAGATTCGCATGTTATTTCATCTATTAGTGTTATTTGAATTGATTGCATTTGAATTATCGATCAATAATTTAGATTGTTTGGTTTGTTTGATTTGACACTCGCGAGAGGTAATTGAACACCTGGCCGTAGAATAGCATATCTTAGGGTTTCATAGAAGCGAGAGGTTTATTAATCTTTTCAAGCCTTTGTGATAAAATATTCATCGAGCATATTAGGGTTTAATGTCACGCCCCAAACGTGACGCGACAACGATCAATCACTTAAACAGAATAAATCAACGATCTAAACCAAAGATAACAAACTCCAAGTGAAATAGAGTCTAATGCAAATGGAATTAAAATAAACACGAGTACAAATTACAATCTTAAAGTCCGGCGGTATCCGAATACAACCCAAAATATTATCCGAATTAACTTACAATCCAAACAAAATAAAATGAAGGAGTCCAACAACAAATAAAAGTAAAAGGAAATGTCGCTCCACATCACGGATAGGGATTCAATGCGGTAGGTTCGATGTCTTCAGCGAACTCTTCATCTAAAGGTTAGAAAACGAGGAGGGAATGAGACAGAAATCTCGGTGGATGGGGTGATCGTGTGCAAGTGTGGCGATATAAATAGTTAATGCGAGAAATTTAGTTGTATGAAAACGCGTGAGAGATGATACATGATTTCACACATAGTCCACAAGCGTCGTGATAAACATATTAAGTAATATACTTATACGTTTAAGAAAACGATTCGTGGTCACGCAGCACTATGGTTCAAGCAGACGGGAGGATTGCGACGATTTGTAACGCCAATCCTATGCAAGATAAGTAGCGGTTGCGTGCACGGATTTGTAGCGCCAACCAAAGCGGGTCCAATTAACTCGAGAATCGTGTGGATCGGACAAGCGATTCCTTCATTCTTCCTTGTAACTCCCGAGCAAGATGGTCCAAGACACTGTCACCTTATCGCTCGCAGGCAAAGACAAAATCCACAATGGAGCTAGCAAGGCTCGGATTTGTCATAATCATGATTATACCTTAAGTACTACGACCGCTTCCTTCGACAAACTTCGTCCCTCGGTTGCGGGATTAGGGCGATGGGGCCGGGAAGAGTGGAATAGCGGCCGAGCTGCCGGTTCCATCCCCGACGTATCCATTCCGATCGTGAGCTCGACACACCAAGTTGACTCAGCAGAAAGCAAACACAAGTTCATGTAGTCAACCATACAATCGAGTATTATTGATTGAAGGAAGCAGTTCATGAAAAGTTTCGAAAAATTTGCGTAAAGGTAATTATGGCGTTAGTGGAGTTATTTGGATGAAGATGATTATCGGGAGGATAAGCAATCTTTGATATCTTGAACGATTAGGTGGAACATAAGTCCCGTTATAGATTCAAATCGCAAGACGAGGAAGTCACCGCGATCGGGTATTAATCGGTCAAGGCGGTCCGATAAGTCAAGGGGTTTTCTGAGAAATTAAAATATTTTAATTAAGAATTGAAGTCAGAGGGTCCAGGGCTGTTTTAGTAAAATAAAAATAATTTGAGTTAGGTCCTTGATAAAAGAAAATTTTCAATTTAGCCATGTTTTGTAAAAACCAATACTTTTTTGGTTAAGAATTCAATAAATAAATATCCCGACCTTGAAAAATTATGAGGTCAGTTCCTAAACTCTCCAAATTGTTCAGAGATTCAGGTTTTTAAAGTTTTGAGGTCGAGTTTTTATAAAATTCTCACATTGGCCCCAAATTTGTTAAAATTGTCATTTCGGGCCCTAAGTTTAAAATAATCGGAACTCACAAACCGGAAGGGATTCTAATGTGATTCCAGTTGGAAAATGTCACTAAGGTTAGTGGGATATTAGGACAAAAACAGTTTTAAAACGTCATAAGTATAGGTCCCTTAACTTTTGAAAATCTCATTTTTGTCCCATTTTGAAATAATTGCCTTTAAGGCTTTTAGGGGTCCAATTGTTATGAAATTTGAACCTTGGGTCCAAAATATAATTATGTTATAGGTAAATTAGTATTTCCAGGTACATGGGCTGTATAAGTCCTGAAAATTTCATTTGGGTCCTCAAGTTTAATCTTTTACAATTTGGTCCCTCAAGTTTTATAAAATTACTTTCCAAGCTCTAACCACTTGGATTTTTGGAATACACTTAAAATATGTTATTTCCAGTCCCTTAAGAGTTAAAATTTCAAATTTTAAAAATTGGGTCTGGTACAGTTTCGAATTTTGCAAAATAGCCCTTAAACTTCTCAAATTTTACAATCTAGTCCTTGGGCTTTTAAGGGTTGATTTTATTTATCTAAAAACTCTTAAAACTTTATTAAAATGTCAAAAAATAATTTTTGAACCTGAGTTCAGTCCCAAAAGTCGAAAATTACAGAGGGGTCCCTTAAGTTTTATTTTCTTGCAATTAAGTCCACCAACTTTCCATTTTTGCATTTTAAGTCCAAAAATCGAAATTTAATCAATTATGCTCGACTTTTCCAGGTTATATGTCATACAAAACATATATTTCAAGAGTCATAAACATACATAACCATCTCATACAAGAATTTATCAAATATGACAATAAAGTGTACATGTATGTCCTAATTTTCGGTAAATCGCATTTTGAGCAACACGTGAGAAATTTTTCCAACTTGATACAAGAAAATAGCATGCAATACATAATATATATCTCAAATGCTCAATAACAAAATACTACATGCATTTTTATGAATTAAAACACCTAGAAGTTGAAAGGATTTTTTTCCACCCACCTTGTTTGTTCGGTTGATTGGTGTAAAGTGGTGTCACTAGACCTTGAGGATTTTAATCCTCACTTAAGGCAGCCCCTAAGTCCAATAATACAAGGAGTTTTGAGTTAGAAAATGAGGATTTGAACTAAGGAGGAAAAAAAAAAAAAGAAGGAATAGGCCAAAGGTACCACACTTACCTTGTGTAGTTGAAAGTTGTAGACACAAATTGATGGTCTCTTAAGAACTTGATCACCACTTAAACAAAGCTCCAAGGTCAGCCCCTAATCACCTCAAAATTATAATTTTGGTGTTAAAATTCGAAATTAATAGGGGAGAAGAAGAAGGTACCAAAAATCCCATTTCTTACTCAGTATAGTCCAAATCCTTCAAATTTCTTCAAGTCTAGAAGTCTTCTTCAAGGTGATGGTGAGACCCTTAGTATCTTCCAAGTCTTCTATGTAAACCTCAACATAAAAATCTAAACTTACATTAATAAGTGAGAGGAGATAGTTAGATGATATCAAGACGAGAAGAGGAACAAAATTTCTTACCTTGTGTAGGGGGTGTTCGAATTTTTTGTGATGGAGTAGAAGGAAGAGTTCTTGTATTTTTACTAAGTGTTTAAGAGAAGAGAAGAAAATTGTAGAGAGAGGTAGGAGGATTTTTAGATAGAAGTAAGAAGATTCAAGGCTTGAAGAGATGAATGTTGGTGAAATGAAGTGATGAATGAAACTTGAACAAATTTTTGCCCAACTAAGGCCTCTTGGCCGTCCACATGGGGTGGGGAGGGGGACAAAATTTTGTTTTGTTCTATGGCTTGAAAGGTGTAGCTTGCATGAGGGACAAGGACCTTCGTCAAGATGAGGTCTTGCATGGGAGGATGAAATTGAAGGGATTGAGGAGAATGTTGGCATGGGATGTTGGGAAGCCTCCAACATGTTAGGTAAGTTTATAATAAAGAATTGGTGTATAAGATATTGTGTATAAGATTTGAATTAATGGTGTAATAATACACAAGATGAATACATAAGGTGTATGTGTACAAGAGTTGGAAGATATTTCTACCCTAAAATTTCCCATCATGGCCGTCCCCCTTAAGGGTATTTGGTAATTTCATATATTTTTTTGTCCCAAATTTGATGATAATAGATGAATAATATCAATCTCCAAAATAATTAGTGGTTTCCTTGATCACTTATAAGTCTCATGATCGCTTAATCTAATCTGGATTCTTAATTCTATAAGATATAAACCTCTAAAATAAATAGTCTCTTAGAATTCTAAGGTGACTAATAGATACGCAAATAACAATAATGATGATCAATCAAGTGATCATAAATGCGAAATAAAATTAATAAATGATTGTGATCACAAGAAGTAAATAAGGAAATTAAGGCAAAAATGTAATTATCATTAATATTTACCCGTCAAAGCGACGGTAGAATTGTCGAAAGCACAAAGACGACACGGTAAGTACATGTTCGAATAAAAAAAATCGAGGGCTTCACATTTAATTTATGATTTTTATAGAGATATGAAAATTAGAATTGGAACCTAGAATCACTTGGCACTCGAGAGAGGAAGTGATAAACGGTAGGAATATTGGCTTATAGTTAATAACGTGCGATTAATGAACCGAATTGAGAACATATGGGGTAACTAGGTGAATCAATCCTCTAGAATTCATCTCTTACATGGTTGATAATTTTTTCGAACCAATTTATTAGTTTAATTTTAGTTTTCTTTTTAGTTTAACAAAAATCTCTTTTCGATTTCTAGATAGAATTAAGCTATTTTAATTACGATTACTTAGTATAAAATTCGAGACCAATCCTGTGGAGACGATAACCCACTTTCAAAACTATAATAAAACTTGAAACCATACGCTGCGGTAAGAAATTCTCGATCAAGCTTTTTAGCATCGTTGTCGGGGATTGTTTATCCTATTTTACGCTAATATTGTTACCAAGTAGTCTTAATCATAATCTAGACTAGTTTAGGAATTATAATTTTGTGTTTCTCATTGACTTATCTTTTTATGCGAGATTCTAAAGATATTAATTTGCTTCTTTTTATCCGAGAGATTGAAAGGACACTTGAGCATTTAGAGAAGCAAAGCGAGCAGAGAATCGAGCAATGGCGAGAAAATAGGTCAATGAGAACAACGGAAATTTGGTCTGAATGTGTCACCACGGCTTTGAGGCGCGAGGAAAGAGCAATCCAGGGTTATTTCGGCCATTGTGAACCAAAATTACTCGAAATTGTCGCCAACCCATAAATGCGAATAATTTTGAACTAAAATGGACCTCATAAGCATGGTTCAGCAAGATTAGTTGGGGGAGTCCAGGTGGATGATCCGAATACACATCCGGCTATATTCTTGGAGATTTGCAGCACCATCAAGATGAATGGTGTGACTTATGAGGCCATTAGATTGAGGCTTTTCCGTTCTCACTCAGGGATAAAGCCAGGCGATGGTCTGAGACATTCGCCCATGGGAGTATCACGAGCAGGATGATCGACTCAAAGATTTTTGGCAAAATTCTTCCCTCCCGCAATACGCTCCAATGAAAAGTGAGATAGCCCAATTCCAACAGATTGATTTTGAACATTATATGAAGCTTGGGAGCGATTTAAAGATCTGTTACGGAGGTGCCCACCACATGGTTATGCAGACCCGGAGGGTTGATATTTTTTGCAACGGGCTGAATGGGCATACGAGGACGATATTAGATCGGCGGCGGGGAGGTACATTGATGGCAAAAACTCGGGATCGAGGCCTTACGCTTGAAGAAATGGCTACAAACAATTATCAATGGCCCTTTGAGAGGTCGCCAAAGAAGGTCGCCGGTGTTCTTGAGCTAGATACAATCATGAATCTTGGTGGAACAGGTGGAACACCACAACAAGGTGAAATGAAGTTGAAACCATTTATGCGAAGGGAGTGGAAACCAAGAAAATAAAGTTGGAAGAATTTGAGACTGTCTATCCGTGAGAGGAATGTAGTGCAATAGTGCAAAGTAAACTACCTCGAGAAAATGAAGGATCAAGGAGTTTTACTATTCCTTGTACTATTGGAGTAGTTTTCTTGAAAAGCCACTTTGTGACCTTGTTTCAGTGTGAATCTTATATCTCTCTCTCGATGTTACGAAGCTTGGGCTTGGGGAGGTGAAACCGTCTAATATCACGTTGCAGTTTGTTGATCGATCCATCACCTATCCTTGGGGAATTATTGAGGATGTGTTAGAAAGACTTGATAAATTTATTTTCCCTGTGAATTTTGTAGTGTTGGACGTGAATGAGGACTAGTATATACCTATAATCTTTGGTCGGCCATTTCTAGCTACGATAAGCGCTTTGATTGATGTAGAAGCGGGGAGCCGACTCTGCGGGTCAATCGAAGGAAGGAAGTCGTATTCACCATCCATCCAACCAAGAAGCTTAAATTTAAATCTAATGATGGTCATCAGATGGATGGGGATATAATCTGGAAATATTGGAGGTTGGGAAGTATCTAAGGAAATGTTGACAACGTTCCCATAGGAGCTCCAACCTAATGATAATCTGACGAAGTCCGGTGAAGGCTCAAGATCAGAACTTAACGCTTCTTGGGAGGCAAACCAAGCCCCTTTTATTGCTTTCGTAGTATTAATATAGTTTAGTAGTTATTTTTATTTTAATTGCATCATAGTAGAATTTTTGCATTTTTAGGAGTAGCAAGTTGCATCATATCCCTTGTATATCATAATTCTATTCAACATTGGAAATCACTTGAGCTACCGTCTCTTTTTAGGGATCCCGACCGAGGCACAAGATGTCGAATGGTGGAGGAATGCTCAAACTTAATGTTTTTGTTATGGCCAACATGTATCTATGGTATATACCATGTATATAACTCCTCGATGCTACAATTCCGAGGTTGAGCTTATTTTGACTTTTGACTATGTACGTGTACTTATCTCCCTAGGATGATACATTCCCGAAGTTGAGTTTTTATATCAAACTTTTGATATGTGTATAATATCATTATGATGATTGTACAATATTAAATTCATAATGTTATATCGGTGTACATGGGAAACAGGAAAAATGATTATTGTCTTCTTGATAGTGTAACAACACACTCGTATTGGTGATAAAATATATTTCTCAAGTATGACATTGTGCAAGGTACAAGTTAAAAATATATTTGGTCCCATTGAGATTATAGATGGCTCGGGAATGCAACAATGGTGTTACCTAATGGAACCATTCTCAACGAGGTTGAAATTCATTATTATCTTGTAGATAAAAAAGAAACCCACCGAGTTTTAAGGATGTGCATCGTAAAACACTAATTGAAAATGATAAAGAGTGTCTGTGTATCACATCCTATAAAATAAACAAGAGGATCATCCACGAAAAATCAAGCAATAACTTTTGGGTGTATTGTGTTCGATTCGAGCTTTTAAATCCTACGCCACCATGCCTTGGAAGCTGGTGAATCCTCATATATTTGGACTATGGCATGATCGCCTTGGACACTAGAGAATGATTATGATACGTAAGATTGCGAACATACTAGAAGACATCCATTAAAGGGCACAAAAATGTTGATGTCCAAAAATTATTTCTATGAATCATGCTCATAAGGAAGCTCATTACTAAACCTCCATGGAAAAGGTTGGTTATGCATCATCATTATTTTACAATGTATTCATGGTGATATTTGTGGACCAAAGACACACCATGCAAGTGAACCATTTCGATATTTCATGATCTTAGTGGACGCATCCTACGGATGGTCCCATGTGTGCTTGATTATTATCTTCACGAAATGTTTCTTTTGCACATTTGTTAGCACAAATTATTAAACTCAAGTACACATTTCAATGATTATCCTATTCAAGAATATTAGTATGGACAATGTCGGATAACTTATATCAAAAGTTTCGATGAATATTGCACAAGATCGGGAATTAATATTGAGCACCCGATTGCATATGTTCATATCCAAAACGGATTGGCGAGAACCCCTAATTAGACGAGTTGAGATCATTGCTCATACATTATTGATGAGGTCTAACCTCATAAATGCAAAGCATGGGGTCAAGCAAGATAAAGCACTCTGTTGGTAAACGCGTAATATACGCGTATAAAAATTCACCGTCCGTAACAAAAGGAAAAACGCCCGTTCGGGCGTACGCAGGCAAAGAAACGGAAAACGCGTCTTTTTGGATTGGAGAACTATTCGCATTTTTTTTTCGCTAAAGAAGAAACAAAATCAGCCAAAATACGGCAACCCAAAACAAAATTGATAAAGACTCGAAGCTTCAAGGTTCCTTTTTCTTTCACCATGGCCGTTTCTCAAAGTTTCACCAAAACTTCTATTTATCAAACTCAAAGTTCAATATCACTATTTTTAAGGTTAAAGCTTCAAAGTTCAAGAATTTTTGTGGAATCATTACAACCACCCATCCTTTGCAAATTGAGAGCTCTGCGATAGCATGTCTATAGAGTCTGAGCTTTACTTTACTAATTATGAATAGAAATAATCTTTTTTTTTATAATTTTTCCTCTTTTTCCAAAGGGGTGACCCCCAAATGCAAAAAAAAACAAGTGGGTTTTGTAATTACGAGATTAGAAACCTTTTTTTAAAGTTTTTTTAAGTTGAACTTTTCTATTTCTTTCCACTTACATGAGTTGTGACTTGTGAAAATTTAGAAATTGACAATTTTGAATTTATGTATTTATGTGAACATGGATATTCATTTGATTATATTCTACATATAATAAAGAATGTACAAGAATACCGATCCAAAAAAAAAAAGAATGTACAAGAATATAGCCGTTTTTTCATCCCGATATTTTCATTAATCAACGAATGATACACGTAACTATCGAAATACATATTATTCGAAGTCCATATTTTTTGCCGATTTTTTAGAAGTTTTTTTAGCTAAAACTCGAAAAATACTCAAATGACGTATAAAACAACGTTTAAAACCCATCCCGTATTTAACTAACAGAGGTATATCATGCATTATCACTTATAAAATTGCGTTCACGCTTATCATATGATATCCCAAATGCAATTAAACCTCAGTTTTGAACCGAATATCTTGCACCTACGCACATTCGGGTGTGCTATCCATGTGCCAATTCCACCTCCTCAGAGGACAAAAATGGGTCCCCAACGCCAACTTGGCATATACATTGGGTTTAATTCTTCCGTCAATTATTCGATATTTAGAACCAGCGACAGGTGACTTATTTACCACTCAATTTGTAGAGTATCATTTTGATGAGATAGTGTTTCTATCGATTAAGGCTATTAATGATAAACAAAAGGAAGTCGAGAATATCTCATGGAATACGCAAAGTCTATCCAATTTAGACCCACATACTTATGAATGTGAAATGAGGTGAATAGCATCCATCAACAAAATATTGCTAATAGACTTCCTGATGCATTTAATAATGCAAGTAGAGTCATGAAGTCTCATATTCCAATTGTGAATGCTCCAGCTAATGTCGATGTTCCTAATGAACATGCAAAAATAGATGAGAATGTTCCACGTCAAAAATGTGGTAGACCTATTAGATCAAAGGACAATGTTTCTCGATAAAGAAGGGGAGAAGTAACAGATCAAAAAAACAAGTTGGTCATGGTGAGCATGCTCCATATGGATCTGTCAGAGTCGATCTTTGTAGAAAATGCAAAAATTATAAATTTTGAGAATACCGAAAACCTCATGAGCTATTGTAATGAAACATGAGATAAGAATGAGATAATTATTAATGATTATTTGCATTCTCGGTTGCTCAAGAAATTATGAATGATGATTATGATAATCAACCATGTTCCAGTGTAGAATGTTGCGAGGCAGGTATGACCTCTGTTGGAGGATTACCTTTCTTGATCACATCTTTCTTTACTTTCCCCGAAATTCTCATATTCTTTAAAAATATTTTGATCCTCTCGTCAATTTCTTCTTTTTTTGGTGTTACATCCTTATCAACTTTCCTTTCCCAAAGAATACGTTTACCTTTCCGCCCTGCTCTTTTTCCATCCCCGGACTTTCGGGCTTTAACCTTGTAATACCCTTTTTCTTTCTACTTTCTGTTTTTTAACTCCCTTATCCATAACGGGAACTATTGCCGATTCATCACCCATTGTAATTCCCTACAAAAACATATGGAGCAAAGATATCATTACAAAACTACATTATACATTTTACATACATGGTGATAGTTTTTATATGAAAAATTATACTTGTTATATAAAAATGATACTTGTTATATAAAAAGTGATACTTTTCATATTATTACAAAATCACGTAAGCAACATAAAAAAAACATGTAATACTTTGTTTATAACAACCGATACTTTCATCACCAAAAGTAATACTTGTAAAGGCAAAAGTGATACATACATTTACATAATAATATAAACACAATGGTACTTCGTATGCGAAATACGAAACCTAAAAATACAACTAAAACACATGCTCAAATTAAACCCATAGTATACACTTTATTACGTAAAAACATATGGAACACTATATCATTACAAAAACTCATGATACTTTTTATATACAAGGTGATACTTTTTATATAAAAGTTATACTTGTTATATAAAAAGTGATACTTATTATATAAAAATTGATACATTGCATAGTATTACAAATTTATATTAACAATATAATAAAAAACGGATGTAATTCTTTCTTTACAACAATCGATACATTTACGACCAAAAGTAATGCTCGTAAGGGCAAAAGTGATACTAAAAAAACTTATATACGAAATACATAACCACGAAAATACATGTAAAACACACGTAATACTTTGTTTATAATAACTGGTACATTTACGACAAAAAGTAATACTTGTAATGTCAAAAATGATATTATATATTGTAGGTCCCAAGGGGTGTAAGTGTAAGGTTTAGAAGGGGGTTGAATAAACCTTACCAAATTTTCGATTTAGTCCTTTTAAATCTAGAGTTAATTCTACGAGTTGTGTCCTTGATGGACAATCGAATTAGTCACTCAAGAGAGTTAATCTTTCAACAGACACTGTGAATTTGTTGATGGAGTAACTCATTTGTTGGCTACAATTTAACTCGATTGTGGTTTTATTTTCAGCGGAAGACTTAACACCGTTAAGTTTGATTAAGCAAGATATTAGAGCTTGATTTAGTACTTGTAAATTATCAAATGGATAGCAAATTTATCGTGAGATATAAGCAATTAAAGGTGCAGGAATTTAAATCTTTGAAATGTAAATGACACAATAAAGTTTTTATAGAGGTTCGAAGATGGGGTAATTCTTCTACTCCTCTCTTCTCCAACTCTGGAGGAATCCACTAAGTAATGATCGGTTTACAAAGTGGTAACAATCCGGATACAAGTCTTGATCACTGGCCCGACTTGATCCTTTGGGACTCGATCTGGAGACGCCTTGATCACTCGGTGGCTTCTCGTTCGACTCGGCTTCTTCACAAAGGCATTGCCTTGCTACTGACTCACTTGCTCAAGCTCTTTGGATTTGATCACAAAGCCCTCCAAATGCTTAAGACTTAGTTCAACTTTTAACTTTTCTACAATCCTTCTGGAAAGTAGACCCCTTGTTTTCAAAGGTTTCCTCTTCAAGCTGGTTGAAGCTCTCTTTCCTTCACGGGTAAGTGTTGGATTGATGTACTTGAGAATGTAGGCTTAAGGATTGAGATTGTTTTAGTTTTTCTAATGTGCTTGTATATCTCACATATGTGTCATTCATGCATCCTCTTTCTCAAACTAACTCCTCGGCCTTTTATAGTGAACTTTCAAAAATTTGCCCGTTGAAGAGATAGGCTTATTTTTGAAAGTCACTTTGCGATCGTTGGCTTGCGAGTTCTTGGAATTGCCGTTTCCTCGTATGAATTATTCTTTTCACCTTTTCGGAGTTCGACACGGTGTCGTGCTTCCCATTGGTTCATTCCTTTTGCACGCAGGGTGATCACTCCAAGAAAGGTTGTATGGAGATATTACTTGTTTAAGTAAATCTCTTGATTTCAGGCAACGGTTCTTTTCTGATTATCTCGACTTATTGCATTTCCTTGCTTTCCCCAGGTGACTTAGAGTCGACTTCCAATCATTGGATGACTCTTGTCACTTCAACTTGAGACTTGGCTTTTCTTGAGTTGACTTGTCGATGCTCCACTCATTGCATCTCACCGCTTCTTGATAGTGTTCCGTCTACTCTTCTTTGCCATACTCATTTGTCTCTTCACAGAGTCTTCCTTCCAGTCTTGATTGTCTTCTTGCATGTTAGGGCGAGCTGTCTTGACTCGGCTTGGCCAACTCTATTCATTACAATGCATTTTACAACAAGAATTGGGGTGCCAACTTTCTATTCTAAGTTTAACATGGCATTCATCAAAATCTAAACAATAAAATTCCTAACATATATTTACATAGAACTTCATAAACACAATGGTATTTCGATTAAGAACTACATAAACCTAAAATATATCTAAGACACATGCTTGAATTATCATATCAAGTAAACACTTTACTTGAAAAAGACATGCTAAAAAAACCTAACAAAATACGAACTAAAAATTAAGCCCTAACATATAGAAATTAACACGGTATTTACGTAACCAAAAAATCCATGAAACAACTTTGAAAATAGCTACAATCTTCAAACGGATCGAATACAACCAAAAACAATTACATATGCCTTCCTGGCGACTTCATCTTTCCTTAGTCTTTCTGTCTCTCCCGCCATAGCCGAGTTTGTCTTTTTTTTCTTCTTCTATTCTCTTTGCATACTCGGCGTTAGTTTTAGCCACTCGCAAATTTGCCACTTGGTCAAGCCAAAGAGATCCCTCCTTTCTTTCCGGGATCTACGTATTCGATATTCTTGGGCGAGGCCTGGAGTCCAAGCTTCTTCCTCCATCGCCGCTTCTTCCTCTACCTGCCTGGCGTATATTGTCTTGGGGTCTTCTTCCCGGTGATTGACTAGCGAGTGACCAGAGAGTGATCGGGCTTAAGTCTCATTTGTCATCGGCTTCTTCACACAATGTGAGACCCTTTTCCCAAGACAAGTCCCAGGCTTGAGCCATGGACATATTTGCAAAATATCCTTGATTCGGCGTTTTGAATTCGTCAACTGATCTTGGCTCTGTCCCGACATACGAAATGACATACGTGTCTCTGTCAAGCTGGAATGCCTCCATGTTCTTTCAAGATGTTCATCACCTGGGCATCCATTCTTCCTTCCACTTCCTTCATCCCTGCTTCAATTTCTTTTCTCTTCTCGGCCATAGATCTGACAGAAGTCTTGGAGTGGCGAGTCACGGGAGTTCTTTGCTTATAATGTCATTTGTGTGAGGACCTGTTGGGGGTTTGTGCAATCATCAAGGTCATATCTTTTGATCCTTCCCCCTCAGATTTTCCTTTCTTGATTTCAAATTTTCTCGGTGATTTTCCCTTCTCACCGCCCCTTCTCGATTTGCTCCTTTCTTTTAAACTTGATTTTCTTTGCTTTAAGGTATTCCTCTTCCCCCTTTTTGGCATCATCAAAGGATAGAGGAACCCCGGGGAACATCTTTGGCAAGCATGAAGTCGAAGTCTTCGATGGTTGAATTTTGCTTCAAGTCTGCTGCGTTGTATGCAAAGACGGAATTGATCGAGTAGCGTTGGATTCTGCTGAAATCAACTTCATCTCGGCCATGAGAAGGCTGAATTTTCTTGTCATGTGTTCTTCCAAACGCTGTATATCATTTGCATTACGCTCACGCGCGACTTGATCTCGGCGGTGTGAGCTTCATGCATATGCTCAATGTGTTCCTAAACCGTTTTTGCATCAACATTCTCGGCTCTCCACACCGACTTGTTGAACAAGGTTACAAGTATCTCTGTTCCACATGCATTGATTCTTCTTTGTTGCCACCATTCCCTTATCTGATTGTGATGCCTCTCAAGTCATTTGTAAGGTTGGCATCTCTGTTGTCGGGCGCATATCCAAAGAGGCTGATGCCTCTCCATCTTTTCAACTTGACCAAAGAGTGCCTTGAACACTTCTCGAACTTCGGTGATTCTTCATTGCGGTGATGGCCATCTGACGTCGAAATCAAAATCGAATTTTGGAACAATGGTGCACGAGTGAAAAACAGGAGGTGGTCACGTGATATCGTGCTTGCTCATTTTCGACTCTTCGTGGAGTTCTGGTATCTCTAGTGAGAAAGGAAAGATTCTACAAAAGATTCATCACCGCCGGAAGGATGTTCAATGATGAGCGGTGCGCGTGAAGTTCTTTTGGGAATCGATCATTTGTGGCTTGAGGGAGCTGGCGGTGGTTTGGTTGTTGGGTTTGGTTGTGAAATAGACTCGGCTTGTTGAGCCTCGGTATGTCTTAATGACCGTTGGTCTCGGTGATTTTCCTTTTCGATTAGACTTGTCCTCGGCCTTATCGCTCAGCGTCGTCATCGGACGATGATGAGATTTCTAGAGGTGGCTCATCATCAAAGTTAAAAGTTTGTGAGTAGTCTTGGGATCGGACTTACTCGTGCTTGGAACACCCGCTTGGTGAGTCTTTTGGATTTGTCATGGGGTTGACTCGGCTTCTTCTTCGTCTTGATCCCGAGAAAAGTGACATCGGGGTTGTCTGGGAATCATGAAGTGCGCGATCTCCTTCTCGGATGGGTCGATGATTGCGGGAGGGATGTTCGTACTTGACCTCTTTACCCGGGAAGTCTCAACCTCCGTGGGCCTTCATTTCCTCCGGCGGTCTCTCTGCTGCGAGGCTGGTCCTCCCTTTCGTGTGTCGGTATGTCTTAGGGTCTTCTCTGATGGCATCCATTGGAGTCTCAATCCCATGGATTGCACTTTCATCGCCAGTGTTAACTCCCAGGCATTCTTCACGTGCCTCATTTGCATCGCTAGGCGTCATTAGCCTTCGGAGCGGTTGGCACCTCGGTGAGAGCAGTCTCAGCTATGCGAGCTTCGTTGATGGCAACTTCTTTGTTCTTCTTGTGATTGTAATTTCTCTTCTTCGCCTCCTTGCTTCTTTGTGGAGTCATCTGCGGCATCCTCAGGCCTTGCTGCGGTGGAGGAGTTTCCCCCCTCGGCGGCGCACCAGGTGAGTGACTTGGAGTGGGGTCACTTGTCTCGGACTCGGCTGTTGCAAGCGATGGTTCAGTTGGGCGGTGGTAGCACACCTTCAATAGGGGTTGGCTCGATTGGGGTCCCCACTAGCCCGGTTCATCGCCATTTCCTTATTGCCTTCTTCCGAGTGGTGGGGAAGTGGTAGCGGCAACATCGTGGCTATTTGTTCTTTGAACCACTCCCATAGGATCGATTTCGGTGTGTTACGGAGGACTCTCTGGTCCCTCCATTAGTCTTTGCTCGTGAAGAATTCTTGATTCATGCGATTACTTCTTTGCATTTGTAACTCTTACGTGGCGGCGGCATTTTACGGATCCTCATCACGTCAGAAGACATCAAGAAGAGGATGGAAGTGTTACGTAGTGCGGGAGATAGGGCGGATCTTGCCTTCTCACGTGCTTCGGCTTCTTGACTTGCTTTGCTCTCTCCCCTGTCCTTGTAGATCTGCGGGATGTCTAAGCGGTTGTCCTCATCAAGTCTTTGGGAGCACGATCGTTAGTCAAGGAAATTTAGCGATTCCTCTTCTTCTTCTATGAACTCGGGCCGTTGAAGGCTGTTCTTGACTTGCTCAACTTCCATTTTCTCCACTCACGAGACGATTTTGGATGTGCGGGTAAGGTGGAGATAGGATCATTACATCACTATCTGCTTGGGCTGGTTCTTCTTGTGTTTGTTTGTGTGAGCTACGTTTGTGTCTTGAGTTGCCTCTGTGATCGCCTTGACGAGACTTGGTTGTTTCATCAACTACATCGGAGACTCTACTTCTCCGGTAGTCTCCGTATTTGTGCTAGGTGAGTAAGCCCGGCTCGGTGGTTTCTCTGTTCGGATTTGCTTGACGAGTCTTCTTCGTCTCTGGTTTGTGGGGAATTTCAGTTCGAGGCGGTGTCCTCACGAGTCTTGGGTGGCGGGGCAGTGTCTTTGGTGTTTGTTTACGAGGAGGTGGCCGTGCAGGGCTTGTCGGTTCTCCTCCTTTTGACGATCGGAGAAGGTATTTGTAAGTCCTTCTCGACCCTCTGCTGCGGGCGGGTGACACGGCCGGGCTTGGGGCGGGGTGACTCTTGCTGCGGGCGGGAGCATGTTTGGTTTTCTTTCTTTGCGAGGCGGCGTGATCTTCTTAGCATTGCGGGCGGCTTTCTTCTTGGGCCGAGAGAGGAAATTTTGTATCTTGGTGGTGATTCCCCCCCTTTGGTGTCGCTCTCTTGGCATAAGCTCGCACGAGCACCGAGAGAGGTTAGCTCGAACATCCTCTTGTTAACATGGAAGGCCTTCCCATGTCTAAGAGGGACTCCTTTCACCTCCAATAGCGGCCAATCACTAGGCCATATCCCAGGGATCCTCCAAATGTGCCATCTTCTTTGAAGGACTTGTTCCCCACGTTAAGCGGTCTGCTGTAGATAAACTCAGCCCAATTTATCTTCTTTTCTTCGATGATTGCAGCCATCACAATCGGCTTTGCCTTTGATAGTTGGTCAAAATTTGCCAAATTTGATGTCGATACATTTGGCAACTATGTCCAACAATTTGTGATAATCCTCCTTGGAGTCTCTTGTTTCTTTGTGTATATAATTTTATTAGCAAGAACGGACTTGGCTATTTCTTTCCATCGTCGGCCAAGTTTACATCGACTTCCTTAATCTCGATTTGCTCCTTCGCAGGTAGTGAGCAATATTCAGCCAAATCCTTGGCGGTAATAGTCATTGCTTCGTGAGCAGATGACTTGATTCCTTCGTCGTGAATCTCGGCATTCACGTAGAATTGTGCGACCTCCTCCACATAGGTCATAGGATATTCGCGTTAGAAAGCGGTTTTAGTGGGGCGTTTCCAACTTTTCCGCGATTTTCTTCACCGGGTGTCGTCGGACCTGCTTCACCATTCCGTCGAAATCCACCGTCGAACCGGTGTGGATTTGCTTTCCTAACTTAGTAAAGTCGTAAGTTGGTGCCATTTCTCGAGAATTATATCAAGAAAAGTCTCGAGAAATTGATTAGAATGTTGATAGGGTTTCGAGAGTAGTTTGCCTTTGCTTTTGAGAGAAAAAGATGAGCAGGTTTTTAGAAGTGTGAGAGAGAAAGCGGACGAAAATGGTTTAAATATGGTTTATGAAAGGGCGTGCAGGCGGTTTTGAATTGTGATCGAAATCAACGGCTTGGATTTTGCACGCCTATTGAGCATTTCCGTCTCGTATTTAATGCGGCGGCATTTATATCCAATCATAAGCTTAGTGTGCGGCTTTATGCGTACACATCATCATTATGTTGACGTGTTCCTTAAAACATTCCCGCTAAGTTAAAAGCATTTGCGTTTTTGTCACTTTGCTCATAAGTTATTCAAACTTATCTCTTAGGCGATTTAACTCTACTACTCCTCATTC
Source organism: Rehmannia glutinosa (assembly GCA_016081115.2). Taxonomy (NCBI): domain Eukaryota; kingdom Viridiplantae; phylum Streptophyta; class Magnoliopsida; order Lamiales; family Orobanchaceae; genus Rehmannia; species Rehmannia glutinosa. Next base: position 22,847,841 of record CM071932.1, on the reverse strand, counting down.
TCTTGGTGACTCGGCTATCGGTGACTTGGTGTAGTTGTCTTTTCCGTCTGGTGATTTACTAAGTTGATTTTGTTTTTGCTCTTTTTAACTTCTTTTTCGTGTTCTAATACTCTTCTTTGATTTGTGCAGTGTATTTCGGCCATTTCAATTAACCCCAACTCATGCTTGAGTTCTTCAAATCTTGATTCACATAATGGTTTTGTGAAGATGTCGGCTAGTTGTTTATCGGTTGAGATGTATTCCAAGATAATGTCCTTCTTTTCAACATGATCTCTTATGAAATGATATCGACATCTATATGTTTTGTTCTTGAGTGCAACACGAGGATTTTGAGTGATTGCAATGGCACTTGTGTTATCACACATGATTGGAATTTCTTTTTCTTCAACTTCATAGTCTCTCATTTGTTGTCTCATCCATAGGACTTGGGCAACAAATTTGCCCTTAACTATGTATTCCCGCCTTCATTTGTAGAGGTTGCTATTGAGTTTTGCTTCTTGCTAAACCAGGAAATTAGTCTGTTTCTAGCATTTGACAGTGCACGAAGTGCTCTTCTGTCCACTCTGCATCCGGCGTAGTCGAGTCGAATAGCCAATTAGCTTGAATCCACCTTCCTTTGGATACCATAGGCCTACTTCTTGGCTTCCTTTCAAGTATCTCAATATTCTCTTAGGCGATGTCATATGGCTCTCTTTTGGGCAGATTGAAATCTTGCACATACACCTACTGACAAAGGTGATGTACGGCACGCTTCTTTGTGAGATAGAGCAATGATCGATAAGTGCCTGTATCTTGTTTGATCTGGGCTTGCCATCTGCATCCATGTCCATTTTGGTGATGTGTTCATTGGTATTTTTCGAGAAGACTTTTCTTCCATACCAAATTTCTTCATTAAATCTCTACGGTATATTTTGTTTGACTTATGAAGGTTCCATCCAATTTGTTTCACTTGAAGTCCAAGGAAAAATGTCGGCTCTCCCATCATGCTCATTTCAAATTTGCTTTGCATGAGGTTTGAGAATTTTTCACACGACTCTTTGTTAGTGGATCCAAAAATGATGTCATCCACATATATTTGAACAAGCGTATACTCTTCTTGTCTTGAATTACGAAAAGTGTTCTATCTACTTTTCCTTTTGTGAATCCATTTTCGATTAGGAATTGTGACGGGGTATCATACCATGCTCGGGTGCTGTTTCAATCCATACAAGGCTTTCTTGAGTTTGTATACCTTGTCTCCAAGAGTCTTCTGCTCAAATCCTGGAGGTTGTTCAACATATACTTCTTCTTCCAATAAACCGTTTAGGAATGCACTTTTTACATCCATCGATATACAATGAAATTCTTGTGAGTGCATGGGCAAGAAACATCCTTATAGCTTCCAATCTTGCTACGAGGGCAAATGTTTCATCAAAATCTATCCCTTCTTCTTGGCAATATCCTTTGGCTACTAGTCTTGCTTTATTTCTTACCACAGGCCTTCCTCGTTCATCTTATTTACGAATACCCATTTGGTTCCAATAACATTTTGATGTATGGGTCTTTGCACTAGTTCCCATACTTTATTTCTCTCAAAGCTGATTGACTCTTCTTGCATAGCTTGAATCAATGTGTGTCATCAATGCTTGTGACACATCTTTTGGCTCTATTTGCGAAATGAAGCATGTGAACATAGCTTCTTGTTGAGTTACGGATCTTGTTTTGACACCTTCTCTCATATCTCCAATGACAAGTTCGGTGGATGGTCTCTCGGCCATCTTACATCGAGGTTGGAGTAAGTTAGTGGATTTAGTCGACTTGCGGTTGTGTTCTTTGTGGTCGAGCTCTTTCGTGGTCACTTAGTTGCAAATTTTCATTTGCTTTTGAGATTGACTATCTCATCTTCTTTACGAGTTGATAATCCCGGCTTGACTTCGGGCGTAGGGACTCTTACGTATGATTGGATGTTTCAACTTATCGGTGACTCTTCAATGTCTTCTCCATTTACATTTGGCTCATCGAATACTACATGAATGGATTCTTCGTAACCATAGTTCTTTTATTGAGTATTAGTAGGCTTTACTTTGTTGAGTATCTAAGAAGATACCTTCATCGGCCTTAGCATCAAAAGCCTTTAGGTTGTCTTTGCCATTGTTGTGGATGAAGCATTTACATCAAATATCGAAATATGCAACATTTGGTTTTCTTCGATCCGGATCTCATAGGGAGTCTTTGTTGTTTGTCTATTTATCATACATCTGTTTTGGGTGTAGCAAATTTGTGTTAATTGCTTGACCCAAAATCTTTTTGGTAACCCTGCTTGACTAACATGGTCTTCTTTGCTTCTTTGAGGGTTCTGTTCCTTCTTTCGCAACTCCATTCTCTTTGTGGAGTCCTTAGCTGCGATAGTTCATGACCAATACCATTCTCAATACAATCTTGAGTTATTATTCCATTGACAAACTCGGTTCCTCTATACGATCTTATTTTGATAATGGTTTGACTCTTCTCATTTTGAATTCTCTTCATCATTTGTGGTAGTTTTGTAGGGTTTCTTTCTTCTTGCACATGAATATTGTCCATGTATATCTTGAGTAGTCATCTACTACCACCAAGGTGTATTTCTTTCCACTTATCTTTGTTTGGTTCCTTTGGGCCAAATAGATCCATATGAAGTAGATGCAAAATTCTTGTTGAGGATGGGCATGTCTTTTCTTTGAATGCGACTTGATTTGTTTTCCCTTCCGACATGCATCACATATACTCTCCTTCTTGTATCTTGAGTCGGAAGTCCTTCTACAAGATGACTTCTTGCTAGCTTGTTAATTGTTTTGAAATTCGGGTGACTCGACTTTTTGTGCCACGACCAATTTGATTAATTTGTGCTCTTTGCTAGTAGGCAGTCTTTGGGTGTTGCGGTTGACCAATCCACTACATACATATTCTTGTCTATTTCCTTGCAAAGACAATTTCATTTGATTCAATATCCTTGATTTGGCATACACCCATGTTGAACCAACATTGTAGCCCTTGTCCGAGTGATCGATACTCGATGAGGTTGAAGTTGAGTCCTTCAACATATGCAACATCTGTGATTTCTAATCCATTCCTCTTGATGGATCCAATGCCTCTTATTTCACCAGGAGCTTCATTTCCTCCAAATATGACTTTGGCTCCTTTGACTTCCTTGAATTTTGTGATTTCTCTTATTTCTGTCATATCCGGGCGACCACTATCCATGTACCAGGTTCCTTGGCACTTTCGGTTGTTCCTTGAACGCAATCAAGGAAATTAAGTTTTAGGTACCCATACTTATGCAGGTCTGAGGGGTTAGAATTGTAAGATGATCCAACCAACCTATAGCCAAATGATTTGACTCTAAGAGGTTGCCATCTATCGGTGCCATAATCATAATTAATTACGGCAAATTGCTTGGGGATTCTAGGTTCATACTTTGTCTCTTTTGTACGTATGCTGCATATGTGTTTTAGCAATTGCCTTCCTTGGGTAATTGTGGTGCTTTTGAGTGTAGTGCCTAGGTGCATGTGTGTCTTTGATGAAAGCTCTTATACTTTTGGAATGGCCTTTGTTGAGTTTAGGCCTTTGCCACTTGGGCTTATATTCCATAAGTCTATCTTTGATAGTTCACATTGTTCCAATCGGCTTGGCTTGGATATTTTCTACCATTCCCATCATATGTATTTCTTTTATGGATTTTACGGAATTTTTGGTAGCTCTGTTTCTTCTTTTCTGAGTATTTTACATTAGGAGTTTCTTTGAGGACTCATTTGAATCTCTTCTCGTTGTCCTTTCGGCATACTCAATGTTTGTTTTCCTTTTCCTTTGTAACCAAGGCCAGTTTGCTTAGTATTGTGCTTTGGAGTGAATGTATGTGCAACATTTAGAGTTTTGGGTTTTCGGACTCTTCATGACTTGAAGATCCTTTTTCCAAAATTACTCTTGAGGTTTGACATGGCACAAAGGAATTAAATCTAAGCTTTGTCTTGTCTCCACATTCTCTTTGACTCATAATAAGATCATCCATTGATTTAGATGTCTTAGTAAATGAGGCAATAACATTTTGAGGTCATTCTCCCTCTTTTCTATAGCAGCAATTTATTTACTAATTTAGCATTTTCGGCCTTTAAACTTTCATTTTCATGACTATTTGACTTAGAGTACTCGGCTCCTTAGTCGACTTTGAGTTTTGACTTTTAAGTAATTTGTTTTCCTCATTCAATAGTGTGTGTGAGGATTTAATGTGCTCAAAATCTTTCATCATTTTGCCTAATGAATCATAAAGATCGGTAGGTGATGAAGTGTGTGTGTCACGATCACTATCACTAGTGTACGAGCTTGTTGAATTAGATTGTACCTCATCTTCTTGATCTTGTTCTTTGGCCATTAAGCGATCAAGGCTTCTTCTTCAGAGTCACTCGAGTAGTCGAACTTCAATGCTTCTCGAATCATTTGTCTCTCTTGACTTTGTCTCGATCTCTGCTGACCATCATTGCCTTTTTCTTTTCTTGTCTTCTTTCTCTGAAGACCTTTCTTTCTTCATTCTGTGTCTTGTTGACTCTAGGATATGAGCGATCAATGGCATAGTGACACTGGTTGTCTACAATTCCAACATAGATATTGACCTTTTGATCGCTCTTTCTACTCTTGAGTTGTCGGCCCTTTGATATTCAACTTGTTGATGATATGTTCTCTTGGTTGGCCTATCATCTCTTGATTTGGTGGGGGGTGAGTGTCTTACGGAAGATTCACCCTTTCCTCTCTTGTAGTTCTTGTTAAAGAACTTGTTAAATCTTTTAATTATCGGGGCTATTTCTTCCGGGTCAATTGCCTCTTTGACCTCGACTCTCTTCCCATCTTTGACAATTAGAAGCGAGTTGTTTTGGAGTACATTTTGTCTCTTCTTGGTCTTTTCTTCTCGGCTCAAACTCATAGGCTTTGAGGTGCGAGAATAGTTCATGGTTGGATGTCTTTGATAGGTCCATGGAATGTCTCGGTGCCATGACCTTCATTTCCCATTCATTTGGAAGACTTTTAGGATCTTCATACACATTTCTTACTGTGTATATTCCTTTCCAAGTGTAAGACTGACTCATTTGTGATTTACGTAAACCGAGCGTCGAGTTGATCGATTCTCTCCGAGATCATTTTGAAATTTTCAAACTTACGTACGACTCTTGATAATTTGTTTTCTTTGATTTGCTCGAGCCTTCACAAATCAATGTCGACTTGTCCCCGATTTCTTTAGCCGTTTTGCATGATTTGACTTTGTTGAACATGGCTTTGTCAAGGTTTTGTAGAGGATGTCCTTGGCTACATTATCCAGGTTGTATCTTTTTGTCATCATTTGTCCACTCGGTTCTTGGTTTTCAACCATGGTAGTGCAGGAGCAACATCTTCTTCTCCTTGTTTGCAACTCTTCGTGCAATTTGTGTTCACTTTTAATATTTGTAGAGGCCCATCTTCTATTACTATCCACATCTCATCATGTAATCTTTGATAGATGAGCACGCATCACGAATTTTCCAATCATCAAATTCTTCAATAGTGAACATAGGGATGCGTGTTAGATTTGCTTCCATGATAATGACTTTTAATAAAAAGAGTTTTGAAAGTTTAAGTACTAAAGCGAGACTTTAAAAAAGTTTTGGAGATCTAGTTCGATAACGGTGCGGAGGGTTCAATGAACCAACCGCTCGACCACTTGTAGGTCCCGAGGGGTGTAAGTGTAAGGTTTAGAAGGGGGTTGAATAAACCTTGCAAATTTTCGATTTAGTCCTTTTAAATCTCTGAGTTAATTTACACAATTTGTGTCCTTGATGGACGGTCGAATTAGTCACTCGGTAGAGTTAATCTTTCAACAGACTTTGGTGAAATTTGTTGATGGAGTAACTTCATTTGTTGGCTACAATTTAACTTCAGTTGTGGTTTTATTTTGTGGAAGACTTAACACCCTTAAGTTTGATTAAGCAAGATATTAGAGCTTGATTTAGTACTTGTAAATTATCAAATGGATAGCAAATTTATCGTGAGATATAAGCAATTAAAAGTGCGAGGAATTTAAATCTTTGAAATGTAAATGACACGAGTAAAGTTTTTATAGAGGTTCGAAGATGGGGTAATTCTTCTCTCCTCTCTTCTCCAACTCCTGGAGGAATCCACTAAGTAATGATCGGTTTACAAAGTGGTAGCGAGTCCGGATACAAGTCTTGATCACAAGCGGCCCGACTTGATCCTTTGGGACTCGATGAGACGCCTTGATCACTCGGTGGCTTCTCGTTCGACTCGGCTTCTTCACAGGCGGTTTGCCTTGCTACTCTGACTCACTTGCTCAAGCTCTTTGGATTTGATCACGAAGCCCTCCAAATGCTTAAGACTTAGTTCAACTTTGAACTTTTCTACAATCCTTCTGGAAAGTAGACCCCTTGTTTTCAAAGGTTTCCTCTTCTTGGTTGAAGCTCTCTTTCCTTCACGGGTAAGTGTTGGATTGATGTACTTCATAATGTAGGCTTGAGGATTGAGATTGTTTGATTTTTCTAATGTGCTTGTATATCTCACATATGTGTCATTCATGCATCCTCTTTCTCAAACTAACTCCTCGGCCTTTTATAGTGAACTTTCAAAAATTTGCCCGTTGAAGAGATAGGCTTATTTTTGAAAGTCACTTTGCGATCGTTGGCTTGCGAGTTCTTGGAATTGCCGTTTCCTCGTATGAATTATTCTTTTCACCTTTTTGAGTTCGACACGGTGTCGTGCTTCCCATTGGTTCATTCCTTTTGCACGCTTACGGGGTGAGCACTCCAAGAAAGGTTGTATGGAGATATTACTTGTTTAAGTAAATCTCTTGATTTACGTGCAACGGTTCTTTTCTGATTATCTCGACTTGATTTGCATTTCCTTGCTTTCCCAGGTGACTTAGAGTCGACTTCCAATCATGGATGACTCTTACTGTCACTTCAACTTGAGACTTGGCTTTTCTTGAGTTGACTTGGTGATGCTCCACTCAGTGCATCTGTTTGCTTCTTGATAGTGTTCCGTCTACTCTTCTTTGCCATACTGTTTGTCTCACGGTGAGTCTTCCTTCGATCTTGATTGTCTTCTTGCATGTTAGGGCGTAGGTTGTCTTGACTCGGCTTGGCCAACTCTATTCATTACAATGCATTTTACAACAAGAATTGGGGTGCCAACTTTCTATTCTAAGTTTAACATGGCATTCATCAAAATCTAAACAATAAAATTCCTAACATATATTTACATAGAACTTCATAAACACAATGGTATTTCGATTAAGAACTACATAAACCTAAAATATATCTAAGACACATGTCAATTAACCCCCACAAAGTAAACACTTTACTTGAAAAAGACATGCTAAAAAAACCTAACAAAATACGAACTAAAAATTAAGCCCTAACATATAGAAATTAACACGGTTTTGAGAACCAAAAAATCCATGAAACAACTTTCGAAAATAGCTACAGTACAAAGCGGATCGAATACAACCAAAAAACAATTACATAAATTGAAAGAAAAACCTGGTTTCACTTTCAAACTTTGAATGACAATACTCGATATGAAAACACACGCACATAAATCGCGAAATAACCACTTGAACGGACGTTTTCAAGCGGTTTTGAGGCGTGAGCGAGGTTGAGGAGTGGTGGGAGGCGGTTTCGATTTCATGTGTAGAGGATTTTGGTCCGAGAATACGAAGAGAGAGAGAGAGAGAGAGAGAGAGAGAGGAGAGAGAGAGAGAGAATAGAAAGAGAAAGATAATACATAATGAGAATAGCAATAAAGGCGGGTTGGTCAGGGTAGTTCGGATCCATGGATCGCAGGCCACGGTAAGGGTATGGGGCTCCGTCTCATGGAACGCGATCCGTGAGATGGTCTCATATAAATTTTTGTGTTATTTTTTTATTAGAATACGTATTGCAAATCATACCATAACCAACAAATCAATATAAAACCCAAATAAGACCCAAGTTGCACTACTACAATAGAAATTAAATCACACACAAATGTGGAAAATCAATTTATATACTATCGGGGATCGAACACGAGACTGATAATAGTCTTAAGACCTCCATCTTACCACTAGGGCAAAGACTCATCGACATTAGGTTGGCATTTTGGCTCTGTTGTTTTTTATTAATCAAAATTTTGTTTCTATTTGATTTGATTTGATTTAAATATATTAAATGAACAATACTAATAATAGATAGTTTTGTTTAGAGAAATTTAGGAAATATCTTTACTTTTGGAAAAAAGACACCATTTACGCTCATATCACTTTTGTACTTTTTTTTTTTTTACTTTTTACGCTCCTTTATATTTTTCGTTACTTTTACGTTTTTCGATTTTTTGTTCTGTATTGCTTTATATTTATATACATTATTTTGATGTAGTTTATATTTGTTTCTATATTGTTTCGTTGTTGTTACTATGTTTCAATACAACTTTTACTTATTTTTACGCTCTTTTTTTTGTGCATGCGTTGTTTTATATATATTGTTTTTGTTATTTTTGACTTGTTTACTATAATGTTTTTAATGTTGTTCGATGCTTCTTTGTTGTTTCCATGCACTTTTTAATGTATCAATGCGGTTTTACCTTTTTTAAACTCTTTTTATTGATGTGGTGTTTTTATATTGTTTATGTTGTTTCTGGGTTCTTTGTATACTATTTTTAATGTTGTTTTGATGTTTCTTTGTTATTTCAATATAGTTTTCAATGTTTCAACGCAGTTTTTAAGCTATTTTTGTTCATATGGTGTTTTCTATATTATTTCTGTTGTTTGTAAGTTGTTTCTATATAGTTTTCAATGTTGTTATATTGTTTCTTAGTTGTTTCCATGTTTTTGACGTTTTCAATGCATGAGGTAAAATTTGAATTGTGTTTTTTTATTCATGTAATATTTCTATATTATTTTCAATATAGTTTTTTCAATATTTGATGTGTATATTTCGTGATTATTAAGAGATCGAGTATAAAATTGATTATTTAATGGGAAGACATAATTGTTTTTTATTTATTAGATCAAATATGTTTGAAACAATCATGAAACAACAACGTAAAAAAATCGGGAAAAATGGCGGGAACTTAAAAATGTCAACAAAAAGAAAAAAAAGGAAGCGTAAAAAAAGCCTGCGGCGTAAGCAGTGTCCTCTTTTACGGAATATTGCGCAATTGTGTCCAAAACCCTTTTGTTTATTACCCTTGAAAATGTTTCAAGTTACATATTTTTGAATCGTTTCGTTGTTCTTGAAGTGGAGTAGACTTGGGTTATATAATTTTAGAAATACTCGGGCGTTGTTTGAATTATTGACCCATTTTTATTTTAGGTTGCAAACATGGAATGGGCCCAATGGGTCTGGGTATTGATTGATTCTAACGGACCAAAATAAATTATTTTTCTCCCAAATAAATAAAGGGAATTTTTAAGTACCCATTATGGATAGTGGGTATTCTTTTCTACCCATGTAGACATAAGAAAACTCTTTTCTACCTAGTTTGACAAAAATGCCCCTCCTTTAATTTGAAGATTTTGAATTTTGAAACCGATGCAATTAATGCATTCCTTAAAAATCGTGTACACTTCCCCCAAATACACACACCAATGTATAAAATCGTATGTCCATATCGTGCCCATACCGTGCCAACCCCATGTACATATACTAAAAAAGGCACGATATATCGTGCCTAATTTAATCGAGGCACGAAATATATCGTGCCTAATTTTAATCGAGGCACGAAATATATATCGTGCCTAATTTTAATCGAGGCACGAAATATATATCGTGCTAATTTTAATTGAGGCACGAAATATATATCGTGCCTAATTTTAATCGAGGCACGAAAATATATCGTGCCTAATTTAATCGAGGCACGAAATATATATCGTGCCTAATTTTAATCGAGGCACGAAATATATCGTGCCTAATTTTATGTATATGTACATTTTCTAAAAAATTGTCTATTAATTTTGAAAATTGTTTCAATAAAATTTAAAAATATTTGCAATTTATTAAAAAAATGTCAAAAATCCACAAAATCATTTTAAAATCTAAATATTAAAATCTATAATTTATTTTAAAACTAAAAAAGAATCGAAAAAAAATCTATAATTTATAATTATTTTAAAATCTAAATATTAAAATTTATAATTTATTTTAAATATGAAAATAAAACAAAATACACTTTTTTAAACATTTGCCATTATTTAAAATATGAAAATTTATTTAAAAGTCTCAAAAATTGTTCAACAATATGAAAAGTGGATTAAAAAATGAAAACTGTTGAAGGCTTTGAAACAATTTACCAAAAAATCAATTTTTTTATAAAATCCAAAAAGAGAGAGAGAGAGAGAAAAATAAAGAGATATGGCCCCACTTACTTTTGCATTTAAAATATAAGGGTATTTGGGTAAAAGAACCACAAAAATGGGTAGAAAACTTAGTTTTTATCTCACGTGTCGAAAAACTCTTTGTCTATCCCCGAGTGGGTATTTCCACAATTTCCTCAATAAATAATATAGTTATCATAATTTAGGAATTTCGATATTACCCACTTGGGTTCTACCTAACCCCATACAACTCCCAAAAATTAAATCAAGTTAAATTTACAGTTGAACAAAAAAATTTGCGGTTGAACAATACACGACAATAGATCTATGGAGTTGGATAGAACCCAATTAGGTAAGATCGAACTTCCCATTCATTCATGAGACCGAGCCTTGATTTTGTTTTTTATTATTCTTAATTTATTATGCCGATTTGTTTTCTAATTTTAACGTATAATTATCATATGCTTGGTTTTGATTTTTTGATTGATTATTCTAAACGTGTCACCCTACGGGGAGAACAATACGACTTTGGGCTAGCTTAATAGTTGTGTATTTTGTGGCTAAGGTGAAAAACAAATTCATTGGTCTCCTCGACGACTCGAAATAGTTTTTGATGTGGGATGAAATCATATTTTCCTTTTAATACTTAATTAAATATATAGTTTATTTTGATTAGTTATTAGCCCACGAAAAATAATATTGGACCAAGTGTTAATATGCCCAATTCATCACATCAAACCCACAAGATTTAACTCATAACATCGCCCCAGAGACCCACTCCATTGTTAGGCCTTTGATGTTCAATTCATTATGTTAGGCCCATGTGGCCAGTAGTGAGTACAAATAGCCACTCCCTAATTAATTTTCGTTAAGTTCAATTTGCTACTAAATTTTCCTTATTATCCGGATTATTCTCCCATGCTATACTCTGTTATTTAGGCATCGGATGGGCTTCCCAGGGACAACCCAAGGTCTTCTTAACCTTATAAGCATGTTGAAATTTTAGTTCTCCAAAAGCTATGTGTTAAGTTAAGTTTATTGAAAACCCTAATATGCTCCTAAATTTTAGGAAGAAAATTCACATCGTCTTCTTTAATTAAACCGTTCCATCGGCGCAGGCGTCTCGCTGGACTTGATCTCTCGGGCATGTCGTATGCGTTCCACGGTTTGATGTCGAACTATTTGCCTCCCCCCGCGTTCGCCCTCCCAACCCTCAACGCGTCACATTCATCACACGGGCATGTGGCGTCACCAATCGCTACAACAAACACCATCGTCTTCATCGTTATTTCATGGCTACGGAATTCCCGCAAACTTCGTTCCGACGCGCAAGTCGACTCCAACCTCCGCCCCGATGGCTATGGGGCTCGTCCCCTGAATTTTACTTACCATCGCGCAACACATGGCGCGCAGGCCCTACCCCTCAAGCCGAGGTCGCTTCTTCACGCACGCCCCGGATACCAGACGTTGCCACCGGCCGCTATTACTCCATCCGCAAATCTCCGCGACGTGCGGATGCATTGCGGCAGGGGGGCGATCGAAGTCTCCCACGACTCACCGCGTACCGAACTCCGTTCGCAGTCGGCGGCCCATTCACGCCGATCTTTCAAGCCGCTTATGCCCAATGGGCATTCAGCTGGGGCGGCCACCTCTCAAAGACATGCGGCGGATCTTTTTTAGGGGACGCCACTCCTTTACCCCATGGCGAGTAGGTGCTGGGGGCCAGCCCCATCCCTTCGTTTATGGGGGCTTGCAGAATCGCCAACATGCTTCCTGTGCCGCCCATGGGAGTGATGACCCCGGGTTCTTTGTCCCCCATCCGCGGTCCACCGCACATGGGCCCACATCCTATTCTAGATTCCAAGAACGTGCAATCAAATGTTGGAAATCCTACTCTCACGTCTCCCGATCATGAAACGAACTGCGACATTCGGCTCATAATTCTAATGCTAATCCCAATTTTGGATACTCTTTTGCTAACATAGTTGCGGTACCAATCCCTCGGATTCCATGCCCCAGGCCCGAGGTAATCCTACTTCGTTTTTCAAGTGGTGGTTTACGGTAAAAATAATTCTATCCCCAAACACATTCGGAAAAGGTGATTACTATTCTTACAATTGATGACAATGTTTACCAACAACGTCTGTTGAATTTTCCTACTTGTTGATTGGAAGGGTTATTTTAGGAAAAGGTAATAAGCCCGTGGCGACTATGCTTTTGCATAAACGCTTATCTAAATTATGGGGTATTAAGAATGATTGGAAATTAATTCCCTTGGGCAAGGGATTTTTGTGTCAAATTGTTTAGTGCGCAGGACCGTTCTTGGGCTCAAGAACACACTAATTGGACGCTTAACCCTGGTACTATCCGTCTTTCTCGTGGGTGCCTCGACTTCAATCCTTATAAGGTACAAACCTCAATGGCGGTCTTTGGGTACGGATTTTTGAACTCGAGTCTTGAATATCGGGACCCCAATAACATCATGGGGATTGCCGAGGTGCTCTTGGGAACCCATTCTGGATCGATCGGCGTTCTCTGGATGGTTCTTTGGGTCACTTTTTGCGGGTTTTGGTGGATATTGATCTCTCAAAGCCATTGAGGAACACATTATGGTTGAACGACCGGCAAGTGCTCTTTTTCGGTCACTTATGAAAAATCGCCGAGTTTTGTTCTAGGTGTTGCGTTACGGGACATTCAACAACTTCATGTCGTTTTAACAATGCGGGCAACACGATCATGCGGAAGAGCGTGCTTCCCGACCCATGGACGCTCGCGGGCTCCGGTTAACCATCGAATTTCGTGTCGCGCGACCACCCAGGGTTCGTAAGGTTTACCGTCTGTTCAACAGACAAGGGCAAGGCCATCGATGACTCAATGGGAACGACAGATTCGACTATCGCCCAAAGATCTCCACCTCGCGCAATAATCACTTGCTCTTCGGACATCCACCTTGGTAACACCTTTGAGACCCTTGGTTGCATTACGACTCTCGGGATCGAATGTTCAAGCCGACACCCAACTAGGGAACCATCTCCTCAAGTCAATGCCGCAACCATTATGCCAATAACGGTTCGATTACCATTTGGGAAAACCTATTCGTGCTTTGAGTAGGGCCAGAGACGCTCCTTGGATCCGGCTAAGAATAGGAGTCATGAAAGTCACTTCAGTGGTCGCCCCTGTTCATGAATTTATTATCGAAACGGAAAGCTCGTAACCACAGGAGATGAACTTTGGCTACTAAAAGATGGGCGACTATGCGGATAAAGTGGAACATACTCAATCGCGGGACTACGCCGCCACCAACCACACGCTTTGTATTTACCGTGAGATCATCTGGGCGCCTCCCCACCGTCTCAATGAATTGCATCTTCTCGGAACATCCGGATTGGGAACGCGTTGCCGCAATGTTCTTAAGGTCTTATGCCAAAAGCATAAACCTTTTATCCTCGCTATTTGCGAACCAAAGGTGGACATCTCGGTTATTTGATTCTTATTGGCATAGCTTGGGTTTGACTTTGTACCTCAAAATTTTCGTGGTAACGGACGGCGGATATTTGGGTATTTCACGACTCAAAGATCTCAATCCTTACCAGGTTTGGTCTTCCACCCAATGCATTGTTTTACAAGTTCAATTTGGTGCTTTGATTTTTCACGTTGGTTTTACTCATGGTTTGTGTGATTACATTGCACGACGTGAGCTTTGGGCCGGATTTGAGAAATTTGGGTCTTATTGATCCGCTACTTGTTGGTGATTTTAATGCGGTCTTGGGACATCATGAGCGCTCGCGCAATGATAATCTTTCCCAAGCATCTTGTCGATTTGGGGACTTCATGGAGGATCTTTGAATTATTTGCGGTGCCTACATCGGGAACTCTTTCACTTGGTGCTCCCCCAAAAGCCTCTATCTTTACTCCAGGCTAAGCCGACAGAGCACTTGCAACTTGCCAATTTACGGGTCTTTTGCAAGCGGTCGGATAGGCTCTCCCTCGTATTGGCTCGATCACCACCCCATTTTGGTTTCTGTTCTTCGCCATTAGTAGGGTCCAACTCCGTTTCGTTTTTCGGCCGTATGTGGGTTAATCACAATTCTTTCCGGGATTTGGTTACAACTTCTTGGGTCTCCCATGCGACACGCCCGACCCTATATTGCGTGTCATGTGGAAGGTCAAAAGGTTGCGACGTGTTATTAAAGTCGGAATAAGGATGTGTTTGGGAATGTTAATCGTAGAGTGGATAGTCGATGGAACACTTCGCGCATTCAATCCGACATCGAAGCATTGGGTTATACCAGGGACCTCCAGGATAGGAGTTGGACGCCCAACTCGTCTCTCGACGCTGCGATTTGCAATCCGATTTCCTTAAGCAAAAGGCCCACACCGCCTGGCTTAAGGATGGGGATCGTAACACTAAATTTTTTCATCGGCGTAACCAAATTCGTGACGGGCGCCCGGGGATTGGGGGCTTATGGTGGCGGGGAGTTTCACCGATGATGGTACGGTTATGGGGATCATATTATCTCATTTTACCAGGACCTCTTTGTGGACAACGGGCGTTCTACATCGATTTCTCGTTAGTCGACCAGGTTCTTTCTCCAATGGTGGGGGCGTAGGATAACGCCATCCTAACAAAGAATTCCTCGAATTCGAGAGGTTCGGGAAGCGGTGTTTGACATGGATCCCGATAGTTCTCAGGGACTCGATGGGTTCAATGGGATTTTTATCGCCATTTTCAGGATGTCATCTCACGAGGTAGCCGCCTGTCCGCTTTTTCTTGCATTCGTCACTACCTCGGGATTGAATGCGAGTTTGATGGCGCTAATCCCAAAGACTAAGGATGCAAATGTTATTGAAAACTTCCGCCCGATTGTTATGAGCAATTTTCTCTTCATGATTATCATGAATATTTTGGCTACACGTTTGGGTTTGATCATTGCCGATTATTTATCTCCGACTCGGTTTGGTTTTATCCTGGCGCAGACAAATTCATGATTGTATTGCCATGGTATCCGAAGGGTTCAATGTCTTACGGGGGTCGCTCGGACTCGAATATGATTTCAAAATCGATATTCGCAAGGCATTCGACACATTGAGGTGGGATTTCTTACTATACATCTTACAACGCTTGATTTCTCGAGATCTTCGCGCTAGGTGGAGGTGGTTCTTGGTCGTCCATGATTTCAAGATCTTTGTTGAATGGGACACCGGTTGGTTACTTTCCATGCCTCATAGGAGTCAAGGGGATCCTTTATCACCCTTATTGTTTTATATTGCGGGAGGAGGTCCTGGGTCGGTTTCTTGCATCGGCGTTGGATCGATCTCGGGTTTTTGCCTTCACGGCGCCAAGGGTATCGTGTTTCTTCGTCCATCTTATATGCGGACGATATTGTTATCATGTGTGGGGCATCTTCTTCCAATGCCAGGGTTTTGCTTGATTCTTAACCACTATACGCAGATGTCTCGGGTCAAGTGTTTAATCCACGTAAATCCAAAGTCTACTTTGGTTCGCAGGTTTCGTCTTATATCCGTGGGAGGGTGCAACACACTTTGGGGATCCATCCGGGCGCTCCCTTGTGTATTTGGCGCTCCCAAGGTTGTGGATTTACAACCAGTTTTCGACAAGATAATTCTCAAGTTCGAGAAGATGGAAAGGTTCATCTCTTTCCTTCTTTGGTAGAGTTTGTCTGGTTAATTCGGTGATTACTAGTTCCTTTGTGCACACCATGATGGTCTATAAATGGCGCGCGCTTGCTCAAGAAAATGGAACGGGCCATGCGCGCAATTTCATTTGGGCCGGGACGTTAATTCTAAGGAAGGTGGTGGTCGGTTGGGAAGAAATCTTTGCACGCCTAGAACAGAGGGGTTTGGGGCGTGCGTTCTATTGTGGCGGCGAACACGGCTTTCTTGATGAAATTGGGTTGGAAGGTTTTGTACTCGGAATCGGTGGTATTCGAACCCTCGCATAAACGGTACTTTACAAGGAATGGGGATATTCGACGGTCATTTATTCCTTCTTCAATTTGGGTGGGCTTAAACCCTCGCATTTCGATTGCTTGGATGATACTCATTGGATCCTGGCGCCAATTAGGGGTTTTATTCTGGTTGGATAATCGGTCGGAATACTCCATAGTAGATAGAATTGGCATCCGGGAGGCCTATAGATACTTATTCAGCGCATTTCTAACTACTTCTACTATGGATCATGGCATTTTACCCTCTCTTTCGTGGAGGCTTATCTGGAGTCGTCAGGGCAATTGTGCGCGTCCTATCGCACTGCATTCCCGGATACACGTGTTTGGTGGAACTCGAATGATGGTTTTGTTACATCAAAGGCGCTTACGATCATATACGCCATCATCGCCTGCCATTAAATGGGGTTCTTGGATTCTCTACGAGCTAGGGAAAGTTTCTTGGCCCTTCGGATTGTCCTCTTTGTAGATAATCGGAAGAGTCGGTTGATCACTTATTTGTCTATTGTGCTTTTGATGGAAATATATGGCATTGGATTTTCCATGCTTTCCAAGTTCAACCTCTTGACTTACGGTTTCAACGAGCATCGGTGCGACCGATGTCCTTTCATTTGGTGAAGCAGGTGGCTTTCCTTTGGCGTGTGGCGATTCTTTTTTTCGCATCGGCTCATATGGCATATCCGCAACGAGCTCATTTTTCACAACAAACAATGGACACCGGAGGCGGCGATCATTCAACTGCAGGTTCTCATCGTGGAATCATCATCTTTGGATCGAGGATGCATGAACAATAATCAACAAGACCTATTTATCTTGCGCGGTTTGAGGGTTCTTTGGGACGCCAGGCAGTAACCGGAAGATTATGGAGGTTAAGTGGCAAAAACCCCTCCGGGTTGGATCAAGGTTAACACGGATGGCGGCGCCGGGCGCCAGTAACCTCACGCCTTCCGTGAGTCTTCCGGAAGCGCAGAGTTTCTTTCGAGGAAGCTTTGTCCATCATTGTGGTTCGGGGTTCGCGTTTGAAGCGAATCAGTTGCAGCAATGTGGGCGATTCATTATGCCTTTTCTAAAGGATGGACGCGTCTCTCCGGGCCGAATCGGATTCAATATATGTGGTGAACCTTCTCGAGAAGAGAACGATGGAGGTCCCTTGGCGCCACCTCAATTCTTGGCACCAAACCCTACATCCGCTCAGTGGAATTGATCTTGTTGTCTCTCACATCTTTCGGGAAAGGCATCGGGTTGCGGACTTTTGAGTAAGAAGATGGAATGCGGTTTATGGTGGGCGTCCCGCCACGTAACTACTCCACTATCTCACCGATGATTATGTTTGCCAATCCAACTATAGGTTTGTTACTTAATGCGCCACCGCTTCAGGTTTCTTTTTCCCATTTTAGGCGCCTATTTTCCTAGGGGTACTCTTTTTCCTTCTAGGGTTTTTCCCACAAGGGTGGGTTTTACCTTAAAAGGTTTTAACGAGGCCCCAACCATTCACCATCCGTCGGCTTGTGACCATTTCGATTGGTTTTTGACTTCGTTTCCAGGCTTTCTTTTGGCTACTGATCACTGTGATCGTGGCTACTCTTTTTCATTTTTATATATATATTCGCATTTATTCAAAAACCTTATATGCATGTTGTAGGTGAGTTCCCCACAAGTGGATTGAATCTCACACTATAATCGATACTTTAACTTTGATTACCATATATCACCTTGTACCGCCTAAATTTTAGCAAGATTAGTTTTATTTCTTTCTTTCATTATTAATTTTCCGATGTTTTAATGGCCCAAAGTTATAATCATTCCAATACTCATAAATTTTTACTATATTTATAAGAGCCACAATAAAATAATATTAACATTTCTAAAAAAGAAATAATATTTATTTATTTCTAAAATAATCGTATCATTACAATCAATGGCGTAGTGGGGACCCCTGCCCGCCTTTCTCTCGAAAAAAAAATTATTTAATTTCTATATGATTTTTCTTTTAATTTTTATCCGCCAACCCGATTTCGTATATCGACCCATCCCCGTTTTATTCTTGGCTACGCCATTGATTACAATACAAGTATTTATCTCCAGATTTTAGATTGTATACGTACATGTTAAAATGGCAATTATTTTCAATTATTTGTGCGTGTATGTATTAATAATCAATTATAGGCTCGACTCTTTTTTTTTCTTTTTTTCATTTTTTTTTGGTGACAGGAATCTTTCTTTTTAAGATTACATGTGAGACCCCAAATTTTTTTGATTAATCAAATTGTAATAGTTCGGATATTATATCGTGTGATTAAACGTCACAATTTGATATTAATAAAATATAGTTTAATTTCTTTTATTCTTAGTATATTATTAATGTATTCTATCTCCCTAACTTACTAATTGCTAACTCTAACTATCCTTAATGATATATTATTAACATAACTTATATATGTTATATAGCTTATTTAAAACCAAACCATAGAATTGTTGGTAACCTTATCACTAGAGTAGAAATATGACCAATAACTTATATATAAGAGAGACATGTGATAAGAGGAATTTGTTATGTGATGATAGGAATCAAATATCACACAAAAAGAAAAAAAAAGGAAAATTGGATGGATGGATGGATGAGGTGGACGTCCATTAAGGGAGGGGAGCCATAAGATTTTTTGTCTTTTTCCTCTTGTCTTCTTCCCTTTTGTCCTATTCTAGCATGCAGTCCCCCCCCCCCCAAAAAAAAAAAAACCAAGACAATGTTTCATTAATCAAGGCAAGCATGCATACCAATTTCAAGAAAACAAAATGGTGCTAGCCTAAAATAGAGGGGGTGTTTTGGACGGTCATTAAGCTATTGTGGGGAAAGACTTCATTTCACTCTATTTCTTCCAAAAAAAAACATAGATAATTTTACCAAAGAGAAGAACATCGTCTTCCCTCTTCTACCAAAGGGCCAAAAATGAGTAAGGTAAGAATTTTTCTCAACAACTTTCCTTCAAAATTTCAAGCCTTATCCTCTTCACCTCTAACTTGAAACTCCACCCTTTGTAGCTTGAAGAAGGAGGGCCGAAAATTTGAAGGCATTAAGCTTAGAGATTGAGACTTAGAAGGCTTTCAAGAAGGCTAATAATCAAGGGTAAGGACTTATAAACTACACTCTTCCCTACTCTCTCTTTTTCCATTTTTTTCTTTCATTTTCTTGACACCAAAACACCTTATAGGGGCTGTTTTAAGAGTCTTGAGGGACTAGAGGGGACTTACAAAGGCTAGAAGCAACTTTTAACAAGCACAAAGAAAAGGTGGGTGAATTCTTTAAAACTCATGATTTTAATTGCATAAACTAGCATGTTTATTTTTTGTGTATGTTATGTTATATTTCTGGAAATTAGATGATATAAAAAAAAATTCAGTTTATTTCTGGAATTTTCGAAAAAAAAATGTATATATATATATATATATATATATATATATATATATCTAGGTGTGTGCAAACTCATGTTAAAAGTGATTTTATTTAGATAAAATAGCTTTTGTATGCTTATATTATTTCTTGTGGCATAAATGTTGTATTTTATTTTATAATATATATTTCTGGAAATTTTTAGTCTCTTATATTTCTGAAAATTCGAAATATATATATTTGTGTAGAAAACTAAGCCAAAAGTGATTTTTAGAAATAGCTTTTGTGATTTTTTTAGGCCTTTTATTATATATGAGCTCAAATAACTTAGATTATGAGAAAAATACTTTTAACATACCATGACAATAATCTGGACTTGAGGACTTGTGAACAAAATCGTGTTTGGACCATTTTTGCAATTATAGCAAAATATAGGGCCAAAATGATAAAAATCAAAAACTGCAAAATCCCACTGAAAAATCCGGAAATTGGTACTAAAATTATTGTTATATAAATAAAAATTATAATTGAACCCTCCGGGTCCAACAAACGCGAATACGCGAATTTTAGACACTTAATTGAAATTTTCCAACCTTTAAGGGGCTAAACTGTAAATTTCGAAAATCTGAAAAGTGACTGTTCGAGAAATTTATGAAATTACTTTAATTAGTATTCTGGACCTTTGGTCCAAATTTCACGAAAAACGGGCTTGAAACGGGCCCTTAACAAAAAAAAAAAAAATCGTCTTTGGGGTTAAAAATGGAAATTTCAGAAAATCGGTACTAAACCTGGAAATTTTTGAAAACTGTTTTTAAACTACATACTTTCTACCTCAAAAAGATTATTAGACTTGGAATCTCGTTAAAACCCTTTCCGGTTTAAGAGATATCAATTTTTAAAAGTATCGGGTCAAAATAATAAATTTGGGAAAAACTGGGGCTGACCTGCAATTTTCGAAAATTTGACCCCGAGACCCAGAAAATATGATTTCTTAGAATAATTAGAAAAATTAGGGACTGACCTTGCCCTTTTCCGAGTCCGGGATCACAACTATGGAATTTTTAAAACCCGACATAAATTTTTCTCTTTAATTAAAATATTTTATTTTAAATAGAAATTTACCAAGGTCATAAGAATTATTTTATCTTCAAAAATTCAGTTTATTTATATAACATTAAATATTTTATTTAATTAAATTTTTTATTTATTTATATATTATTATCCAAATATTATTGGGGATTTTCATAATGACTAATTGTCATGATAATAAGGCGACTACCTCGCCGCATAATCTAAACCTCATTAAGAACTTCGACATAATACATTGAATCAAGAATAGAACCGCCAGATTACCCTCCGATATCTATGCCGTGTCAATGTCTTCTTGATTGAATATTTGACGCGGTGAGTCTATGAACACACTGGGTCCCATCGACTAATCGATCGGGTTGGCGTCACACTTTCCGTGCGCAACCATCCGATCTAATTGACGGATTTGTGGAATGGATAAGTCGCGTATGGGATGGGTAGCTTGGCTACGATCTCACACCGGCCTCCATCGCCCAACTCCCAACCTCGATCCGGACATGAGAGTCGGCGGGTGATTGGGTCGTAGGATTTTGGGTATAATCATGATTATGACGTTCTCTAGCTTAGCTAGCTCCAATGTGGAGACGCGTGCCTAATCGGGAGAGCGGCTTCATACTATCGACATCAAAACTCATGAAACGATTTTTATCGCATAAAATATAAACCCCACTTGCACACACACCTACCACACCCACTCGAGAATTTTTGTCTCACTCCCTTTATTTTTTTCCAACCAAATAATGAGACCCGGAAGAGGAAGGTGGCGAAGACTTTGATGCTACCGACTAATCCTATATATTACCGGACTTGAGTCAACTGAATTTTATTTATGTTATTTTGATGAACGAACAATTGTGAAATTTGTAATATCGGGCGTAGGACCCGTAGAACCATGTACCTTTATTATTTCCGCCGCGACATTTGACTTAGATTATTTGACTTTATGTATGATTTGGGATTTTCTGTTATAATTGGTTTACTTCGGGTCGGCTTAAGTAAACCGGCCTAAGTTCATTTGATTGTGTCACGGCTCCGAGTTGGGGCATGACATTACATGCAAAACAATACGTATATTTACAACCATATTATATAAATATATATATATATATAATAGATTATTATCCATTGCAAGCAACTAATATTTCAACTCAAATATCTCCAAATTAAGTCCTTTTCATGATTGTAAAAGATTTGGAAGATGAGGTTCACTTGGGATAAATAGAAGATAAATGTCCTTGTGAAAAGCATATCACCAGGATAATAACTATATTAGTTTGTAAGAAACCCATATAAGTACATGGATGTTTTTGATAGGCCGGGGTAAGTCTTGAGTAGCCCATCGGCACTTGTTAGCAGATAATTGGAGAAAAATAAACTTTTTTGTAACCTTGTGTTAATAAATAGCGAAAACTCTCTTAGTTATGAAAAATATATTGGTTTTGGTGAAAACACACACATTGTGTATCATCAAAATGTGGAAGATACAACTTATCCTTTGCATTTTCACCTTTCTCTTCATCTCTACTCTAGGTTTCTCTCTCAACCTCTTTAACAAACACAAAACCACTTGCAGAGATGCACATCCTCTCAACACATAAAAACACATACACACACAAAAAACACTGAAATTAGAGAAAACAAACTTGTAAATATGCAATCAATAGCGTTGTGTTTAAAAACCTGATTGGATCAAGTCCGGCTAACCGCCAAAAATCATTTTTCCCATTGAACCGGTCATAACCGGCCAAAGATCGGTTGTACCGGACTACTGGTCAAAATTGAGTTTCAATTTCAGCTATATTAGATATATTTTTAAGTTTTTCATTTATATATTTATCATTTTTAAAATTAAATGTATTACATAAGACTTAATGTATTGTTATTATTTTACATAATATTATAACAAAATATATACTTTGTTTTTATTAAACCAGTTAAATCGATTGAACCGGCCTTGTCGGTTAAACCACAAACACGTAGCAAGACTGATTTGCTCACCTATATAATTTTTTTTTAAAATATTAATATATCAATAGTGTCACGCACGAATTAAAAAGAAAACTTATCCGAGACCACAAACATTACAAAAACCTTTCGATCAATAGGTTTTTACTATTAATTTTATTGAATTAACTACATTATTGACTTTAATCTCTAATTAAACCTCTGACAAAATTTCATTCAATAATTATGTTGCATTCAAAATGATAAAAATGTAAATCTAATTATTCATCTTTATCAATTTGTACAGGTAAACCAACTCCACAAATGTGCAGTGTGAACACTGGCTGTCTTAAGAATTTAAAGTTATGCAGATTAAATTGCAGACAACGTTTTGGTGGCCAAGGACAGTGCTTGGCCCCTGCTCCGAATCCAAACGTGTCACCGATTTAAGATGAAGCCAGGCAAAACATGTTGTCATTGTGTCTGCAAATTCGAAAGAAGCCTGGGAAAGATTGCCCACCCGTAGATCAGATGAGCCGAAATTCTCCCCGCCAAGAGCCGAGCCACCTACACTTCAACAATGAGATCAACATACAATCTACCGTTGTTATTTAATAAGGATATGTTAATTCTAAATCATTGTACCAATGTTTGAACAAAATAATAAGATATAGAATTCAATATTCTGTAAAGTGTTGATTTAGTATTGTTTGCAATTTCAAGTGTTTAAAAATACATACCAGTATATTATGAGTTTGGCTTAATTGCAAAATGAGGACACTAACCATACCTCAATGGCAAATAAGGATACGAGTTTGCTAGCTTTCAATTTAGACAATAATTTTAAAATTTTTGCGAATTGAGGACAAATTGAGCCCAATGTTGAGCCCGAATTTACAAAACAAATCTGAGAATCTTAAAACCAATTTATAAATTTATAAATTAAGAAATAGAGTCTAAATATATAAAAAAAAATGTGATAATTAATTTAAGAATTTACAAATTAAAAACTAAAATGTAAATATACGAAAATAAAAATGGAAAGTACATAATTTTAAAAATTATTTAATCTTAAAATAACTAAATAAAATCTAAAAATGTGAAACAAGATAAAAAACAAATTCATTAATATATCAAAAACTACTGAATAAATCTTGAAATTATTTGAATAAACCAAAGAACTATCAATATAAAATCTAAATATTATTTAGTAAATCTAATATTTGTTTAAAACTGTAAACATTATGTATTTCAAATTACAAACTAACATTTGAAAAATATTATAAAAAAATTATAATTTTTATATTTATCTAAAATAATTTTTTTGATTTAATTATAATTTTCAGATTTATTTAAGTATTTTCAAAGTTTGATTTGTCTTTTTGTTAAGTTGGTTTTTATACCAATGTATTGAATATTCTAGACTAGGATTTTGTGGTGTTTTCGAGTATTTTAGCGTCATTTGAGTCGAATTCATGTAATTAGTTGTCGTTTGTGAGTCGGGACTAATTTTGGTAGCCGAAATTGAGCAAAAACGGTGAAAAACGTGTTGGACGGTAAAGATCACATTTTAGGAGCAAAAATACGGAAAAATAAATCTCACGGATTTAGCGCCCAGAATGGCTAAAACCCCGCGCAGCCACGGGGGTCGAAATTGCATACGGAGCGAGGAAAGAGGAATTGGCTGAGCCGGCCAGGGCAAAGACGCTAGCATGTCAAGAGAGCGAACGAGTTAAGGTTCTAAGTTGCAGCTGCCACCGACCGATATGCAACATCAAGTAAAGACGCCAAAGAAGACGTGACCCAAAGAAATAAGAGTGCGGCGGAGGCTGCGTGCAGCTGTGACAAAACATTGTGCAAAGAAAGAAAGTAGAAGCAGCAGCAGTATGTGAGATGAGTGGGCGCTGCTGGCCGCAAAGGTATGAGTGTACAAAGCGGCGGCAAGTGTAGCAAGCGCTTCAAGCAAATAGCGTCTGCTTATTGGACGCAAATTCGAGGGTTTCGACTTATAAATAAACAAGGAGGCGTACGAAAAGGGGTCGGACATTATTTTGAGCACAACACAAGGCAAGAGACTCGAGTGAGGGTTCGGGACGGCAATTGGAGGCACTTCTCAAATGCGGACACGAGAGAGAATTCCTTCTCTTTTTTCTTCTCAATTCTTTCTTTGTTTTTCTTTGTCGATTTCTTGAGATGTATAATTATTTCTTCATGAATTTTTGTACATCCATTATGAGCTAAACCTATTTTTCTAGGGGATTGATGTAACTTACGTTTGAACCTATGTTTTGATTTCCAGTTTATGAAATTCGCATGTTATTTAATCTATTTGTGCTATTTGATTTGATTGCATCTGGATTATCTGATCAATAATTTAGATTGTTTGGTGTGTTTGATTTGACGCTCGAGAGAGGTAATTGAACGCCTGGCCATAGAATAGCACAACCTAGGATTTCATAGAATCGAGAGATTTATGAATCTTTTGAAGCCTGTGATAGAATATTCATTGAGCGTATTAGGGTTTAATTTATGATTTTTATAGAGATATCAAAATCGAAATTGTAACCTCGAATCACTTGGCAGTCGAGAGAGGAAGTGATAAATGGTAGGAATATTGGCTTATAGATTGATAACTTGTGATTAATAAACTGGATTGAGAACATAGGGGATAACTAGGTGAAATCAACCCTCTAGAGTTCATTTTCTACGTGTTTGATTAATTGTCTGAACCAATTTGTTAGTTTATTTTTTGTTTTAGTTTTAGTTTAATAAATTCTCATCTCTTTTCGATTTCTAAATAGAATTAAGCTATTTTAATTATAGTATTTAGTATAAAATTCGATAACAATTCCTGTGGAGACGATAACCCTACTTTCAAAACCTATACTAAAACTTGACACCGTACGCTATGTAAGATTTTCGCGATCAAGTTTTTGGCGCCGTTGCCGGGGATTGTTTTATCCTATTTTAAACTAATACTATTACCACGTAGTCTTAATCCTAATCTAGACTAGTATAGGATGTATAATTTCGTTTTTCTCATTTGACTTGTCTGTTTATGCGAGATTCCAAAGATATTAATTTGCTTCCTTTTGATCCAGAGATTGAAAGGACACTTCGAGCAATCCGAGCAGCAAAGCAAGCAGAGAATCGAGCAATGGCGGGAAAGCGGGGACAATGAGAATAATGGAAATCGGTCGTGAATGTGCCACCACGGCTGAGGCACGAAAGCGCTTAACCGGGATTACTTTACGCGACCGTGAACGTAACTACTCCGAATTGTGCACCAACCCATTAATGCGAATAATTTCGAATTGAAACCGGGCCTCATAAGCATGGTTCAGCAGAATCAATTTGGGGGGAGTCCAGTGGATGATCCGATTACACATCTGGCCACATTCTTGGAGATTTGCGACACCATCAAGATGAATGGTGTAACTAATGAGGCTATTCGATTGAGGCTTTTCCGTTTTCACTACGGGATAAGGCCAGGCATGGTTCTGACGTTCGCCCACGGGAGTATTACAGTGGGATGATCGACTCAAAAGTTCTTAGCAAATTTTTTCCCTCCCAGCAAGACACTCCAACTAAAGAGCGAGATAGCCAAGTTCCAACAGATTGATTTTGAGCCGTTATACGAAGCTTGAGAGCGATTTAAAGATCTGTTGCGGAGATGCCCACAGCATGGATATGCAGCCTGGCAGAGGGTTCAATATTTTTACAATGGACTGAATGGGCATACGAGGACGATACTAGATGCGGCATCAGGAGGTACATTGATGGCTAAAACACCGACTGAGGCTTTACTTCTACTTGAAGAAATGGCCACAAACAGCTATCAATGGCCCTCTGAGAGATCAACACCGGCCGATTTGCGGTGTTCTTGAAAGTGAATCAATGTCAGCTTTGGCAGCTCAAATCTCGAGTCTGACAAAGTAATTAGCAATCATGAATACTGGAAACACACCACAGCAAGCCACACTCCCACCCGCCGCCGTTCATGCAGCCGCCACTCACGAGGCCGAGCAAGCCAATTCACGGGATTTTAATAATAGAGCCGGGATTTTAATAATAGAGGTAATTCATTACCAACTACTAAAGACCCGGGATTTTAATCATGAGAATCTCTCTTATAGCAACAATAGGAACGCATTGAATCCACCTCCGGGTTATCCAAACTCATCCAATTCCAATGCACTCGGAGGTGAAAAGAAGCAGTCGCTAGAGGAGATGCTCGGCTCATTCATCGGAGAGACCAGGAATCGAATGAATAGAAGTGAGGCGCAGATTGATGGTCTGAATACTAAGATGAGCACAATGGAGACGCATATTAGGTCGATCGAGACAAAAATGGGTCAGTTGGCTACATCCGTGAATTCATTGCAGCAGAAGAGAAAGTTCCCAAGTGATACAGAGGTTAATCCGAGAGAGCACTGCAATGCAATTTACGCGGAAAAGGAAGCAAAAATTCACTGCTCAGAAGAATCACCTATTTATGCGAAACCAGTGGAATCCAAGAAAATGAAGTTGGAAGATTTTGAGACTGTCTATTTGACAGAGGAGTGTAGTGCAATAGTCCAGAGTAAACTACCTCAGAAAATGAAGGATCCTGGGAGTTTCACTATTCCTTGTACTATTGGAGGAGTTTTCTTTGAGAAACCACTTTGTGATCTTGGGTCCAGTGTGAATCTGATATCTCTTGCGATGTGACAAAGTTTGGGCTCGGGGAGGTGAAGCCGTCCAATATCACTTTGCAGTTCGCTGATCGATCCATCGCCTATCCGTGGGGAATCATTGAAGACGTATTGGTAAGAATTTAAATTTATTTTTCCTATGGATTTTGTAGTGTTGGACGCGAACGAGGAGAAGAAAATACCTATCATCTTTGGGCGACCGTTTTTAGCTACAGCACGGGCTTTGATCGATGTAGAAACGGGGGAGCTAACTCTGCGGGCAAATCAGGAGAAAGTTGTATTCACCATCCATCCAGCCAACAAGCTAAAATCTGACATAAATAATGGTAAGCAGATGGTTGGGGATATAACTGAAGACATTGGAGGTTGGGAAGTTTCTAAGGGCAATGTGGATAAGATGCCTATTGGAGCCCCAACTTGAGGATTAGTCTGGCTGAAGACTGTAAACTTAGCGCTTCTTGGGAGGCAACCCAAGCCCCTTTTATTGCTTTCTTAGTTTTAATTAGTTTAGTAGTTGTTTTTGTTTTTCATGAATTTTTGCATTTTTAGGAGTAGTAAGTTGCATCATACCCCACCCCTCTTATTTGTGCAAATCCCACATATCCCACACACACCATATTCATCTCCTCCACTCATTATTTGGTAAGTTTGCAACTTCCAAACCCCACCCCATTTTCCCCATCTTGTGATTTTTGGTGTGATTGGATTGTAGTAGTGCTAGGATATTGTTGTTGATTTGCGGATTGTGGATTGGTTGCTCATGCTAGACTTAGGCTTGGTGTTGATTTTTGGGATTGATTTGAGTTATCCATTGCATTCACTATCTTTGCCCAAATTCATGCATATGAGGTGTTTGATAAAATGCCCCAATGACAATTTCACATTGTTTAGTGATATCTTGCATATCTATGCTTATCTTTTTGACATGGCACTATATTTTCTACTTGGGTGCATTATGTATGTGCTTTAATTTTTGATTTCTCACCCATAACAGAATTCCATGGTTCCACGGGTTTTGTTTTCTTGTCTACCTTGCTAGGTTACAAAGATGCGAAACCAAAGAGGGCCCGGGCCAAGGCGAATGGGAAGAACAAGACCACACCTCGGAGGCATACAACACCCACGAGCTTGTGCACCAGGATGCGTAGTGAGCTTATACGAGACACCTCCTACACGTAGTAGTACTACATGACTTAAGGAGTTTTCGCTCCTCGGCTACCAGGAAAGTCCTTTTTTTCCACCTCTCTATTGGGGACAATGTCGTTTTAAGTTTTGGGGGGTGCAGTCTATTTTTATTCTTCGAGTCGAGTCTTGAGTCAAAAAAAAAACGAAAAAATGAGTCTATAGTCGAGTCGGGTGGTTTGTAAAACTGTGAAACTGCATGACTAAGTGAATTTGTTGAATATGAGTTGAATGGTCAAAAGAGCATGTGTTTGAACTGTGATTTATTCTTCTTTCCATTAATTCCATCTATGTGCTTAACTCTGTTGAATTATTCGGGGATGCGTTATGCGATTGAGTGTTTCTTTTATGATCACTAGTCGAGGCAAAAATCCTAGGCGAAGTAACATTAAGGAAGTGATTTAGGCCATCCTTGAACAAGCCAGGGCCTAAAATGCCTACCTTTGTATTATATTTTCCCTAGTGTCCCCCTTTGAGCCTTATAAACCCATTTCTTTGGCAACCAATCTAATACCCAGAGCCTAGTGTGAATATCCTAATTACCCATCACTCATACACACAAAGTATAGAAACATGTTGAAGGTTGAGGAGGGTATAATGAGAAGGGTATGTATTTAATTTCATGAAGTTGCCCGAGAAAAGAAGATATGAAACCCCATTTATGCAAAAGAATAAGTTTGGGGGTTCCGAAAAAAAAAAAAAAAAAAAAAGAAAAAAAATGATGAGAAAAATCAGCGGGATTGAAGGTTCATAAACATTGGGGATGTCAAAAAGTGAAGGGTAGTTGCTAATTGGTGATTTGTAGAGATAATTGTGTGTTTGGGTGATTTGAGCTACTTAATCCCATATTTTCCTACCTTACCCTAAGCCCACATTACAAGCTTTAAAAGTCCTATTGATCCTTGTGTTACATTAGCCTACATTAGTGGAGATTAGTGTGAAAGACAAGCCTATGGAGTCTGGTAAGCATCTCATCTCTATATTCAAAAAGTGGATCATTTTGAAAACACTTGATTTCGTGAGTCTATCTGGATAATGAAAACGGAGTTGGCATGAACATTCCACCTTCATGATCACTTTGTGAAAATACATGCCTGATTGATAGTAAAACGAAATTTGACGAATGAGTTTGGTTGTGAAGTTTCGCAGTTGGTTTGTTGAGTCAGTCGTCTTCATTTTTGTTTCCTTCATGTTTGTCAATTTTTAGAGTATGTAATTGCTTGAGGACAAGCAAACGTCTAAGTTTGGGGGTATTTGTTAAGTTGGATTTTATACCAATGTATTGAATATTCTAGACTAGGATTTTGTGGTGTTTTCGAGTATTTTAGCATCATTTGAGTCGAATTCATGTAATTAGTTGTCGTTTGTGAGTCGGGACTAATTTTGGTAGCCGAAATTGAGCAAAAATGGTGAAAAACGTGTTGGATGGTAAAGATCGCATTTTAGGAGCAAAAATACGGAAAAGTAAATCTCACGGATGAGCGCCGCAGCGCCAAAACCCCTGCGCCGCAGCGCGGGGGTCGAAATTGGTACAACGGAGCAGGGGAAGAGGGCGCGCTACAGCGGGTACAGGTTCTAAGTTGCTGCGCGCTAGCATGTCAAGAGCAGCGGGTACAGGTTCTAAGTTGGCGCTGCAGCGCCTAGGCCTAGGGGCTGCAGCGCTCTGGGCGCTGCAGCGCCCGACCGATATGCAGCATCAAGTAAAGACGTCCAGCAGCACGCGACCCAGTAGCGAAGAGGTGCAGTAGGCGCGCTGCAGCGCCCATTTTCAGGGCTGCAGCGCGCGACCAAAACATTGTGCAGCACCAGGCGAGAAGCAGCAGCAGGTATGTGAGATGAGTGGGCGCGCTGCAGCGCGCCAAGCCAAGCGCTGCAGCGCGCGATCAGTGTGCAAAGCGGCGGAGCAGTGTAGCAACGCAAAGAACGCGCGTCTTCAGCGCCGTAGGCAGCGTGTCCGGCTGAAACCAGCTTATATTTTTGGGCCATTTTTGACGCGAATTCGAGGGTTTCGACTTATAAATAAACCAAGGAGGCGTACGAAAAAGGGGTCGGACATTATTTTGAGCACAACGCAAGGCAAGAGACTTAGAGCGAGGGTTCGGGACGGCAATTGGAGGCACTTCTCGTCTGGACACAGAGAGAATTCCTTCTCTTTTCTTCTCAATTCTTTCTTTGTTTTTCTTTGTCGATTTCTTGAGATGTATAATTATTTCTTCATGAATTTTTGTACATCCATTATGAGCTAAACCTATTTTTCTAGGGGATTGATGTAACTTACGTTTGAACCTATGTTTTGATTTCCAGTTTATGAAATTCGCATGTTATTTAATCTATTTGTGCTATTTGATTTGATTGCATCTGGATTATCTGATCAATAATTTAGATTGTTTGGTGTGTTTGATTTGACGCTCGAGAGAGGTAATTGAACGTCTGGCCATAGAATAGCACAACCTAGGGTTTCATAGAATCGAGAGAATTATGAATTTTTTGAAGCCTGTGATAGAATATTCATTGAGCGTATTAGGGTTTAATTTGTGATTTTTATAGAGATATCGAAATCAGAACTTGTAACCTAGAATCACTTGGCACTCGAGAGAGGAAGTGATAAACGGTAGGAATATTGGCTTATAGATTGATAACTTGTGATTAATAAACTGGATTGAGAACATAGGGGATAACTAGGTGAAATCAACCCTCTAGAGTTCATTTTCTACGTGTTTGATTAATTGTCTGAACCAATTTGTTAGTTTATTTTTAGTTTTAGTTTTAGTTTAATAAATTCTCATCTCTTTTCGATTTCTAGATAGAATTAAGCTATTTTAATTATAGTATTTAGTATAAAATTCGATAACAATTCTGTGGAGACGATAACCCTACTTTCAAAACCTATACTAAAACTTGACACCGTACGCTTGCGGTAACATTTGTGCGATCACTTTTGAATTATTTTAATTAATGTTTAAATTTTTTAATAAATTTTAGATTTAATAAATAATATTTATTTGGACTTATTCAAATAATTTTATAGTTTATTATGTAATTTTTGTATATATTAGATAATTTTTTAAATCTTGTTTCACATTTTTTTACTTATTAAATATGTTTTATAATTTTGTTTTTCATATTTTCTAGATTTATTTTCGTATATTTACATTTTAATTGTTAATTTGTATACTTAAAATAATTGTCAAATTTATTTTCATATATTTAGGCTCAACTTCTTAATTTGTAAATTGGATTTAAAATTATTAGATTTATTTGTAAAGTTTTAAAATAATATTTAGACTTATTTACATGACATAAGCAATTAGACTAAATTTGGGCAATTTGGGCTCAAAAGTGAGGTCCACTTGGCAATTAGCCCGAATTGGACAATTCGGGCTCAATTTGTCCTTAATTCGCCAAAATTTTGAAGTTATTGTCCTAAATTGAAAGCCCACAAACTTAGTGTCCTTTTTTGCTACTGTGGTATAGTTAGTGTCCTTGTTTTGCAATTAAGCCTTATGAGTTTTTATTAAGCCTTGTTGACTCAATCGACCTGAAGTTAATTTATATATATTTTTGACTAGTTCAAACCGTTTTTCTATCCATTAGAATGAGGAAATATTGTTGTAGTACTTTATCTTTTCACGCTTCTGTACCTATATTAATATGCTCAGAGTAATACAATTTTAAGTGTGCAATTGCATCATAAGAGCTTATATATGGTATCAGTTGGTTACCTCTAAAGAGTAAGATCCTCAATGCTTCCACCAATATTTTCTGTTTCTCTTCTACTACAATTATGGCATCTGATATTCCTACTGAAACTCCCACTGCTGCTCAAAATGCGACCGCCTCATCTCCTTCCCAACTTGTTGCCATTAATGTGGTAAATCAGCTTCCTCTCAAACTCACTCCATCAAATTATTATTCCTGGACAACTTCATTTGATGCTCTTCTCTATGGGTACAACTAAGCTGGCTACATCAACGGGTCTTCCCTTGCCCATCTCCTACTCTCATTGTTAGTGATAGATCCACTCCTAATCCTGCATATCACTTTAAGATGAGGCAAGATAAACTCATCCTAATGGGCATAATTGGATCCTTAACTCCAAATCTTATTTCAATTATTCGAACTTGCACTATCTCTGCCGAAGCTTGGAAACGTCTTGAAAAAAATTATGCAAACCCATCTTCCTCTCGAATTATGGGGCTTGCTGAACAACTAAATCTTCTCTCCCGTGGAAATCAACCTATAAGTGATTATTTAGCAAAAGTACATGATCTTGTAGATGAGTTATCTCTTGTTGGTTCTCCTGTTCCAAATAAATATCTCATTACGCACACCTTGAATGGCGTTGGGCCAGCTTTCAAAGAAATTTCAGCCGCAGTTCGAGCGCGAGATAAACTTATCACCTTTGAAGAGATATGTTAAAAGCTCAGCGAATATGATTCTTTTCTTAAACGAGAGGATTTGCGCAACTCTGGTATTCTTGGTGTTGCTCCAGCTATTACTGCAAATGATGTTCGGCGTGGTTCTTCTAATACCAAAATGTCTAATTCATCGACCCTCAACAATGGCTCCAGTAAACTCTAGTCTGCAACAAATGGTTCTCGACGAACAAATGGTGATATGGTTGCTCAAGCCAATTATTATCTGCCAATTTTGTGGAAGAAAAGGACATTATGCTAAACAATGTTATAATGCTAAGAAAATTCTTCTTTCCTCCACAACACTCATTGCTAATGCTGCCACCTCTTCTCCTCACAATGGTTGGCTTCTTGACACTGGAGCTTCACACCATGTTACTGGTGACTTAAATAATCTTTCCATTAGCAAGTCTTATGAAGGTCCTGATGACGTGATTATTGGAGATGGCTCAGAATTGAACATTTCTCACACTGGTTTTACTATTATTTCTTCTCCCTCATCTTTTTTTAATTTATCAAATGTTCTTTGTTTCCCTCTGTGCAAAGAAACTTAATTTTAGTTAATCAATTTTGTCATTCTAACAATGCTTCTATTGAATTTTCACCTTCATTTTTCCATGTGAATGATCTCTCAACAGGGGCAATTCTTGCAACGGGGCGGAGCATGAATAACGTGTATGAATGGCATGTTGCTACCTCAATCAACTCAATAAAGCAAGTTAATTGTGGTACTCGTAATATGGCGCAACAGTGGCATGATTGCTTGGGGCATCCTTCCTCTAAAATCCTCAATCTTCTGTCTTCTGCTGGTGTTGTACCAATTTGACCTTCAGATAATAGTCTTGCTTGTGATGCTTGTTATTCTATCAAAATTCACAAACTTTCCTTTGACATCTCAAGTCTATCGTGCTTTAGAAATAATGTTTACAGATGTATGGGGGCCATACCCGGTTCGATCTGTAAATGGATTTTCCTATTATGTGTTATTTGTTGATCATTTCACAAAATACTCTTAGCTGTTTCCTTTGTCGCATAAATCTGATGTTTGTAGCATTTTCAATCAATTCAAGTTAATGGTTGAAAACCAATTTAATGCCAAAATTGCTACAATCTATTCTGATTGTGGAACTGAATATTATAAACTCAAACCAGTTTTTGCTCACCATGGTATTCAACAACTTATTTCCCCCCTTACGCCCCTGAGCACATATCTCCTGCCGAGCATTGTCATCGGTGATTGTGGAATGTGGACTCGCTTACACCATGTATCCCTTCCACTGTCATTTTGGTCCTTTGCATTTGAAACAACTGTCTATTTGATGAACATGCTACCTTCCCCAATTTTAAATGGACAAACACCTATTAAAACTATCTTTAACAAAGAACCAAATTATACTAAATTACGAACCTTTGGGTGTTTATGTTACCTTTGGATTCGACCCTATGCTTCTCATAAGTTAGAGTGTCGATCTCGACCATGTGTCTTTCTTGGCTACTCTAATACACAATTATTTTATTTTCTTTTAGTCGGTATCTCACAAATATTACTACCCGCGTCATGTTCGGTTTGTGGAACATCAATTTGCTTCGTTTTCCTCAAATGCTTCTCCATGTTGAGTTGATTCTTCTACCTTCAATGAATGGTCACTACCCAATATTAGTCAGTCTAACATAGCCACTAGTTCCAATTCTCATCAGCAAAATTCAACACATCACAACTCTCCCTTGGTTGCACCTCTCAGTTCATATTGTGTCCCACTTGAGTGTCCTCCATCTACTTAACCCAATACGATACCTGAAGAGCCGCGTGCGCAACAAATTTTATTCCTCTTGTGGCCCAGCAAATTGAGCAGCAAAATACATCGTCTATTCATAACTCCTCTGTTTCTGCGCAAGACTTGCCATGACCTAGTCACCCAATGAGAACCAGATCAAGAATGAGATTCGTCGCCCTAAACAAATTATCACAGTCATAACCACTAAATATCCATTACCCATTTTGATAGAACCTTCTAATGTTCGCCAAGCCCTTAAATATCCAGAATGGAAGAAAGTGATGCTTGAAGAATTGTTTGCTCTTGATCGAAATTCCATATGGGAATTGGTTCCCCATGAGTCTCATTGCAATATAGTAGGATCCAAATGGGTCTTTCATGTGAAATACAATCCTGATGGTTCAATTAGTCGGTACAAAGCCCGTCTTGTTGCGAAGGGATTCAATCAACGTCCGGGCATAAATTTCAATGAAACTTTCAGCCCGGTTGTCAAAACTTCAACAATTCGAGTTGTGTTTGCCATTGCAGTTTCTCGTGGTTTGTCAACTAATCAGTTGGATATTAATAATACTTTCCTCCATGGTTTTCTTACGGAGGATGTGTTTATGGCTCAACCGATGGGGTTCGTTGATTCTTCTCGCCCTCACCGTGTTTGTAAGTTGTTAAAGTCTCTTTACGGCTTTAAACAAGCCCTTCGCGCCTGGTTTACTGAACTTCATAATTTTATACTCTCAATTGGGTTTGAAAATGCTGCCTGGTTTACTGAACTTCACAATTTTATACTCTCATTTGGGTTTGAAAATGTTAAATCAGATGCCTCACTCTTTATCTATTTTAGTAAAGACAAACTGGCCTACATTTTGGTGTATGTAGATGATCTCATTGTGATTTGAAATCTGATGATTTCATTAAGCAAGTTATTAAAGCTATTGTAGGTCCCAAGGGGTGTAAGAGTAAGGTTTAGAAGGGGGGTTGAATAAACCTTACCAAATTTTCGATTTAGTCCTTTTAAATCTCTGAGTTAATTTACTGTTTGCTCTCCGATGTCATCGAATTAGTCACTCGGTAGAGTTAATCTCTCAAATTTGTTGATGGAGTAACTCATTTGTTGGCTACAATTTAACTGTTTGTGGTTTTATTCTCGCGTGGAAGACTTAACACCCTTAAGTTTGATTAAGCAAGATATTAGAGTTTAATTTAGTACTTATAAATTATCAAATGGATAGCAAATTTATCGCCAGATATAAGCAATTAAAAGTGCGAGGAATTTAAATCTTTGAAATGTAAATGACACAAAAGTTTTTATAGAGGTTCGAAGATGGGGTAATTCTTCTACTCCTCTCTTCTCCAACTCTGGAGGAATCCACTAAGTAATGATCGGTTTACAAAGTGGTAATGTCCGGATACAAGTCTTGATCACGGCCCGACTTGATCCTTTGGGACTCGATCCCGAGACGCCTTGATCACTCGGTGGCTTCTCGTTCGACTCGGCTTCTTCACAGATTGCCTTGCTACTCTGACTCACTTGCTCAAGCTCTTTGGATTTGATCACGAAGCCCTCCAAATGCTTAAGACTTAGTTCAACTTTGAACTTTTCTACAATCCTTCCCGGAAAGTAGACCCCTTGTTTTCAAAGGTTTCCTCTTCAATGGTTGAAGCTCTCTTTCCTTCACGGGTAAGTGTTGGATTGATGTACTTGAGAATGTAGGCTTGAGGATTGAGATTGTTTCGAGTTTTTCTAATGTGCTTGTATATCTCACATATGTGTCATTCATGCATCCTCTTTCTCAAACTAACTCCTCGGCCTTTTATAGTGAACTTTCAAAAATTTGCCCGTTGAAGAGATAGGCTTATTTTTGAAAGTCACTTTGCGTCGTTGGCTTGCAGTTCTTGAATTGCCCGTTTCCTCGTATGAATTATTCTATTCACCTTTTGAGTTCGACACGGTGTCGTGCTTCCCATTGGTTCATTCCTTTTGCACGCTTCGGGTCGAGCACTCCAAGAAAGGTTGTATGGAGATATTACTTGTTTAAGTAAATCTCTTGATTTACGTGCAACGGTTCTTTACGATTATCTCGACTTGACTGCATTTCCTTGCTTTCCCCAAAGTCGACTTCCAATCGTGGATGACTCTTTGTCACTTCAACTTGAGACTTGGCTTTTCTTGAGTTGACTTTGATGCCCCACTAAGCCGCATCTCATTGATCTTGATAGTGTTCCGTCTACTCTTCTTTGCCATACTCATTTGTCTCTCTGCAAGTCTTCCTTCTAGTCTTGATTGTCTTCTTGCATGTTTAGGGCGTTTGTCTTGAAGCTCTATTCATTACAATGCATTTTACAACAAGAATTGGGGTGCCAACTTTCTATTCTAAGTTTTACATGGCATTCATCAAAATCTAAACAATAAAATTCCTAACAATTTCCCCCTTTTTGATGATGCCAAAACTTAGATCATACAAATATGTAAATAACAAAGATACATACAGACGGTGTATTGACATAGAATGTATACGCAGAATCAATCTTTTTATTGATCATATCATTCTTGTACTTAACTGTTGTTTACAAGGTGTATCGAGTATATAACTGTCTTCAAAAAAATTTATAACTCTATTGGAGAAGACTTACATTGTATGTATTTACATAATAAAATACATGAAGGGTTGGACAAAGAACACTTCATCTCCTTCATTATCTCCTTCTTTCATCTTGATTAGCATCTTCTTCTCTTCTTCTCTTTTTCTCGTCGTCAATTTTGCCTTCTTTTTCTTCTCATATGCCTTCCTGGCAGCTTCATCTTTCCTTAGTCTTTCTGTCTCCCGCCATAGCTGAGTTTGTCTTTTGTTTTCTTCTTCTATTCTCTTTGCATACTCGGCGTTAGTTTTAGCCACTCGCAAATTTGCCACTTGGTCAAGCCCGACCCAGTAGATCCCTCCTTTCTTTCCCGGGATCTACGTATTCGATATTCTTGGGCGGAGGCCTGGGTGCAAGCTTCTTCCTCCACCGCCGCTTCTTCCTCTACCTCACGAGGCGTATCTTGTCTTGGGGTCTTCTTCTTGGTGATTGACTAGCGAGTGACCAGCAGAGGATCGTTGGGAAGTCTATTTGTCTGTCGCCTTCTTCACACAATGTGAGACCCTTTTCCCAGATACAAGTCCCAAGCTTGAGCCATGGACATATTTGCAAAATATCCTTGATTCGAGCGTTTTGAATTCGTCAACCGATCTTGGCTCGGTCCCGCATACGAAATGGCATACGTGTCTCTTCAATGGAATGCCTCCATGTTCTTTCAAGATGTTCATCACCCTGGCATCCATTCTTCCTTCCACTTCCTTCATCCCTGCTTCAATTTCTTTTCTCTTCTCGGCTATAGATGTGAGTCTTGGAGTGGCGAGTCACGGGGAGTTTCTTGCTTATAATGTCATTTGTGACAGGACCTGTTGGGGGTTTGTGCTATCATCAAGGTCATATTTTTGTTCCTTCCCCTCGTGATTTTCCTTTCTTTAGTTTCAAAATTTCTTGGTGATTTTCCCTTCTCTGCTCCTTTCTTTCTTCAACGGATTTTCTTTGCTTTAAGGTATTCCTCTTCCCCTTTTTGGCATCATCAAAGGATAGAGGAACCCAGGGAACATCTTTGGCAAGCATGAAGTCGAGTCTTATGTTGGTTGAATTCTGCTTCAAGTCTGCTGCGTTGTATGCGGACGGAATTTGACCAAGTAGCGTTGGATTCTCTTGAAATCAGCTTCATCTCAGCCATGAGAAGGCTGAATTTTTCTCGTCATGTGTTCTTCCAAACGCTGTATATCATTTGCATTCTGCTCACGCAAAGCAACTTGATCTCGGCGGTGTGAGCTTCATGCATATGCTCAATGTGTTCCTCGGCTTCGTTTTCGCATCAACATTCTCGACTCTCCACACCAGACTTGTTGAACAAGGTTCAAGTATCTCCTGTTCCACACGCATGGATTCTGCTTTGTTGCCACCATTCCCTTATCCCGATTGTGATGCCTCTCAAGTCAATGTCAGGTTGGCATCTCTGTTGTCGGCGCATATCCAAAGAGGCCGATGCCTCTCCATCTTTTCAACTTCAAAGCAAAGAGTGCCTTGAACACTTCTCGAACTTCAGCTGATTCTTCATTGCGGTGATGGCCAAACAAATCGAAATCAAAATCAATTTGGAACAATGGTGCCGAGTGAAAAACAGGAGGTGGTCGTGATATCGTACTTGCTCATTTTCGACTCTTCGTGGAGTTCGGTATCTCCGGTGAGAAAGGGAAAGATTCTACAAAAGATTCATCACCGCCGTGGGATCTGTTCAATGATGAGCGGTGCGCGTGGAGTTCTTTTGGGAATCGATCCATTTGTAGCTTGAGGAGCCGGGCGATGGTTCTTTGGTTGGTGGGTTTGGTTGTGAAATAGACTCGGCTTCTGAGCCAAATTGTCTTAACGACTTCGTTGGTCTCGGCTGATTTTTCCTTTTCGATGTAGACTTGTCCTCGGCCTTATCGGCGCGTCATCGGACGATGATGAGATCTCTAGAGGTGGCTCATCATCAAAATTAAAAGTTTGACGAGTAGTCTTGGGATCGACTTACTCGTGCTTGGAACACCCGGTGAGTCTTTTGGATTTGTCATGGGGTTGACTCGACTTCTTCTTCGTCTTGATCCCGAGAAAAGTGACATCAGGGTTGTCCCGGGAATCATGAAGTGCGCTGATCTCCTTCTCGGATGGGTCGATGATTGCGGGAGGGATGTTCTCACTTGGCCTCTTTACCCGGGAAGTCTCAACCTCCCGTGGGCCTTCATTTCCTCCGGCGAGTCTCTCTGCTGCGAGGCCTTGGTCCTCCCTTTCGACGGTGTCACTGTCTTAGGGTCTTCTACAGATGGCATCCATTGGAGTCTCAACCCCATGGATTGCACTTTCATCGCCCAGTGTTAACTCCCAGGGCATTCCTTCCTGTGCCTCGACTGCATCAGCAGCATCATTAGCCTTCAGAGCAGTTGGCACCTCAGTGAGACAGTCTCAACTGTCTCGAGCTTCGTTGATGGCAACTTGTTGTTCTTCTTGTGATTGTAATTTCTCTTCTTCGCCTCCTTGCTTCTTTGTGGAGTCATCTGCAGCATCCTCCGACCTTTGCTGCGGTGGAGGAGTTTCCCCCTCGGCCGACGCACTTTTGGTGAGTGACTTGGAGTGGGGTCACTCGTCTCGGACTCATTGTTGCAATTGATGGTTCAGCCGTTGGGGCGGGTTGTAGCACACCTTCAATAGGGGTTGGCTCGATTGGGGTCCCCACTAGCCGATTTCATCGCCAGTTCCTTATTGCCTTCTTGAGTGAGTGGGAAGTGGTAGAAAGAACATCGGTGGCTATTTGCTGAACCACTCCCATTGGATCGATTTCATTTGTGTTCGGAGGACTCTCTGGTCCCTCCATCAGTCTTTGCTCGTGAAGGATTCTTGATTCATGTAATGCTTGCTGCATTTGTAACTCTTCGTAGCGGTTGACACATTTCTCGTCACTCTCGGAGAAGACATCAAGAAGAGGATGGAAGTGTTCGTGGTGTAGGAGATAGGGCGGATGCTTGCCTTTTCACGTGTTTCGGCTTCTTGACTTGCTTTGCTCTCTCCCTGTCCTTGTAGATTTGCGGGATGTCTAAGCGATTGTCCTCATCAAGTCTTTGGGAGCACGGTAGTTAGTCAAGGAAATTTAGCAGTTCCTCTTCTTCTTCTATGAACTCGGGCCGTTGGAACCCTCGACTTGCTCAACTTCCATTTTCTCCACTCACCAGACGATTTTGAATATGCGGGTAAGGTGGAGATAGGATCATTACATCACTATGCTTGGGCTGGTTCTTCTTGTGTTTATTTGTGTGAGCTAATTTGTGTCTTTGGGTTGCCTCTCCAGACTTGGCTATTTCATCAATTACATCCGGAGACTCTACTTCTCGGTAGTCTCAGTATTTGTGCTAGCCGAGTAGCTCGATCAAATTTGGTTTCTCTGTTCGGACGCTTGACTAGTCTTCTTCGTCTCTGGTTTGTACCTGGGGAATTTAGTTCGAGGCGGTAGCGAGTCTTGGGCGCGGGGGCGTCTTGGTGTTTGTTACGAGGAGGCGCCGTCCTGGGGCTTGTCGATTCTCCTCCTTTCGACGATCGGAGAAGGTATTTGTGAGTCCTTCTCGACCTCTGCTGCAGGGGCGAGTGACAATCTTTGATTGGGCAGTGCATGTTTGGTTTTCTTTCTTTGCGGGGGCAACGGTCTTCTTAGCGTGCAGGGCGACTTTCTTTTTTTTAGCATTTGGAGAGGAAGGATTTGTATCTTGGTGGTGATTCCCCACCAGTGTCGCTCTCTTGGCATAAGCTCGCCGAGCACGAGAGAGGTTAGCTACGAACATCCTTTTGTTAACATGGAAGGCCTTCCCATGTCTAAGGGACTCCTTTCACCTCCAATAGCCGCCAATCACTAGGCCATATCCGGGGATCCTCCAAATGTGCCATCTTCTTTGAAGGACTTGTTCCCCACGCTCATGAGCTTTTTGAGATAAACGCCCGAGTTTATCTTCTTTTCTTCCATGATTGCAGCCATCACAACCACTTTGCCTTTGATAGTTGGTCAAAGTTTGCCAAATTTTATGTCGATACATTTGGCAACTATGTCCAACAATTTATGATAATCCTCCTTTGATCTCTTGTTTCTTTTGTGTATATAATTTTATCAGCAAAAGGTCGGACTTGGCTATCTCTTTCCATCGTCGGCCCAAGTTTACATCGGCTTCCTTAATTTCAGTTGCTCCAACGGGTAGTGAGCAATATTGACCAAATCCTGGCGGTAATAGTCATTGCTTCAGTGAGCAGTGATGACTTGATTCCTTCGTCATGAATCTCAGCATTCACGTAGAATTGTGCGACCTCCTCCACATAGGTCATAGGATATTCGGCGTTAAAAGCCTCCAGCCCGATCTGGCGTTTCCAACTTCTCGCGATTTTCTTCACCAGGGTGTCGTCGGACCCCTGCTTCACCATTCCGTCGAAATCACGGATTCGAACCGGTGTGGATTTGTTTTCCCAACTTGGTAAAGTCATACGTTGGTGCCATTTCTCGGGAATAATTTCAAGGAAAAGTTCGAAATTTGATTTGAAGGTTGATAGGGTTTGAGAGTATTTGCCTTTTGCCTTTTGAGAGAAAAAAAGATGAACAGTTTTTGGAAGTGTGAGAGAGAAACGGATGAAAATGGTTTAAATATGGTTTATGAAAGGGCCAGGCGGTTTTTGAATTGTGATCGAAATCAACGGCTTGGATTTCGACGCCTATTGAGCATTTCACGTCTCGTATTTAATGCGGCAACATTTATATCCAATCATAAGCTTAGTGTGCGGCTTTTATGCGTACACATCATCATTATCTTTGACGTGTTCCTTAAAACATTCCCGCTTAAGTTAAAACGATTGCGTTTTTGTCACTTCGCTCATAAGTTATTCACTTATCTCTTAGCCGATTTAACTCTACTTTTCACATTTCTCTTAGCGAAACCTATCACCGTGACTCGGTGTAGATTTTTTTCCGATCTGGTGATTTCTTGGTGATTTTGTTTTCGGCTCTTTTCACTTTTTTCTGTTCTAATACTCTTCTTTGATTTAAAGTTCGAGTGTTTCACTCAATTAACCCCAACTCATGCTTGAGTTCTTCAAATCTTGACTCACATAATGGTTTTGTGAAGATGTCACTAGTTGTTTATCGGTTGAGATATATTCCAAGATAATGTCCTTCTTTTCAACATGATCTCTTATGAAATGATATATCGACATCAATATGTTTTGTTCTTGAAAGAGGATTTTGAGTGATTGCAATGGCACTTGTGTTATCACACATGATTGGAATTTCTTTTTCTTCAACTTCATAGTCTCTCATTTGTTGTCTCATCCATAGGACTTGGGCTACAAATGCTGCCCGCAACTATGTATTCGTTTGTAGAGGTGGCTATTGAGTTTTGCTTCTTGCTAAACCAGGAAATTAGTCTGTTTCCTAGCATTTGACAGGTGCACGAAGTGCTTTTTGTCCACTCGCATCCAAACATAGTCGAATCTGAATAGCCAATTAGCTTGAATCCACCTTCCTTTGGATACCATAGGCCTACTTCTTGGCTTCCTTTCAAGTATCTCAAAATTCTCTTAGTGTTTGTCATATGGCTCTCTTTTGGAGCGATTGAAATCTTGCACATACACCTGACAAAGAAAGTGAAACCTCTTTGTGAGATAGAGCAATGATCCAATAAGTGCTCAGATCTTGTTTGATCTACAGGCTTGCCATCCGCATCCATGTCCATTTTGATGATGT
This sequence comes from Rehmannia glutinosa, assembly GCA_016081115.2. Taxonomy (NCBI): domain Eukaryota; kingdom Viridiplantae; phylum Streptophyta; class Magnoliopsida; order Lamiales; family Orobanchaceae; genus Rehmannia; species Rehmannia glutinosa. The sequence continues at coordinate 22,804,717 of CM071932.1, read as the reverse complement.
GTTCATTGGTATTTTTACGGAAGACTTCTCTTCCATACCAAACTTTTTCATTAAATCCCTGGTATATTTTGTTTGACTTATGAAGGTTCCATCCTTCAAATTGTTTCACTTGAAGTCCAAGGAAAAATGTCGGTTCTCCCATCATGCTCATTTCAAATTTGCTTTGCATGAGGTTTGAGAATTTTTCACATAGCTCTTTGTTAGTGGATCCAAAAATGATGTCATCCACATATATTTGAACAAGCAAGATATACTCTTCTTGTCTTGAATTCGAAAAGTGTTCTATCTACTTTTCCTTTTGTGAATCCATTCTCGGTTAGGAATTGTGACAGGGTATCATACCATGCTCGGGTGCTGTTTCAATCCATACGGGGCTTTCTTGAGTTTGTATACCTTGTCTCCAAGAGTCTTGCTCAAATCCTGGAGGTTGTTCAACATATACTTCTTCTTCCAATAAACCGTTTAGGAATGCACTTTTTACATCCATCTGATATACAATGAAATTCTTGTGAGCTGCATAGGCAAGAAACATCCTTATAGCTTCCAATCTTGCTACAGGGGCAAATGTTTCATCAAAATCTATCCCTTCTTCTTGGCAATATCCTTTGGCTACTAGTCTTGCTTTATTCCTTACCACAGAGCCTTCCTCGTTCATCTTATTTCTGAATACCCATTTGGTTCCAATAACATTTTGATGTATGGGTCTTTGCACTAGTTCCCATACTTTATTTCTCTCAAACGATTGACTCTTCTTGCATAGCTTGAATCCAATGTGTGTCATCCAATGCTTGTGACACATCTTTTGGTTCTATTTGCGAAATGAAGCATGTGAACATAGCTTCTTGTTGAGTTAAGGATCTTGTTTTGACACCTTCTCTCATATCTCCAATGACAAGTTCGTGGATGGTCTCTTAGCCATCTTACATCGAGGTTGGAGTAAGTTAGTGGATTGATCGACTTGCGGTTGTGTTCTTTGTGGTCGACTCTTTCGTGGTCACTTAGTTTGCAAATTTTCAGTGCTTTTGAGGTTCGACTATCTCATCTTCTTCGAGTTGATAATCCCGGCTTGACTTCAGCGTAGGGACTCTTCGTATGATTGGATGTTTCAACTTATCGGTGACTCTTCAATGTCTTCTCCATTTACATTTGGCTCATCGAATACTACATGAATGGATTCAAGTAACCATAGTTCTTTTATTGAGTATTCAGAGGCTTTGCTTTCAAATTGAGTATCCTAAGAAGATACCTTCATCGACGCCTTAGCATCAAAAGCCTTTAGGTTGTCTTTGCCATTGTTATGGATGAAGCATTTACATCCAAATATTCGAAATATGCAACATTTGGTTTTCTTCCAGTCCGGATATCATAGGAGTCTTTGTTTTGTCATTTATCATACATCTGTTTTGGGTGTAGCAAGTGTGTTAATTGCTTGACCCAAAATCTTTTTGGTAACCAAACCCTTGACTAACATGGTCCTTGCTGCTTCTTTGAGGGTTCATTCCTTCTTTTCGCAACTCCATTCTGTTTGTGGAGTCCTTGTTCTTGATAGTTCATGACCAATACCATTCTCAATACAATCTGAGTTATTATTCCATTGACAAACTCGTTCCTCTATCGATCTTATTTTGATAATGGTTTGACTCTTCTCATTTTGAATTCTCTTCATCATTTGTGGTAGTTTTGTAGGGTTTTTCTTCTTGCACATGAATATTGTCCATGTATATCTTGAGTAGTCATCTACTACCACCAAGGTGTATTTCTTTCCACTTATCTTTGGCTGGTTCCTTTGGGCCAAATAGATCCATATGAAGTAGATGCAATATTCTTGTTGAGGATGGGCATGTCTTTTCTTTGAATGACGACTTGATTTGTTTTCCCTTCGACATGCATCACATATACTTTCCTTCTTGTATCGAGTCGGAAGTCCTTCTACCCGGATGACTTCTTGCTAGCTTGTTAATTGTTTTGAAATTGGTGACTCGGCTTTTTGTGCCACGCCTGACTTGATGGATTTGTGCTCTTTGCTAGTAGAAAAGTCTTTGGGTGTTGCGAGTTGACCAATCCACTACATACATATTCTTGTCTATTTCCTTGCAAAGACAACTTCATTTGATTCAATATCCTTGATTTGGCATACACCCATGTTGAATCCAACATTGTAGCCCTTGTCCGAGTAGCGATGCTCGGTAGGTTGAAGTTGAGTCCTTCAACATATACAACATCTGTGATTTCTAATCCATTCCTCTTGATGGATCGATGCCTCTTATTTCACCGGGGAGCTTCATTTCCCCAAATATGACTTTGGCTCCTTTGACTTCCTTGAAAGATTTCTCTTATTTCTGTCATATGTCGGGCGACCACTATCCATGTACCAGGTTCCTTGGCACTTTGTTCCTTGAACCTGCAATCAAGGAAATTAAGTTTTAGGTACCCATACTTGTGCGGGTCCTGAGGAGTTAGAATTGTAAGATGATCCAACCAACCTATAGCCAAATGATTTGACTCAAGGGGTTGCCATCTATCAGTGCCATAATCATAATTAATTCGGCAAATTGCAGGGATTGGGGATTTAAGGTTCATACATTGTCTCTTTTGTCTGTATGCCCTGCATATGTGTTTTAGCAATTGCCTTCCTTGGGTAATTGTGGTGCTTTTGAGTGTAGTGCCTAGGTGCATGTGTGTCTTTGATGAAAGCTCTTATACTTTTGGAATGGCCTTTGTTGAGTTCTAGGCCTTTGCCACTGGGCTTATATTCCATAAGTCTATGCGATAGTTCACATTGTTCCAATCAGCTTGGCTTGGATATTTTCTACCATTCCCATCATATGTATTTCTTTTATGGATTTTCTGGAATTTTTGGTAGCTCTGTTTCTTCTTTACAGAGTATTTTCTGTTAGGAGTTTCTTTGAAGGACTCGGCTGAATCTATTTTCAGCTGTCCTTTCAAACACACTCAACGGATTTTCCTTTTCCTTTGTAACCAAGGCCAGTTTGCTTAGTATTGTGCTTTGGAGTGAATGTGTGTGCAACATTTAGAGTTTTGGGTTTTCAGACTCTTCATGACTTGAAGATCCTTTTTCCAATATTACTCTTGAGGTTTGACAAAAGCTGTCTTGTCTCCACATTTTCTTTGACTCATAATAAGATCATCCAATGATTTAGATGCTTAGTGAACGAGGCAATGACATTTTGAGGTCATTCTCCCTCTTTTCTATAGCGGCAATTTCAGCTACTAATTTAGCAAGCCTTTAAACTTTCATTTTCAACACTATTTGACTTAGAGTACTCGGCTCCTTAGTCGGCTTTGAGTTTTGACTTTTAAGTAGGCTGTTTTCCTCATTCAATAGTGTGTGTGAGGATTTAATGTGCTCAAAATCTTTCATCATTTTGCCTAATGAATCATAAAGATAAGTAGGTGATGAAGTGTGTGTGTCACGAGTCACTATCACTAGTTGCGAGCTTGTTGAATTAGATTGTACCTCATCTTCTTGATCTTGTTCTTTCGCCATTAAGCGGATCAAGGCTTCTTCTTGAGAGTCACTCAGTAGTCGAACTTCCTTGCTCAATGTTGTCTCTTTTGACTTACTTTGACTTTTAATTGCCATCATTGCCTTTTTCTTTTCTTGTCTTCTTTCTCTCAAGACTTTTCTTTCTTCTTCATTCTGTACTTATTGATGTGAGGATATGAGCGATCAATGGCATAGTGACCTGGTTGTCTACAATTCCAACATAGATATTGACCTTTTGATCGACTCTTTCTACTCTTGAGTTGTCGACCCTTTGATACTCAACTTGTTGATGATCTGTTCTCTTGGTTGGCCTATCATCCCTTGATTTGGAGGGAGTGAGTGTCTTACGGAAGATTCACCCTTTCCTCTCTTGTAGTTCTTGTTAAAGAACTTGTTAAATCTTTTGACCATCGGGCTATTTCTTTCGGGTCAATTGCTTCTTTGACCTCGGCTCTCTTCCCATCTTTGACGATTAGAGCCAATTGTTTTGGGCAAAATTGTCTCTTCCTGGGGCTCAAACTCATAGGCCGAGAATAGTTCATGATTGGATGTCTTTGATAGGTCCATGGAATGTCTCGGTGCCATGACCTTCATTTCCCATTCATTTGGAAGACTTTTTAGGATCTTCATACACGGACGTGTGTATATTCCTTTCCAAGTAAGATGACTCGTTTGTGATTTTCGTGAACCGGCGTCTAGTTGATCCGGGTTTTCTCCTGAGATCATTTTGAAATTTTCAAATTTTTGTCTGCATCTTGACAATTTGTTTTCTTTGATTTGCTCACGAGCCTTCCGCATTAATGTCGGCTTGTCCCCATTTCTTTAGCCGTTTTGCATGATTTGACTTTGTTGAACATGGCTTTGTCCAAGGTTTTGTAGAGGATGTCCTTGGCTACATTATCCAGGTTGTATCTTTTTTGTCATCATTTGTCCACTCGGTTCTTGGTTTTTCAACCATGGTGGTCTAGAGCAACATCTTCTTCTCCTTCAAATTTGCAACTCAAAGTTCACCTTTAATATTTGTAGAGGCCCATCTTCTATTACTATCCACATCTCATCATGTAATGATAGATGAGCTGCATCGAATTTTCAATCATCAAATTCTTCAATGGTGAACATAGGGATGCGTGTTAGATTTGCTTCCATGATAATGACTTTTAATAAAAAGAGTTTTGAAAGTTTAAGTACTAAAGCGGACTTTGAAAAATTTGGAGATCTAGTTCGATGTAATGCGGAGGGTTCAATGAACCAACCGCTCCGATACCACTTGTAGGTCCCAAGGGGTGTAAGAGTAAGGTTTAGAAGGGGGGTTGAATAAACCTTACCAAATTTTCGATTTAGTCCTTTTAAATCTCTGAGTTAATTCTACACAGCATTTTGTGTCCTCTCCTCATGGATCGAATTAGTCACTCGGTAGAGTTAATCTCTCAACAGACTCTGTGAGTTGTTGATGGAGTAACATTTGTTGCTACAATTTAACATTTGTGGTTTTATTTCTCGTGGAAGACTTAACACCCTTAAGTTTGATTAAGCAAGATATTAGAGTTTAATTTAACTTATAAATTATCAAATGGATAGCAAATTTATCTCCGTGAGATATAAGCAATTAAAAGTGCAGGAATTTAAATCTTTGAAATGTAAATGACACAAGAAAGTTTTTATAGAGGTTCGAAGATGGGGTAATTCTTCTACTCCTCTCTTCTCCAACTCTGGAGGAATCCACTAAGTAATGATCGGTTTACAAAGTGGTACAAGTCCGGATACAAGTCTTGATCACAAAGCCACTTGATCCTTTGGGACTCGATCCGGAGACGCCTTGATCACTCGGTGGCTTCTCGTTCGGCTCGGATGCTTTGCTACTCTGACTCACTTGCTCAAGCTCTTTGGATTTGATCACGAAGCCCTCCAAATGCTTAAGACTTAGTTCAACTTTGAACTTTTCTACAATCCTTCTGGAAAGTAGACCCCTTGTTTTCAAAAGGTTTCCTCTTCAATTTGGTTGAAGCTCTCTTTCCTTCACGAGGTAAGTGTTGGATTGATGTACTTGAATATAGGCTTGAGGATTGAGATTGTTTGATTTTTCTAGTGTGCTTGTATATCTCACGTATGTGTCATTCATGCATCATCCTTCTCATACTAACTCCTCGGCCTTTTATAGTGAACTTTCAAAAATTTGCCCGTTGAAGAGATAGGCTTATTTTTGAAAGTCCTTGATCGTTGGCTTGCGTTCTTGGAATTGCCGTTTCCTCGTATGAATTATTCTATTCACCTTTTGGAGTTCGACACGGTGTCGTGCTTCCCATTGGTTCATTCCTTTTTGCACGCATGAGCACTCCAAGAAAGGTTGTATGGAGATATTACTTGTTTAAGTAAATCTCTTGATTTACGTACCGGTGATTATCTCGACTTATTGCATTTCCTTGCTTTCCCAGGTGAAGAAGCTTCCAATCATTGGATGACTCTTTGTCACTTCAACTTGAGACTTGGCTTTTCTTGAGTTGAATGATGCTCCACTCAGTTGCATCTCGGTGCTTCTTGATAGTGTTCCGTCTACTCTTCTTTGCCATACTAATTTGTCTCACAGAGTCTTCCTTCCAGTCTTGATTGTCTTCTTGCATCATTGAGCTCTATTCATTACAATGCATTTTACAACAAGAATTGGGGTGCCAACTTTCTATTCTAAGTTTTACATGGCATTCATCAAAATCTAAACAATAAAATTCTATGACTATGTCATTGAAATTTTCTCTCAAAGACAAGGTGCTCTATCTTATTTCTTGGGTGTGGAAGTTTGTTCCTTGTAATGCTGGTTTATTTCTTTCACAGCACAAGTATGTGCGTGATCTCCTTGAGAAATTCTCTATGGTTGGGGCTATAGAATCAGCTACATCAACCAGTTCATCCTCTCATTTGACATCATGTGCTGGTGACCCTTTTCGGATTCTATTACATATCGAAGTTTGGTTGGAGGCTTACAATATCTTTCTTTGACTCGCCCTTACATTGCGTATGTAGTAAACAGACTTGCTCAATACATGCATAGTCCATGTTTGCTTCATTGGACTGCTGCAAAATGTCTCCTTCGTTACCTAAAAGGCACAATGTGTATTGGAATTTTGCTCTCCAAATCCAATAATCTTACACTTACTGCATACTCGGATGCCGATTGGGCTGGAAATCGGGATGATTACACATCAATCTCTACGTATGTGATATATTTTGGTAACAGCCCTGTGTCTTGATGCTCAAAGAAGCAACGGACAATTGAAGAAGCTCCACTCACGCAGAATATCATTCTGTTGCCTCTACAGCGGGTGAACTTTGTTGGTTACAAAATTTACTTCGTGAGTTACATTTTACTTTGCCCGCTCTGCCTTGACTACTGTGTGATAATCTTGGTGCCACATTCTTGTGTGCCAACCCTGTTTTCCACTCGCGGATGAAGCATCTTGACTTAGATTATCTTTTTATCCGAGATAAATTTGCTTGAGTTCCTTAGCGAGTCTCTCATGTCTCCACTCAAAAATCAAGTGGGACGTTCTTACAAAAGTGCTTCCGAAGTCTCGATTTCTCAACTTACGATCGAGGATTAGCGTTGCCGATGGCACCACCCTCTTGTGGGGGCATATTGTTGTAGTTGTTGGAGTAGTTTCTCTTTTTTAGCTGATTACTATCCCGTAGTATAAGGATATATTGTTGTAGTAGTTTATCTTTTCATGCTTCTGTACCTATATTAATATGTTCAGAGTAATACAATTTTAAGTGTGCAATTACATCGTAAGAGCTTCTATATGGTATCAGTTGGTTACCTCTAACGAGTAAGATCCTCAATGCTCCCAAGCTACAGACCTGGGGCCAGAGACCAGTAAGATGAAAGGTCATCAAGAAGGCAGGAGGCCAGCTACCTGTCCACTGGAAGGACGCTGCCTCTCCTCAACATTTGGGCTGAGAATCCAAGAGCCATCCAGACTAGTCAAACTATTTTTGAAACAAATAACTCTTTACAGAAGGACAAAACTCCTCAGACAACCTATCGATGAACCATCCTCAGCGGGAGGGAGCTCCATAAAATCTCCATTCATTGGAGAGGTACACCCAACATGAAAGGAGAAAGAAATGCTCAACTCACTGGAGAAGATGAATACTCCATATATGAAGAAAACTGAACCATGAAAGAATCAGCTGGAGGACCCATCACACACGGAACAAGAAGCAACCAACCGTCGCTTCCCTCGCATTAGAGCAAGGACGAGGTTTCACCACCCAGCTATGCTATTGAGTGTTTTCACTCAAGATAATTGGATACATGCCTTGAGAACACTCAGAAGAGCCATGCACAGTCTAAAGCCCCAAGCCTTTGAAAATAGAAGTGCAATTCATTCAACTATATCGATGAAGCTACTCCCTAGGGAGGTCAACACTTTACATCTCCTGAAGAGCAATGAAGAAAATGATCTCCAGTGAATGCTTGGGCCATAATCCTCCAGCTAAGCTCATATCAAGAAAGACTCCCATATTGTGGAGTCATTAATATCATTTTCGGAAGTCCAGAGTATAGAGACTATGGAGTCCATTTCCAACATACTACGAGGAGTACAATGAAGTCAACATGGACACCACTCCCAGGGAGAGGACACCAAACACCAACAGAGAAAAGAAGGTGCCCGCAACATTTGGAACACAAGACTCCAGAAGACCAAGTCTGAACCAACACAGGGTTCTTGTACCCGTGATTCGACTTAAGGTTGAGTTCCTAATAAACACAATAGTCGAGGAGCTGCTTGCAAAACCCGAGCAAGGTAATGCCCCACCTATATTTGGGCGCCCAACCTGGGCCGCCCATAGGAGTTACATGACAACACTGAAGAATACAAAATCTTGAAGAGAAAGCTCATCCATATCAGTCATTAACAAGCTCCACTACCTTAGGAGCTACGGATCTCACTAGCTCCTGCAAATATCTACAATCATTTAGGCGCTCTCCTCAGCAAACCTCATCCGGCTAAGATCCCAAATGGAAAGGCTCCCATACGAGGGAATCCTCGTAAATAAACCTCTTCAGTGATGCTTTGTGCTCCCAGAGAGAAGGGGCGCCCTCTGGGGGGAGTCCCCATAAGTAAACCTCTCTGGTGATGCTCTGTGCTCCCGGAGAGGAAGGGATCCCTCCTGGGGGAATCCCTGGAAGTAAACCTCTCCAGTGATTCTTCGCACTCCCAGAGAGAAGGGGCTCCCTCCTGAGGGAGTCCACATAAGTAAATTGATGCTTCATGCTCCCGGAGAGGAGGGGCTCCCTCCCAGGGGAGTCCCCGTAAGTAAACCTCTCATGTGATGCTTCGCGCTCCTAGAGAGGAGGGGCTCCCTCCTGGGGGAGTCCCCATAACTAAACCTCTCCAGTGATGCTTCACGCTCCTGGAAATAAGGGGGCTCCCTCCTTGGAGAGTCCTCATAAACAAACCTCCCCAGTGATGTTTCACACTCCCGGATAGGAGTGGCTCCCTCACGGGGAGATGCCAAATCAAACCCCATTTAGCTAACATTCCGGATGTGAGGGGCCTCCTCACGGGAAGGAGAGGTCTACTAAATTACCCTCATCTGGATAAGACACCAGATGGAAAGACCTCATTCGGCTAAAACCCTGGATAGGGGGGCTTTCTCACATGAGAGGTCCTAGTAAGTTTTCCCGCCTCCGGCTATGACCCCAGAGAGAAGGGGGCCTACTCAGAAGGGTCCCATAATTTCTTCACCATGACAAAAATGTGCTAGAAAAAGAAGGAGAAAATGCTAACACATGTGGGGAAGAGATATAAATGATGAAGAAACAAATTATGGAGGAAGCTCTAGAAGGGCCCCCGGACTCGATAGGCGCTCCTTGAGCTCTAGAAGAGCGCCCCTTTGGGGCGCTAGAAGGGTCCCAAAAATTCTTCTCCGCGTGGAAAATGTTCAAGAAAAAGAAGGCAAAAATGCTAACACATGCGGGGAAGAGATAAAAATGAAGAAGTAAAACATTGTGGAGGAAGCTCTAGAAGGGCGCCCTTTCCGCGCGCCGGAAGGGTCCCCAAAAATTCTTCTCTGCAAGGAAAATGTGTAAGAAAAAGAAAGCAAAAATGCTAACACATGTGGGGAAAAGATCAAAATAATAAAGCAAGAACTTGTAGAAAGCTCCAGAAGGGTGCTCCATCCAAGCTCCAAAAGGTTGCTTCCTCCGAGCCCGAGATGGGTGCTCCCTCCGAGCTCGAGAAGGGTTCTCCCACCGAGCTCCGGAAGGGATAAATAAAAATACAAGTATGTCCGGTCATTCTAGAATAATTAAAGCTTCCTTCCAAAGGGAAGGGTTCGTCTCCACAAAATATGAACAAAGTCCTCACGAATAAGGAATCAAAAGCTAAACTCCGGGGAAGACGAGGGAACATAGAAATGAAATAAGGCCATAATCTAAAATCTGGCTCGAAATTAGGGATGACAATAGGGCGGGTTTAACCCACCCCCGCATCAACCCCCCACCCATCGGGGGAAGGGTTTCGAGACCTGGTTAAAGGGTCCCAGGGTGGGTCCCTGGTCTAAAAATGCAAAACTCGCCTGGGTCTAATAGGACTCGCCCCACCATATTAATATTTATTATATTTTTTAATATGTATTTAGATATTTTCCATTATTTACTTTTAGACTTGAGTGTTATATTGATTTTAATTTACTACTATAACATCTTGTAATATTGTATTTTATTTTTATTTTTTTTTTGTAATATTGTACTCTGAATATTTATTTAAGTATTATTTCAAGATCCTAATAGTAGTTTTTTTAAAAAAAAATCATAATAGTAGCTAAATAGTTGTAAAATATAGTTATAATTAGTTTCATAATTACATTTTTTTTGACCTATTGGCATTGAATTGCTTTAAAAAATTTGGCCACAAATACAATAAAATAAATTATTGCAATTAAAAAAAATATTGGTGGGTCTAGACTCGCCCCGATGGGTTTTGGAGCGGGGCAGGGTTGGTCCCGGGTCTTGATTTTCTTGGTGGGGCGGATCCTGAGTTTGGCCAAACTCACCCTAAACCTGCCCCGTTGCCATTCCTACTCGAAATAGGGAAAAATCCAGAAAAGAAGGAGAAAACGCAAGGAAAGAAGGACCAGGGGGCTTGGGCCACCCCCAGGAGGGCGCCCTTAGGGGCATCCCACAAGGGCGCCTAGGGAGCGCCTTTGCTCTCTCCGTGGAGGCACACCAGAGAAATCTCTCCACTCTATCGGGATTTCATCTCAACTCTCACCGCAACTCTTACCTCAACTGTCAAGAATTTTTTCTAAGTCTCCTACAAAGCAAAAAATTTTAAAATTAAATAGTAGGTAGATAAATATTACCTTTGGAAGACATGGTCAAAGGCTCTCCTTTCAAGCGTCCTAATGAAAAATCGGTCAAGATTCTCCAAAGGGAAGACAAGATGTACAACAAGACAAGCCAAATATGGTACCAGTTTAGCTCCCGCACTGCTTCATCCCTCCGCAGCACTGGAGCTGGGGGGCTTATGTTGGGGACAAAAATGATATTTAATTATTTAATTATAATTATGTTTATATATTAATTTAATATTAATTGTCCAATGGGCTTTTAATAAAATAACCCGGCCCAAAGAAGTCCAGGACTGGCCCATAGGTCGATTTCTCCTACACGGACTGACCCATAGGCCGGATTCTCCTACACAGCGCACAGGGCCCATCTCCCAGGTATAAAAAGGCCCATCCTATTCATTTATAAGTACATTCTCATATTCTGATAATAATTCTCCTTGTTATGAAATTTATTAAGTAGATTTTGATCCGTTGATCAAAGTCAAGAATGTTACTCAGAATAGTAACATGTCAAAGCTGTCAGGTGTAAAGTGTTAGTCCCAGAATTGTGCAAAAGGAATAAACCAATGGGAAGCACTGCACCGTGTGACAGAAAATCTGCAATGCTGCAAGACATTTAATACGAGAAAATATTAACATCAAGGAGTGCATACAAGACAAGCCAACGAACACAAATGACTTTTGAAATTAGCCTATCTCTTCAACGGGCAAATTTTCAAAAGTGCACTATAAAAGTTGTGAAGGAAAGACAACTTCAAACCTGTTGAAGAGGAAACTTTTGAAGAATCAAAAGGGGTCTACTATCCAAGGAGGATTGTGGGAAGGTTCAAGGTCAAACTAGTATCAAGTTTGTTGAAGGGCTTCGTGATCAAATCCAAGAACTTGAGAAGTGAGCTGAAGTAGCAAGACAGCTGCCCTGTGAAAAAGCTGAGTCGCAAGAGAAGCCAGCTGTGTGATCAAGGATGTCTCCAGGATGTTCACCACTTTGTAAATTGATCTGTTACTTAGTGGATTCCTCCAAGAGTTGGAGAATAGAGGATTAGAAGAATTACCCCATCTTCAAAGCTCTATAAAACTATTTGTGTCATTTACTTTCAGCACATTTACTTTCTTGCATACTTACATCATATCTGATGTTAGAATCATATTTGCTATCCAACTGATTAATAACCAAGTGCTAAAAATCATGTGTTAAAACAAACTTAAATCAAATCAAGGGTGTTAAGTCTTCTGCTGATAAAACCAAACCAGCCAAGTTAAGTTTAGGTTAAACAACCGAGTTATTCTATCAACAACTCTATTGAGTGCATTGAGTGGCTAACTTAACTGAATAACCAACTTAGTTGTCCCTCAAGGACATAGCTGTTTGAGTCAACTCTGTTGTAATTTTAAAAGGACTAAAAACAAAAATTTGGTAAGATTTATTCAACCCCCCCTTCTAAACCTTACTCACACCCCTTAGGACCTACAAGTGGTATCAGAGTGGTTGGTTTATTGAGCCTTTCGCACTGGTTACTGAACTAGATCTCCATCTTTTCAAACAGTTTTAAACAATTGTATTTTCAAAATCTTTCATTTTAAGCAAAGTTATTATCATGGACGCAAATCTGACACGCAATCAGCAGAGAAAGAAGATGAGAAATTTTGAAAAAGATAAGGTTTCGTGTTTTCCTAGTGAAAGCGACCTTGTGGGAAGGAAGTCGGTTGTATCAAGTTAGGACGGTGAGTTACATCATGTGAAGAGAGAAGCAGAGTTAAGTCCTTGGACATAAGCTGAATCATTTATGAGCTAAGTGACAAAAACGCAGTCGTTTTAAATGAGCGGGAATGTTTTTAAGGATGATGTCAGCGTAATAATAACGGTCACAGTAAAAGCTGCACAGTAAGCCATATGATTGGATATAAATGTTGTTGCATTAAATGCGAGGAATTAAATGCGGTTTTGACATTTTAATCTGAGCCGTTGATTTTGATTCAAAATCTGAAATGTGTCCTTGCATATCCCTTATATACGAAAGTTTGCATTTCTCTCACCTTGCGCTAACTGTTCATCTTCAAGCAAAGCAAAGTTTTTCTCTCAGGAATCCTAAGTTCTCGCAAGCAAGTTCTTTACTTTTCGATCGGTAAAACTCTCTGGAAATGGCACCAAAGTTAGATTATGTGAAGCTCTCCAAGCAAATCCACTCCGGTTCTTCAGTGGATTTCGATGGAATGATAAAGTTGGGTGTTAACGAAACCCTGGTTCTGAAGATTACTGATATGTTGGAAAAGTCGGGCTAAAGGCTTTTCTGACTATGGAATATTCTCATACCTACCTTGAGGAGGTAGCTATGTTCTACGTCAATGCAGAGGTGCAGGATGACAAAATTAAATCTTCCGTCCATAGCAAGGTCATAAAACTCAGTGCAAAAGACCTTGCTGAGCACTGTTTGTTGCCCTCAGAGGGCTCAAAGGACATCTATGAGGCTGATGTTGACTTGGCTGTTGCATGGAAGGAAGTGGCCAAACCCGAGTGTGCTGCTAAAGTGATCTACACAGCTGACAAGAAGTTGCAGAAGGACGACTATCACAAACTGATGGATGTCATCTCGAAATGTGTCGACATGAAGTTTGGAAGCTTTAATCAGCTGCCCAAAACAAAGTTGATCGTCATGGTTGCGATCATGCAAGGGAAGAAGGTTAAATCGGGCTGAGTTTGTCTCTGACGGACTGCGCGAGAATGTGCTCAACAAGACCTTTAAGGAATATGGGTCTTTTGGATGCTCACTAGGATATGGCCTTGTGATTGGCCATTTCTTTGGAAGTGAAGGGTGTAAACGCACTTCGTCATGGCAAACCCTTCCACGTGAACAAGAAAATGTTTAGGGCAAACCTTTTTGTTGCCCAAAAGAGAGCTCACGCGAAGAAAGCTAATACTAGTGAGGGGGAATCAGCTGACCCCGAAGACACAGCTGCTACCCCTCCCCCGAAGAAGAAAGCCGCCCTGTGACTCGGAAAAAAAAGCTCTTACCCCGCAATGAGTCACCCGCCCGAGCGGCCGAGACTCCTGCCCTCTGCAGAGAGGCGAGAAGGAATCCTAAATCCCTTCTCCTATCATTAAGAAGGAGATGACTTCCAAGTCGAGGAAGGCAACTCCCTCTAAGAAGAATGCCCAAGCCCCTACCGCTGATGAATCTACTGAATCTGAACTAGAAGTCCCTCTGCTTCGTCCAAGAAAGAGAAGGCTGGTCAGGAATTCTGAGCTTGAGAAGACGGCTGAGTATGCTACTCAGCTGGAGAAAGAGGTCGAGACTGCTGATAATCAAGAAGCGCAGTCTCCTGAAGTTATTGATGAATCTGCGAAGTCTGTTGATGGTGATCAGCAGATATCAGTCGAAGACCCAGCTGTGAGGAAGACAGCTGAGGAGAAAGAAGCAGTTGATACAACTGAACATGTTGTTGAAAAAGTTGTCTCCCCGCCCACATCTGATGTTGCTATTTTTGAAGAAGAGCAAGGCCTTCTACCTCCCATTCCGGAAACTGGAGGTGAAGGTGAGGATGATGATGACGATGAAGACGACTGAGAGAGTGGAGAGCATGGAAACTGGATCACTCAAGGGTGCAGTTCACTCGCCCTGAGTTTATTGAAGAAGAAGAAGAGTTGCTCTATTTCCTTGGTGTTGCAACTGTCAGACAAGTTCTCGATGAAGACAACTGCATGGATATCCTCCGCATCATAAAGACGGATGAAAAAGATAAAGCTGAGGAGCGAGCCCGAGCATGGGAAAAATAAAAAATATGCCAATTTATAAGCTCTCCAGGTCACACTCACACGCACCTTGATGTGCTCTCATAAAGTGACGAGGATATCGATCCCACTGCTGCAGCCGAGAAGTCAGATATGAAACAGGCTGTGAGGGAATCCATGAGCAACAGTTGTTAGAAGGTCCAGGAGAGTCATCTCATACTCTTCTGCAAATTGATCCTCTAGGAGTGGTACAGCAGATTGCATCAGATATCGCTGCAGCCACGTCCCTTGTACAATCAGAGGATGACTCCAAGGGAGTTGGCGATGAAGCTGGGAAGTTGGGCACCCAAGCTGAGCCAACCTCTGTAGAAGGTGTTCTCACACCTGCCCCGGTGGCTGAGCACTCAACGGATAAAGCCGCGTCTCGGAAAAGAGTGACCCCACAATCAGTCACTCAGTTGGTGAGCCAGCTGAGGGGAAACCTCTCTCCACCACAGCAGGGTTGGAGGTTGCTGTGAGAGACTCACAAATGAAGTTTGAAGGCGAAGTTGATAAATAGAGTGAACAACAGCAGAACAACAGCTTGGATAGTTGAGTCGGTCCCAGCTGAAGTGTCAGCTGCTTTGAAGGCCAATGACGCTGTTATCACAGCCGAGGCACAGGATGGTGATGCCCCGGGAGTTAACACTCTGGGCACAGAAAGTGCAATCCAAGGAGTTGAGACTCCTATGGATGCCATTGTTGAAGACCCCAAGACAGTTGGGACTGTCGAAGGAAACACTGAAGGCCTCGCAGCAGTTAAGTCTGCTGGGGGTATTGAAGGCCTAAGGGAGGTTGAGACTTCCCTGTGTAAGGGTCAAGATACACAAAACATTCCTCCAGTACACAGCGCTGATACATAAAAGGAGATAAGCGCTCTTCGTGACTCCCAGGAAAACATAGATACATCATTTTTGGGATCTGAAGATGAAGCTGAGTCCACTCCGATTGCAAATCCTATGGACCCAGCTGAGGATGTTCTCAAAACTAAGAGCCAAATCAGTGAGAAAGCGGCTCGCACAAAGTTCAATTTTGATGATGAGCCGACTCCACAAGTCTCATCATCATCCGATGACGCTGATGACACAGCCGAGGAACAGGTAATTCATTTAGAAAAGTCTCATCGAGACCGAGGAAGTGTTAAGGCAGTGAGGCTCGATCGGTGGGCAACACATCATAAATGCCCGGTGGAACCGAGTCATCTCGCGAGGCTTCCACAGTGCGCAGCGTGATAATGACTCCGTCGGCTCCGTCACAGGCTCACTCACGGTGTGAACATTGCCAATGAATTTGCCTTAGCAGAGGCATCGAGCTAACTCCACTCAACCGCAACAAGGGAAAGCAAAGAAGGAACGAGACCCGGATATTCCCTATGTACACGGTGATGTCTTTCAAGCGTGTTTCCATTCACCCAGGACCGCCCGCATCAGGAAGAGACAATTTCTTGAACAAATGAAGTACACTATATAAGAGAATATCCCATCATTCCCATTGACACGATTGTTCCAAAGAGACTTTGATTTCGACAGTAGCCGATGTTGAATCGAGCAAGACAATTTGAAATTCGTGAGGTCTTCAAGAAGCTCAATGAGGAGCGAGAAGATTGAATGATACCAGGCCTCAAACGTCACGGACAATCACGATGAGGTCTTCAACTTGAGAGGGATCGTGGTGCGGGTCAGGAATGAAGATTGATCGAGCAAACGATACTTCAAAGCTCTATATGGAATAATGCTCGTATGGAGTGCGGATAACTCCATGATCAGGCAGAGGATGAAGCACTACATTGAAAGAATAGCCCAGTCTCACAAAAATGAAATGGAGTTGTTGCAACATTTTCATAAGAATGAAATCCTCAGACTCGAAAATGCAATGAATGACAAATTCAGCCTACTCTTGGCGGAAATGAAGATATTGAGGGCTAAGTCTAGGGAAATTTGATCGGAGATTCGAACCGCATCTGACGCAGCAGACTCCAAGCACGATTCCACAATTAACAGACTGGACTTTCTCCTTGGAAGCATGTTCCCTGGGGTCCCTCTCTCCTTTGATGATACCAAAAAGGGGGAAGAGGAGTCCCTAAAGGGATTAAAAGAAGAGAAATTGAAGAAAGACGCAGTTGAGATGAAAGACGCAGTTATGAAGAAGGGTAAAGCAGCTGAGGGGGAAAGTTCGAAAGATCTGACTTTGATGTTAGCTAAAACCCCCCAGCAAGGTCAGGTAACTGCCTCCATCCTGAGCAAACCCCCTGTGACCCTACCAATTGAGCACTCTGCTGTGCCAATGGCAGAGAAAAGGAAGATTATTGAAGCAGGGTTTAAGGAGTTTTCTAAAAAGCAGGATGCTCGCGTTCAGGAAGTATTGAAACAATATGGTGGTCTTCCAGTTGGAAAGGATCAGGATGTGATACTTGATGATGGATCTGAGCCTAGATCGGTTGAAGAGTTCAAAACACTTGAATCAGAAGGCTATTTCCAAGGAATAGCTCTGGCCCAAGCCTGAGATTTGTACTGGGAGAAAGGTTTAGCCTTGTGTGATGAAGTGAAAAAAAGCGATTTTCAATGATCACTCGGTTGAAAGAGAAGACTCCCATGCGATACACCTAGAGCGGAGAAGAAGAGCTGAGTCAGGTAGAGGAAGAAGTGGTGGTGGAAGAGGTTCCCTACCTCGACCAAAACCCAAGGATGTTGAATACATGGATCCTGACAAGAAAGGACTGATCTACTAGGCTGGATGTGATCACCTAGCTAACCTTGAAGTGGCAAGGAAGAACGTTGAGGCAGTAAGAAGACAAAAGAAGAGAATGAAAGGCAAACACGACAATGGCTCGAGAGGAAGCAAAGGGATGATGCTTCCAAATGGGCCTATGAAAAGAAGAAAAGAAGGGAAGAAGAAGAGGAAAAGAGCTAATGACGACGAGGAGCGCAAGAGAGCTGAAGAAGAAAGAGGAAGGAAGCAGCAAAGTCGTTGAAGTGTTGCTGCAAACCCCTTCATGTATTACTATTGTAAATACACTCATGTAAGTCGTATGTAATACACTTAGTGAATCTACTGTAATTTTTCACTCTGTATGTATTCTTGTATCTTAGCTTAGATATGTATATTGCTTTGATAAAGAATGCTCTGATACCAAATGTAAACAGCTGTGTAAAGGACAAGAATGCTATGATCAATAAAACGATCTATTTTAAGCATGCATTCTTTGTTACTACATTGTATGTATGTATCTTTGTTGTTTATGTTCTGTTGAAAGTTTTTAAGTTTTGGCATCATCAAAAAGGAGGAAATTGTTAGGAAATTTATTAAGTAGATTTTGATGATACCATGTAAAACTTAAACTAGGAAGTTGGCACTCCATTTTCCTTGTAATTTGTATTGTAATAGATATTTGAACAAAATTTGAGTCAAGTCGGCTATGCCAAGGAATACAAGAAGTCAATCAGGATTTGGATTGAAGACTACTGTGTGTGTCGGTGAGTATGGCCAAAAAGAAAGTCAAGGACTCATTGAAGGAGTGTCGGTGAGGAACAGCTGTAAGAAGTGTCAGTCAAGTCGGCTCAAGAAGCCAAGTCTCAAAGTTGAAGTGACGGTTGAGTCATCCAACGACCGGGAAGTGACTCAAGTCACCTGGGGTAAAGACAGCAGTCTAGTCAAGACAACTGACTTAGATCTGTTAATTAAAGTCAAGAATGTTACTCAGAATAGTAACATGTCAAAGCTGTCAGGTGTAAAGTGTTAGTCCCAGAATTGTGCAAAAGGAATAAACCAATGTGAAGCACTGCACTGTGTGTCAGAAAATCTGTAATGCCGCAAGACATTTAATACGAGGAAATGTCAACATCAAGGACTGCAGACAAGACAAGCCAATGAACACAAGTGACTTTTAAAATTAGTCTATCTCTTCAACGGGCAAATTTTCAAAAGTGCACTATAAAAGGCTGAGGAATTTACTGAGAGAAGGTTACCTGAACCACGAACAAGCAAGCATTATTCAAGCAATTAACCTGCAAAATTCTCAAGTACATTCAAGCAAATCCTCAAGTCTGAAACTCGAAGGAAATCGATCCAACACAAGATGTGAAGGAAAGACAACTTCAAACCTGTTGAAGAGGAAACTTTTGAAGAATTAAAAGGGGTCTACTATCCAAGGAGGATTGTAGGAAGGTACAAGGTCGAACGAGTATCAAGTTTGTTGGAGGGCTTCGTGATCAAATCCAAGAACTTGAGAAGTGAGCTGAAGTAGCAAGACAACTGCCCTGTGAAGAAGCGAGAGTGCAAGAGAAGCCCATTTTGTGTGATCAAATTTGTCTCGGTATTCACCACTTTGTAAACTAATCTGTTACTTAGTGGATTTCTCTAGGAGTTGGAGAAGAGAGTATTAGAAGAATTACCCCATCTTCGAACCTCTATAAAACTATTTGTGTCATTTACTTTCAGCACATTTACTTTCTTGCATACTTACATCATATCTGTTGTTAGAATCATATTTGCTACACAACTGATTAATAACCAAGTGCTAAAAATCAAGTGTTAAAACAAAATTAAATCAAATCAAGGGTGTTAAGTCTTCCGCTGATAAAACCAAACCAGCCAAGTTAAGTTTAGGTTAAACAACCGAGTTATTCTATCAACGGCTCTATCGAGTCTGTTGAGTGGCTAACTTAGCTGAATAACCAACTTAGTTGTCCCTCAAGGACATAGTTGTTTGAGTCAACTCTGTTGTAATTTTAAAAGGACTAAAAACAAAAATTTGGTAAGGTTTATTCAACCCCCCCTTCTAAACCTTACTCACACCCCTTGGGACCTACACTCCTACTCATTTAATTCGATATTCAATTTTTGTCTTAATTATTCTCTCAATCACCAAGCTGACTTGAGCATCGAAGGGGCATCCGTGGGTAACCCCCAAGGACCTCCCTAACGTTTGCGTACGTGTGCAGGCAAGTTCACAATTGAAAATTTTCCATCTCCGGGAGAAGAAGACTTGAAGACTTCTCCCTTGGGAAGAAGGATTTTATCAGCACCGTTGAATTGAAGTGAACTGCCTTAAAAAACAAGCATCAATCACAATATTAATTCGTAAAATCCATATATATATCTATATAAGCATCTTAACTAGGGATAGGTTTGAGTGGTTTAAAAACACAATATCAAACAACGATAAGTAGAAAAAGATAAACTCAAACGCTTAAAATATGAAAACTTAGTCTAAAATGGACTATTAAATCAATATGTTATTCATCAGTTGTTTCGCGAACATGAAAGTGTGTAAATTTAGGTGCTACTTGTTGGGCGTAGCGGAGGCATGTCATGATCCAATATTTGCTTTATCCGAAATATCCGACAAATCACAGAACAAGATGATGATAAAAAATAAATGTCACAAATAGAATATAAAATATACTGTGAGATTTTACGTGGTTCAGCAAAACCCAACTACGTTAACGAGAGTTTCCGTTCTTTAATAATAAAGAATTTCGCAGTATAAAAAAAATGTACCCCTTGAGGTTTATGGACCAATCCCAATAAAATAGGAGTCTCGTACAACCACTTTACTAGTTATTAAAGAACACTCTCTCCAATCCATTAGCTTTGCCTAAGAGAAACAATACCCCGAGTGTTTCTCTGTACTTATCACAATCTGACTCACACAAATTGATTATCCCAAATGCCTACACTCTATTTATCTCTCTTGTTTTTCTCTCTTGGTTGGATGCTTTTTTTCTCTCATCTTTCACCCCAATTTATAAGGATGACGATGATGAAAAACAAGGTGGAGAAATGCACCTTATTAATTTGGCATGCAAGGACGGTGCTAATCTTTCAAAGCTGGAACCTCCAATTGACAAAGAAATTTATTCCTTTCAACATGTGTGGGACCCATATAATTATTGTGGTGGATCCCAACAATCTCCACCTCCACCATATACCTCACGTACAAACCGGAAAATAATTTATCATTGCGCTTCAATCATACGCACATGCCGAATCAAAAAGGTCTTAACTTCATCGATTCAATCGCCCAATCCATACGTGCGTGCCCAACCAACAACACTAGTTGACTAATGGAGGGATGACCTCAATGCATCCTCTCGCCCAATAGATTTTACACTCACCGTCTACACCATGGAAGCCTTCTGACGCTCTCCACTTCCAGTAATCATTTGAGGTCACTAGGCGATACAAATTTCGATACTTCTCTCCCATCATTAGGATCCTTTCGCCACGTGTAACTTTCAAGACTCCACCTCCAGCTGAATATTCACAGCCCTTGGAATCAGGTTATCTCAAGGAAATTAGATTTCTTCACATCTATGGGACATAGTCCGCACCACTCAAAGTACGATCGACTTCAGCACCTATTTTGATTTTCATCACTCCAAATCCGATATATTTTACACATAGAACCATCACATAATGACGAAGTTCATGTCCTATGAAGTTGAGGTGAAACAAAATAATCCCTTTTGGAGCACACATGCATTACACATCCTGACTCTAAAATCCATCAATCTCGAGAAGAAGTATAAATCTTTGTGGAGACTATGAGAATATCTCCATCTTCCGCAACTATCACCGCATCACCAACCACCATATTTTAATGTGACCCTCCTCTTGACAAGGATAACACAATATGCTCTTTCCCCTGACTCTTGAAACTCACCTGCTGGTCACAGATCCACCACCATATTTTCTCCATTTCTAATTCGCCCTGAGCGACCAAAATGGATTCACGTGCCTCCTTCTGGTTTGCCTTCTTTTGTTCTTTCATGAGACACCAATGATCTTTTATATGCTCCATATCATGTGTGTCTTTCATGTACAACAACGTCATCGTCACCAGACTCTTATATGAATTTGGGATAGAGACAAGAAATAATAGGTCTTTATCTTCTTCCTCAACCTATACACCAACTTTTACGGTTGAGCTGGATTTTCCCACTGTGCGTCTTTTATATCTGGTGATTTTCTTTCCTTCCCCTTCAACGCTAATGTCAAACCTTGTTGAACTAGGAGATCCTTCACCCTTATTTGCCAAAGAGTGAAATTTCATTTACCGTCAAATTGTTGCACCTTGAATGGATTTGCCATTGCCACATTGTCCATCCAAAAATTTGTTTTTTGTGTGGCTCTGATACACTTGTTGGATGCAATAGAGGCGTGTCTGATCGGAAAATTGATTTATCCGAAATATTCGGCAAATTGAATCAATAAGATGATGAAAAAAAATAAATGACAACAAACAAAATATAAAATTCACACAAAGATTTTACGTGGTTCAGAAAAATCCACTTCCACGAGAGTTTTCGTTCTTTACTATTAAAAAATTTTCCGGTACGAGAAATATACACACAAATTGATCACCCCGATTGCCTACACTATATTTTTGCATTTTGCCTCTCATCCTTCAGCCTTATTTATAAGGATGAAGATGATGCCCCCTGGGTTATAGCTCAACATTACAAAGGACTTGGGTGATATGATGTCTGCTTCGCTGGCACTCACAGCATGGGGATTCAAATCCGTCTGGTATCGAATTGGAGGAGGATTTCTTTTGTGGTGACTCAATCTAAGGGAACTTAGGACCCTCACTCGTTGAGGCATATTAAATGATTCACCTCATTCATGAAGTTTTAGGAGTGGTAGATTGGGGGTCTTCACGGATGGGGTTCATCCTTTAAAAATGAAGAGGATGAAAAACAAAGTATAGAAATCCACCTTATTAATTTGGCATGAAGGACGGTGCCAATCATTCAAAGTTAAGAAATTTCCTTCTTTCAACATGTGTGGGACCTACACAGTTATTATGGTAGATTCCAACTCTAGTTTCATTATTGTGGCCGAGAAACCTGTCTCTATTAGAGGTGGCAAAATCTAGCCCCGTGTGGGCCAGTCGGCAAAGGCCCGAGGTTTGTCTTTGGCGCCTGGATCGTAGTTTTTAGGCCCGATAAAAGTCAGTCCTATTTGGCCCGGCCCAATTTTTTCGGCCCGACCCGAATTTTTCTCATGGAATGTATACATGGGCTGTGGCGGGCTAGGTGATTTCGTGATCCGACCAAAATCGGGGCGGCGCGACCCGACCCAAAATTTCGCAAAAGCCCATTGCCAGTTCTAGTCTCTATATAGCTCCGCCACCAACCCTTGTGCATCCAACCAAGCCTCCGAAACTAGACAAAAAGTGTTGCCGATGTTGTGCATATTCCAAAAGAAGCCAAACCGATCATGCCCAGGCACAAAGCCAACTGCTACATTTTAACAGAATTATTGTATCATATAAGTGTGACAACCAAATTGTTGGACTGTAATAATTTTTATGTAATTCACAATGGATCGCTTTAGATTACTCGAATTGTTATGGTATAATGCAAAGTATACATACTATATTTTT
This sequence comes from Rehmannia glutinosa, assembly GCA_016081115.2. NCBI lineage: Eukaryota > Viridiplantae > Streptophyta > Magnoliopsida > Lamiales > Orobanchaceae > Rehmannia > Rehmannia glutinosa. The sequence goes on along the minus strand of CM071932.1, from coordinate 22,781,704 downwards.
AATTTTTTGTGTCATATAGTGCGTTGAATGAAAATTTCCTCTTTGCTAATCAAGCACAATATTTTTCAACCAGAATTGTGCATGTTATACTTAGCACATTCCGAAATCTACCCTATTTATACTAAAAGAAAAAATAAAGTTGACACATGTCATTACATCATTAATTTTGGATATTTGTAAACTTCTCATTCTCATAATTTCTAATGGCGGTTTCTATCCATGTGGCAACCCTATATACAAACTTAAAAGATAACAAATAATCCAAAAATCAAAGAGTCTATCTACATTATCTTTTAAATTATTATATACAAAACAACCATGGATTTATATTATATTAACGCCACAACATCTATTTCGGTCAAGATTCTAAAAGATAAAATATAATCCAAAAAGCAATAGGATTCTATCTACGATTCTCCACTATCTTTTAAATTTATTATCTTTTAAATTATTATATACAAAACAAAAACAATCATGAATTGATATTATATTAACGCCATGACAATTTGAATGTATCTGAATTTATCAAGTATATTTCCAATTAGTATTCTATCCCCCTGACATCATATTGCAGGAAATTACTACCAAAATAAACACTATCTCCGATATCACTCCTAAGAAATAAAGATGCATGAAGATTAAGGTAAACGTTTATTTTGTTGTGCCGAAGACGGTACACTTGGAAATAGAACACTAATTAGTATTTTAAATATCCTATAAGTACTAAAAACAAATATACATGTGACACTATATTTTTTATCTTTGGACAAATCCCGTGCTAACATACGGGTGTTATTCTTTTAGTATACAAAATACGAACTCAATAATGAGGATAATGGAATACTAAATAAGCATTCAAACATAGTGTCTAATCACATGTTTATAAAAGTAGTCTCCACTGTGAATTTATTGTTGATGGTAATTAATTTATTCATAGAATTATCCCATTGATGTTTGCATTTACCTAGCAAATACCCCCTATTGAGAATGTATTGAGGCTGCAATTTGTAAGATAAAATAAATATTAATGGAGTATTTGTAAATTTAAAAGATAACTATTTTTTATAATTTGGCTAAATTTCAGGGGTAATTTTTGTAGTTAACCCTAATTTTATATCCTTGTAGAAGATTTATCATGTCATATTCAAATGTTTAAGAATTAATACCTGATTTAACGATTAATTACAAAAAGTACCTGCAGGTTCAGAGTAATTACAAAAAGACCTAGCTAGGTCTTAAAACTACAAAAATAACCCATGAAGTTTGATTTCGACATTCCATGAATAAATCATTCAAAGCCGCTCCAACAATACTTGTCACAAACTATAAGGAGACAAAAATGCCATTTGACTATCCACAATATTACAAAAAATCCTCTACTGACTGTTAGAATTTACAAAAACATCTTTCAGCTTCAATATAAATTGCATCGTTCTGCATGAAACTCTTTTATGAATTTTGTCCATATTAACTTAAATTGTTTAGTGGTTTACTAAATTGGCACCACCTATCCTATACATATCTACAATTACTAAATAAAAAAATAGATATTGGAATATAAAAAAAGAACACAAGAATAACTGAAAACTATTTCAACTTTCCACAAATTATCAGGGTTGCCCTGACGTTTTGGGGGCCCATAGAAGAAAAAAAGGCATTTAAAAGTAAGAAAATTAAATAAAATAATTTTTCATTTTTCATCATCCAAAATTGTTGAAACTTGAAAGAGTGCACCACCGGCAAACATACAAGAAAAAATAAATATCAAATAATTATTTAAAAAATCTAGATCTTCTAGCATTTTGAGAAGAAAAATCGCAAATAAGGTCTTCAAAAATAAGTTTTAACTTCTTATTTCAATGAATAAAATTGTTATCCCATAAAATCTTTCTTCGGATGTTGGAGCAAGTATGACTTTATTAATTTTAGTTTTGCAAAACTTCTTTGAGATCTGTTATTGCAGTCTAGTTGTATGAGAGGGAGAAAAAGTGGCAGATATTTCCAGAGATTGAAGAAGATATTGGATGATCTTCATACTTTTAATTTTCTGGATATCATTTTTTTCCAAATGAATATTATGTGGGCCTCAATTTAAGCAATTTTTCTGATGCCCAACCAATAGATTCCTTTACAAAATTTATAAATATAACACATTATATATAAAAGTGTTAATATATATACACTTATATATAAATATGGGCGCCCCATAAATTGGGGGCCCTTGCCCATATCCCATCCCGCCATCCCTCTGGGCCGGCCCTGCAAATTACACAACACAAAAATCCTCACGAAATTTTACAAATACCTCCTGATTACGAAGAAATAATTTTTACTCATCTAATTTTCATTAAATACAAAAGGTCCAATCTACTTGGGAGAAATTTCTTCAGTCCACTTTATTTTTACTTTCTTCAATTTTTTTGAATTTTGCAAGGGCGATCTTCGACTTTACACAAGTTCCATTAGTTTTATCGTAGTCTCAAATATTCGGGGTACTTTAATATGTAATTTTAAATTTTTTGTTAGATTTTTTTGGGAATTATTCCAAACCTCAGATGTATTTTTGTAATTAACCCTTAAAGGAATTAGTACAATATAGTTGAGAAGAAATCGACCAGAACACAGCATAATAGAGTGGAAATTATGAAGATGGTCGTAAACAAATTCTGAATCATGATTATCATAAAACTTCAGGATCATATAATTGATAGAAGCTGATTCTTGGCCAGCCACAACAATAATGATTTTTTGCTTTTTTAAAGAGGATAATTATATTAGACTTGTCACATGCACATAAATATGAAGTCTACCCAATTTTCAAGCAAAAACAAAAAATAGGTGAGATTGTGTTATTACATGATTTGGACGGAGTTTATTGCAAGCAGCAAGCATCTACAAATGTAGACATGCATGTAAATAAAGCATTATCTTTTATTGACAATGTGTTGTTATCCAGGTAAATTGAATTAATTAATTGACTTCTCTATGATTTTTCCATTACAACATAATTGGAATAAAACTTAATAATTCTTTCCTTATAAAAGTGCAACCTCAACCTTTTTGTGAGTACACATATTACATCATTATCATAGCTCACATGATTATCACAAAACAAAGGCAAAGATCCAAATCTCTAGCTACATCATGCTTTCCTATGCATTTTTTCTTTAGGTATTCCCCTTCACTCCTATATCTCAAACTCAATATGAAAAACATACATGACATGATTATATCTTGGAATAATTACAAAAATTACCTCACAAGTTTGTGTTAATTACAAAAAAAAAACACATACAAAAAACCCATTGGGGTTTGATTATGCGTTAAATGTAAGGGGATAATTGCAATATTTTTACAAATATAAGGAGGGTGTTTGAAATGTTTTGTTTATGAAGAGGGGAAAGTATACATAACCAAATCTTATGGGATTTTTTGTAATTTACAAAAACACTTGGGTTCTTTTATAATTAACATAAAACTTATGGATATTTTTGTATTAATTATCCCTTATATAACAAATTTCTTACCATAAACCAAACACACACGAAATGTCGACCATAGTAAAAAAATCAATCAATCATCATCATAGTCGTTTGTCGTTTGTGCTTCTTCTTTTTTTCTTTTTTTTTTTCATGATAATATTTCAATCTGTATCTTTTGGTGATTTTACAGGTCAACAGCTAGCCACATCAGAAAAATGCAATCTGCAGTTGAGGTTTACTCCAGTCTCCAAGTGATTTTGATTGCTAGTATGATTGCAAGCAAAAATATAAAGGCTTCGGGGTCCATACGGATCCATGAATTTTTTACTATGGGGCACAAAATAAATATAATTATAAATCATATAAAAAGTAACTAATGAGACACACTTTGTTTTTTTATTTTTTACTAATTAATATATTGATGTTAAAAATTTATACAACACTAATAATGTTATATATAATACCATTAACACTTTTTTGGTAATGTTATATAATATTATTTTTACTTTATAATGTTATAATGTTATTAGTGTTATAATTTTGGGTACACTATAAACCTAATGTTATATAATTTTTATACATGTTATAATGTTATATAATAGTTTTCAAAAAAGAAAACTAATAATGTTATATAAAACTCATATTAGTAGTGTTATATATAAAAATTGTGTAATACAAATTAATAATACACAATTACATTAAAAAAAATAAAAAGTTAAAAAACAATGGGGGCATGTGCCCCCATACCTGGTAATGTAGATCCGTCAATGGCGTAGCCAGGAATAAAACGGGAGTGGGCCGATATACGAAATTGGGGTGGGCCAGATAAAAAATTAAAAGAAAAAAACCATATAATAATTAAAAAAAAAATCTAAAAAAATTTATAGAAAGGGGGGCCGGGGTGGTGGCCCCCAGCTACGCCATTGGATCCGTCACTGGTTCGGGGATGTACTAATAAGGAAACTATAATATCTCGTTTTGCCCTTCTGCCAAATGAAGCCATCGGTGTGTGAGGGTTTTGTTGCCATTGTCAACGCAAATTTGACTTCAAGGCTAATGAGCCATGCCCAAAATCACCCCCGCCAAGAGCCGAGGCACCTAGACAGCTTCAACAATGAGATCAATCTATGATCCGCATTTAATTTGTTTGTAATTTAATAAGAATATGCTCATTCAATGTTTGGAATAAATAAAATATATGGAATTCAATCGTCTATAAAATGTTAATAGCCATACGCGTATTTATGAGTTTTACTGAAAAGTAATGGTAAAACAACCCACCTAAAATTAAGATTTGGAACAAGTTATAATTGGTTTATTATGAATTTTACGAGATTTAGCAATAATTGAAATGTGTTGTCCGTACTTGTTATGCTCCCATCTATTAAAATGTACTCTATTTCTAAAAAACAATTCTTAACTTAATATTCTGTAATTATTCCACCCCAGACTACCAATTGTAATAAAAACAATTTCTTAGCTCTGTTCTATTATTTATTGTATTACTCCGTATAAATTTTAATGATAATTTAATGCCATTATAAAAATTAGTCTGAGGCTCAATAAACAGACATTAATATGTACCATTATGTAAGTCACAATATAAAGGAGAAATTTGAAAATTGAGGCGCTATTATGAAATAACCGCGTATAAAGATGATATGAAAGATATAGAAGGAAACTGAAATTTCATTGATTTTGAATGAATTACAAAACAATAGGAAGCTCCTATCAATAGTTTGCAAAAGCTTGTGGTTGCATAGGCGCTGACGCAATAGAAGTAGCTCCAAATCAATTTAACTGATGAAGCATCTTCTTTGCCAACAACTATGCAAGGCAAAAAGCTGGCTTTCTTTGAGCGAGTTTGCTCTTTCTTTGCTGCAGAAATTATCGCAAGTCATAAGTTTCTTTGGAGCGGTGGTGAATATCCACAAGTGATATATATCATAATACTCCTCCTTGGATATTCACTATAAAATATGCTTCATTTAAACCTTTAAGATGGAAAAAACTACAGAACTCAAATCTGAACCATGTGCATAAACTGTCTCGTTAAAAACCTTAAACTAGTAAGACCCAATGGGATAAAAAAATCCAAATATAAAGGAAAAAGAAATAAGCGCACAGTGCATGACTTTGTTCCCCCGAAACAAAGAATATAAGCTGTCGATCTCAATTATTCCCTTAAAACAATCAAGAGTTGGCCAAACATCTAATCAACAAGTAAAACATTATTCAGGAAAGCAAATCAATTAGTCAATACTCATGCTTGTTTGTTTGAATCAAATCATCCGAATCCTAGACCAAAGAAATTAGTTTATACTTGGGGATAGGGTCATAATCTCAATTGAAGGAAAGAAAACAATCTTAAACATTATCATGCAACAATAATAATCACCCAACAATTGAAATCAGACAAAAGAGATGAAGAAATATTACTCTTTGATTAAGCAGCAACATAACTTCAATGGGAAGAACCCAAGCAATCCCAATGATGAAAAGCAAGAGAAAAGAGAGAAAACTAGAGTCTAAAAGTGTTAAGAAGTAATGTGTGTCGAAAATAAGGGCTCCCCAAGTCCTATTTATAAGCCTAGAGTCCTAAACAAGGTGGAAGAGCCAAAAATCGGAAGAAAATCGCGAATTTTGTGTTCAGGAAGTCACCGCACGACCCATGAGCCAAACTATGATTGCGCGCGACGCGCATTGTGACTCTTCTTTGTTCAAATTTGCTATCTGCGGAATACGACGTGCGACCTCTAAACTTCGGAATTTCGTATTGATATCTTCTTATGAATTGTAGCTCTATCTCTTAGATTTCCATATCCACTTGAATCACCTCAATATCAATTTTCTAAAGAAAGTTATGGCTAAAATACCAAGGCATGTCATTTCCAAGATTTCGACATATTATTTTGACTTGTACATGATTTTAACCCATCTAAACGTCTTCATTTTCATTTAGTAGCAACATAGAAATTGTAGAACTTTGTCTTAGCTTTCCAATGGTGTATGCAACATGTCAATTGGGCTTTGGATGTGAATGTTACGTCCATAATACAATGACTGCCGCATTTGCGCGAAATGACTTTTTAACATTTTTTGCTCCAAAACTTATTTTTTTTCCACCAAAACCTAAAAAATCAATACAATAACACAACATAACACTAAAACATTCAAATGCAAATAAAACGCGCCAAAATATGTATAAATAATTACACAAAACATACACAAAAATATGCAAAATAACTTCCCCACACTTAGCCTTTTGCTTGTCCTCAAGCAAATAATAATGCCAATAAACCCAACAAGAAAACTATGTCCAATTTGAAAATCAATTAATCCATAACACCATGTTCCATCTATCTCGGATTATTCCTCATCGATCCCCAACCTTCGCAATAAACTCACTCGGCTAAAGTTAAACATCAATCAAAGTGTTTGGCCTTCCTTACTAAATTTCAAATTTGTGTCAAAAGTTGCAACCCTTTTTACTCACACAACAAATCACGCAATTCCAAGTCATACCTTTTTTTGCTAGAACTCCCGAGTCCCGAGATATTATTCCACTAGGTATAAACTTCGGATGTTTTCAAAAGGCTCCTAGGGTGGTTTCCCATACTCATATTTGAGCCGCCGTTTTACGTAAAAGTCAAACATGGGGCTCATGAATGCTCCTAGTTACTAAGCAGCTCAACCAGCATAGTATAATCTCGATTGTTCCATTTTTTTTTGTTTTTATATAGCTCTATAATATTTTTTATAGCTATATAATGCATTTTCTTTCCCGCAAGGCTAGCAATTTTGTATACACACAAATCAAAATAGGGTTTTAACTTAATTTACATCAATGAAATCTCGTAATTCAAGCCCCACAACTTGGACTATTGTTTAATTGTCACCTAATTCGTTCACCACAAAGGCTAATTCACGACTTAGTCAAATCCTACGTATCAAGTTCACAAAGTCATTTATATTTGAAACTCAAATTAATACATCTATTTCAAGTTGAGTAAACAACACTATTATTAAACTTGGGATAATCACTAGGCAAAGTAAAAGCATAGCCACATGCAATCATCATATTTTATCAATGACTAATCGTCCCCCCACACTTAAATCACGCAATAACCTAAATGCGTAAAAAAAGAAGGAAAAAGATATGTCCCTGAAAAATGCGAAGATCGATAAATGGCACCATAGTCATATCCGCCTGCAAATTAGCAAAAGCCATATGAAGGGAACAAACAACACACGCAAACTCACACGAAGGGAAAACGCTTGGGTTGCCTCCCAAGAAGCACTTTATTTAACGTCATTAGCTTGACGATATCAGCTAAAAAAAAATCATGGAAGGTCATCAAGCAAAACCCTATTTACCACCTTGAAATTTTTATCTGGTTGTTTTGCGCTTCGAAGCATATTGCGTTCATGTCATAGGACATCTTTCACGGTAGAATCGACCGAGTCGACAATCAAATAATCATTCAAAACACATGCAGGACTACGAGCTATATCAAAACTTGTAAACGTTATAGTTTCGCCCAAGACATTCATACTGAGTTTTCTATTTTTGACATCGATCAAAGTATTAGTGGTTGCCATGAATGGTCTAACCAACAGTATAGTATGATCTTTAAGATTACCTTTATCCTTTTCCATATCCAAAACAACAAAATCAGTGAGAATTTTAAGACCACCTACTTGGACTAAAATATTTTCAACAATGTCTGTAGGATACCTAATGGACCTATCAGCAAGTTGCGGACATAACCCGGTGAACTTTAATTCCCTAAATCTAATTGTTTAAAGGTAGAGTAAGGCATAAGGTTAATTCCGGCTCCAAGATCGAGCATACCAGCGATTTTACCATTCCCAAAAGTCATACTGATAGTGAAACTACCTGGATCTTATTTTGGGCATGAACTTAGGGACGGAATAGAAAGTCCGTGAGAAGGCGATCCCGTACTTGCCTCCATATTCATGTCTTCTTCACTTTTGTTAACTTCCTATTCTATTTTCGCGATGTCTACAGGGTTAGACGAGACACTAGAAGAAGGAATCTCAATCTCATGATCATAAATCTCACCAAATTCAAGAACGGTAATGGATTGAGCTTGCACTGGTTGACTAGGAAGTGTGTTTTGCTTGAAGACATGTCGAGCTATCTCACCAACTTGAGTCTCAATTGACCAACTTGAGTCTTAAGACGCTTAAACGAAGCTTCCATAGATTCAAACCACCTATTGTTACCTTCTTGTGTTTGCTGACTGACCTGAATAAAGGAGTTCAATCTTTCTTCAATAGATGGAGCCCTTGATTGGTTAAGTGGCTGCCTTGGGGTTGCGGTGGCCTCGGATAGATATGAGAGGGATTTTGTGAATTGCCCCAACTAAAGTTCGGATGGTTCCGCCAACCTGAATTATACGTCTAAGAGATGGCATTACAAACGTTGGCCCCATGACCATATCCGCCACAAATCCCGCAAGACTCGGCAGAGGGGGGGACAGGTGGATGCCTCATTGCAGCCAACAATTGTACTGGCTTAGTCAATTCAGTCAATTACTTGTCACATCATAGCTCGGAGCTACTTCATTCACGACAGTCCGTTTGCCTCTGGCACTCTTTTGTTGTGAGTCATCGCTCATCATCTCTAGAATTTCATAAATTTCCTATGTTGTATGTACACTCATGTCACCCCCAGCGGCATTGTCAACCATATATTGATAATTGTACGATAATCCATCATAGAAAATTTGGTTTAACAATTCCAATAGGTAGTGATGATGTGTGCATTTAATCTGTAAATCCTTAAAGCGATCCCAGGCCTCATGAAAAGGCTCGCCTTCCATCTGACTGAAAGTAGCTATCTTACCTCTCAGATCTGAAGTTTTCTGATGAGAGTATTACATGCCCATGAACTTATTGTACACCGTCTCCCAATCAGTAAGAGAGTTAGAGGGAAGAGACATAATCCAAGTTTTCTCCTAGTCCTTCAGAGTGTACGGAAAACAATGCATCCTAAGCTGATCCTCATCCAAACCTTGTAGAGGAAAAGTTTGAATGATTGAATAGAATTCCCGAATGAAATTAAGAGGATCTTCATTGGGCATCCCATAGAATGATGGGAACTGATTAAAGTGTATTGTTTTGAGCTCGTAGTTCTGTGCTTTGTTTGTCCCAATGTGATGCAAGAGGTTGCAGTCCCAATGAAAGGGCGCGCGAACTCACGCATCGAAGGCTGGTATGCCTCCACGTTGTTTCCATTTTGATTATCACCCATCTCTGATTCGTCTGTTTGCTATTCTTTAGGAACGTGATTGCGAGAATCCTTGCTGCTATTCGTAGAATCATCCCCTTCTTTCCTTGTTCGTCTCGCAACCTGATCGATATCGTCTACGAAAGGCACAAGGTCCCAATTGAGATTTCTACGTCCTTGCATAAACAACACAGAAAAATAGATCAAACGCACCAGTGAGTGGAAAAAGTAAAAATCAAAAGAAACAAAAAGTGTTCTAAACTAAAAATAAACAAAAAGAATCCTAATCTAAAAATACGAAAAATAGACACAATAATTATTACACCTAAAGCCTTCCCCGACAACGGCGCCAAAATTTTGTTTGACCGCTAAACACCTAAAATAAATCTAGCAATCCTCGCAAGAGAACGAGATCAATTATAGGGTAGCAAGTTAACCACATGTCGTCTCTCAAGGAAGACTTAGCCGGCAAATAATTATTATACAACATAATAAACAAAAAGTAAATCCTAAACACTCTAACCAGATTTGTTTGATTTAAATAAAATAAAGAAAAACAAGTAAAAAGACAAATTAAAATTGAACACAATTAAACTTTGAGAAAAATATATGGATGAAAGACTAGGATTTTGGATTCATCTCATCAAACTTGCAAGAAGAATATCAACTAACTGATTATGCGGTTAACAAACATAACAAACATGTAAAAACTAGGTCTAGATCTGATAACTCACGTATTCATAGATTAGGGCTATCCCAACATAATTTGCTATTTTCAATTAAGCCCAGGGTTAGATAATACATCTCTGATTCATACTAACCCCCCTGAATAAATTTTGTCCAGGAATAATATCTTCTCTCGATCTCAATTATTCCATTAAAACAATCAAGAGTTGGCCAAACAATTAATCAACAAGTAAAATAATTTATTCAGGAAAGCAAATCAATTAGTCAATACTCATGCTTGTTTGTTTGAATCAAATCATCTTAATTCTAGAACAAAGAAATTAGTTCATACTTGGGGATGGGGTCATAATCTCAATTGAAGGAAAGAAAACAATCATAAATATTATCATGCAACAATAACAATCATCCAACAATTGAAATCAGACAAAATAGATGAAGAAATATTGCTCTTAGATTAAGCAGCAAAATAACTTCAATGGGAAGAACCCAAGTAATCTCAATGATGAAAAGCAAGAGAAAACTAGAGTCTAAAAGTGCTAAGAAGTAATGTGTGTCGAAAATAAGGGCTCCCCAAGTCCTATTTATAAGCCTAGAGTCCTAAACAAGGTGGAAAAGCCAAAAATCAAAAGAAAATCGCGAATTTCGTGTTCAGGAAGTCAGCGTGTGACCGTTCTGCTGTCTGCAGCGCGCGACCGCACGACCTTTAAACTTCAGAATTTTATCTTGATGTCTCTTATGAATTGTGTCTCTATCTCTTATCTTTCCATAGCCACTTAAATCAGCTCAATATCAATTTTCTAGAGAGAGTTATTGCCAAATTACCAAGACGTGTCATTTCCGAGATTTTGACATATTATTTTGAATTGTACATGATTTTAACCCATCTAAACGTCTTTATTTGCATTTAGTAGAAGCATAGACATTGTAGAACTTTGTCTTAGTTTTCCGATGGTGTATGCATCATGTCAATTGGGCTTCGGATGCGAACGTTACGTCCAAAATACGATGATTGCCGCAGTTGTGCGAAATGACCTTTTAACGTTTTTTGCTCCAAAACTTATTTTTTTTCCACCAAAACCTAAAACATCAATAAAATAATACAACATAACACTAAAATATGCAAATGCAACACAAAAACATGCAAAACAGTCATATTGTTCAAGAACTGTTCTACATCATTTGAATGAAATGAGTGTTCAAATGGAAAAAGATGTTGTGTTGTTCAGAGCTATGAAGGAGAAAGAGAACAAAATAATGTTTTGAATTTCAATGTAGAACTGATATTTTAAGTGTGTAAAGATACTTTTTGGATGTTATCAGTAGTGATGGTTTATAGGGTAATGGGATTTGTATAGTTAGTTTGTAGTTTCTTGGATGTTTTTGAAGTTTTATGCTTGTTGGGGTACAATTCTGAATGGGAAAACATGCTTTATGTTTTCGTGCTTAGAGTATCACTTTTGTGCTTAAAGTATGACTTTTTACTAAGAAAGTATGTTTTTTTCTGTAATGGGTATTAGTATTTGTATGGAAATGATACTTGCATAGTTTTTGTTATATATATTGAAAAGTATCACCTTTTGATTTAAAAGTATCAGTTTATATGCATAAAGTATCAATATTTTCCAACATAGTATAACTCAAACAGGAACTCCCAGTCCAAATTTGAATTAAAAATCTCATACCCCCAAAAAATGGTTATATTTTGTCACAATTAAAATTGTATCTTTCTTGCTTTACTAAGTGTAATTTCATCGTTCCAACTATCGATATGTTGCCAATAATCGAATGCTTGCATCGCACGATTGATATGTTTGATTACTTTGAGCCAGTGTTCTAAAAATCGCTAGGCGCTAGCCGGGCGGTAGACTGGGGCCTAGCGCCAAGGCGGAGCCTGGGCGGGGTTAGGCGGGACCTGAGTGGGATTAGGCGGGATCTAATTGGAAAAATAACGTAGGCGGACATGAGGGCCTAGCACCTAGGCGAGGTCTAATCAAAGCTAGGTGGGGTCTTTTAGAACAGAGCTTTGAGCTCATTACAAATAAACCTCATGTATGATTGATTCAGTCATATTTTTCCTTTCACAGCAAAAAATATGTTTAAAGTATCACTTTAAATTATCGATTTTTACTAACAAAGTATCACCTTTTACTAAAAAAATATATGTTTAAATTTTCACTGTTTTACTTACCATTATTACTTTATGTGCATAAAATATCACTTTTAACCAACAAAGTATCAGTTTTTGTGCATAAAGTATTACCTTTCTTACTAACAAAGCATCAAATAAATATGGCCAAAGTATTAATTTAAAAAACTACAAATCAACAATATCAGTTTGATACAAAAGTATTCAGTCGATTACTAAAACAATCTAGGATTAGGAGTTTTTGAACCAAACTCCTTTGATGGATCTGTGTCTGACGTTTCACCGCTTCTCTTCTTCTTGTTTTTTTGGAAACGCCCTTTTATCCTTTGTTTTCTTCCCTTTGTAACTGATCGTGATGGATCCAAAAAGCTTATAGAAGAACTTGAAACATCATTTTATTTGTGTTGAATTTGGTATATCTATCAACGCATCAACAACCATAAAATCCCTGTTGTAGCCATCTTCTAAAATGGTTCTTGCATCCTCATTGTATTGGCATTTCAGAACAAGATTATAATATCTGCGTGTCATTTCATGTCTACAAGGAACACAATCATTAGGCTTATTTGAACTTTCAATCTTGAACTGAACTTTTCCCACAATTCAGTTTTTGCAAACTTTGTCTATCTTTTGGCGATGTAACAGTCAAATTTTGGATATAGAATGCATATGTAGCACTTTTAAGCTGTGAGAACAAAGTAAACCACACTCTTCGTAATTTTTACAAGAAGAATTAATGAGGTATGTAAACAATCATACACCACACGATGACAACAATTATCATCATTTGATAAAATGTCATAAACCATTAAGTTCTCTTGAACCTCAACAATGGTGTAGTAGGTAGATATACTTTTAATGAACTCAGCCTCAAAATCCTAAAAATTGTTAGTGTATATACCTCTGCAGCATGCTTCAACAGTCTTGTCAATGGTAGCACAGATTTTGGAATTGATCTTGAGCATTGGAATTCATTTTCTTTTTCAGTGTGTCTCAAATGCTTTATTTCCCCTTGGAAAATGTAATAAAGTTCAGTTAAAGTCGTCATTTTCTTGGCGTTGAATCCTATTGCGTTGTTCATACTCTCACTCCTTTGTGAAGATAATATTCCCACAGAAAAGAATTATTTGCTTAGTGCAGTTCACCATTTCTGCTTCAAATCATACATACGTTTAAACCAAGAGTCATCTTGCAAATCATACTGCAATATCATAGATTTCCAGCAACTTTTAAAGTCATTTTCATCAATGCAACCAGTCAAACATTTGTTGAACGTTTCCTTGAAAGAATTATTGTGTTTCAGCCGTCCAAACCGACTTATAGTATTCTGGTGAAGGTGCCATAAGCATAGTTTATGCCTTGTTTGAGGGAAAACCTACATAAAAGTAAGGGAAAACAATTAGAATTTAAAACAAACTATCTATTTTCTAAGGAAAAGTATCTATTTTATGAAGTAAAGTATTATTTTTGTTACTAAATGTATCTATTTTCTGCTCCTTTTCAATAGCATTACCACTCGCTTGGTCTTGATCAATGAACAAAGTTATGGGATATTTCCCACCCATTGACTTCATAAAAACTTGGAAAATCCATTCAAATGAGTCAGCCTTTTCATCGGATAAGAAAGCACAACCGGACATCACATTTTTCCAATGATTATTGACCCTAACAAAAGGAGCACAAATCAAGTTATGCTTATTCGTGTAATATGTTGTGTCAAATACCATAACATCACCATATATCTTGTAGTCGTCCTTCATCATGGAATTCCTCCAAAATACATTACTTAATCTTCCCATATCATCCAACTTCACTCTAAAAAAGAAGTCTTATTCTTCTGTATCTTGTTGATATAAGATGTCAATCAAAGTTTGTGCATCGCCGCCTTCTATTGCTTCTATTTCAATGATTAACAAAATTCAGATGATCTTTCAAAGTATGGCCAATGGATTCTTCTCCTCCTACATCATGAACCATATATCTGTAAGACTGAGTAGCTCTCATTCCCCAAGATATCATATCTTCAATAGCTTTGCCTTTTTCACTCGTAATGACTCTTTCTGAACGATGTAGACGACTCCATTCCTTTCGTTAGTGAATGATTGTAGTCTTTAACATGTTGAAAAACTTTATAAAGTCCGTCCCCATTTAATTTTATCCGTAATGAAGCTTTTGTATCCTGTGCGCATAACATTAGTCTTTTTTTTGTTGTGCTAGTGGTGTCCTTAAATCCAGAAGCAGAACATACAAAATATTTCTCAATGACAACACCCACTTCATCTGAAATGTAAATAAAACATATGTAACTGATACTTTTTACAGGAAAAGTAATACTTCTATTGATAAAAGTGGTACTTCTTATGTGCAAAGCAATACTCTTGCTGGAAAAAAAAAAAAAAACTGGTGGAAGAAAAGTTATGATACTTTTTACGGATAAAAGTGATACTTTTTATGGAAATATGATACTTTTTATGTACAAAGTGATATTTTTATGTGGTAAGCAATCAATACCTGCAGATTTTCTAGTAGTTGATTTCCGTACACTGAACCTAACAGCACGAGCATGATAACAATACAACTTATGCATTTCTTGATTGTTCCTCGTGTTAAATGGAAAAGAGAACCACTTACATCAAATCCACCACTACTGTTTTCTGCATATTTTTTTATAAAATTATTTTTGTACTTAATATTCAAAATAACAAACAATAAGTAACCATTACCTTTATCTACTAGTGGGAAATATATCAGTTGCATATTTGAAATTAATAATTTCATCAGTTTCATCACTAGAATCAATAATAATTGTTCCACCTAATATGTGATACCTTATGTCAGAAATATGATACTTTTCATACAAAAATCAATATTTTTTACAGTAAAAGTAATACTTTTAAAACTTAAGTGTCAAATATGCTACATATTACCTTATTTTGATTTATCAGCATATGGTACAGTACTGGTAGTTAAAATAAGAAGTTCATCTAAAAAAACCAAAGAGATACACATTAATGAGTGTAAAATATACGTGCATTTGAGGGCTTAAAATGATATATATTTGATGCATTTGCACGCATATTCAGTGTGTTTTACTTGGTTTCCCTTGTTGGGCGTGATATTACGTACTATTGTGAATTTTGCAAGAAATGGAGCTAAATTGGACAAAAGATGATAGCATGTTTCAAATAATATGTAAAAAGACAAGGTACGAGCAAAGATATGAAGGAGAGAAGCATGGACGATCGAACAAAATGGAATTTCCTTCAAAAATGTCCAAATGCGCCAACAGTTTCTAACACTAGCAGGAATTAGTATTTTGGCCATAACTTTCTCTACAAAATTGCTATTAAGGTGATTCAAGTTCCTATGGAAAGTGAAGAGAAAGGGCGACAACTTTCATGAAGACCCAAGGAGCTAATTCGGACAATAACATGGTCAAAAACACGTCACATGGCCGGACCGTGTGGTATCACACGGCCGTGTGGAGTGCCGGTGTGAAAATCACACAACCGTGTGAAAAAGGGATGAAAACAGAGGACGAAACCAGGGCCCGACCGTGTGAGACCACACAGGCATGTGGAAAAGGGCTGAAATCCACACAACCGTGTGGTTCCACACGGCCTAGCCGTGTGGGACTCTGCCAGCGCGTTTTTTAGAGTTTTTCTCCCATTCAAACTCTACAAGTGACCTCTCCAAGCATCTATATAAGAGGATCAAGGCTTGCACGAAAAATGATCCATCAACACAACTTCATACAGCAAAAACACACCAAATAACACAGGAATCAAAGAATCGAAGAGCTTCTGGGAGCAAAAGGCTAGGTCGCGAAGAACACCACAAGGCTTTCGCATCTAGGGAGCACAAGAGCTTCGAGGGCTTGGAAGGGGAATCCATCCTGACAAGAAGGGGTTTTCTTTCTATGTCTAAGAACTCTTGTCTGTGCTTATATAATGTCATAATATTGATTCGGATTTGTCTTATAAGTTTGTAATCAATGTTTGGCATATTTTTTGGATCATAGGGGCATAATCGAAACTGTGGATTTGTATTAAATATAATTACTTGTTTTCTAAATTGCTTCATGAGTTCTATTTTATGAATTCGAGTGCTTATTTATGATTACTTTTTATCTGATCAATAATTTGCATGTCATAGCTCTAGTCCATAATCCAGGAGGTGAGTTCTAGTAAGACGAAAATCGAATTCAGACATGAAATATGTGTGACAAGCGTGTTTGTGGGGAGTAATTAAATTCACAAATCTTTTTGGAGTTATTAATGATTGTAACGATCCGGGAGGACTACAATTGTTCTTAATCAACTGTTTACGCACCACCCGGGGGGAGTAAATGATATTAGGAATTCGAACCCATAGAATTGCATGAATTGGTTTTTAAAACTTTATTCGCATTTAATATTGAAGAATCATGTTGAGATTATGTGTCTAAGGTTGCTCCTAAAGATGTTGAAAATACTTGTGGGGTTCATAAATTTATTTTATTTATTTTTCTTAATTTTTGATTTTTAGTTAGTTTAATTACTTGATATTCGGTCGCTTCAATAAAATTGGAATACGATATTATTATAGCCTAAGTGTTTCGAGATTCAATCCCTGAGGAATATGACCTTGCTTGCCATTATCCTATAAACTACACTGTACACTTGCAGTTGTATGAACCAAAATATTTTTGGCGAACAAGTTTTTGGTGTCGTTGCCGGGGATTGATTAGATTCTACTTAGATATAGTAATAAGCAGTCCAATCTTAATTGAAGCATTTTTTGTAAATATTTTTTCTTTCTAGATTTTTTTATTTTATTTTTCTTCTTCTTTGTTTCTAACATCGTTTTTGTTGAGTGTGAGACTAGAATCTTTGGAGATTCAAGAAGCCTAAATCGCAACAGCAGTGGGAGGCCAACATCAAAAGGGCAAATTCGCAGGCGATAATTAATCCGAGAAAATAGAGCAACGTTATTCGTCTGATGGATGGTACAGAATATGAGGACTCAATGATTTCAATCGACACGGTTCCACGAAAGCGATGCTAGAAATCTGAGTCTGGCTGAAGAACGAAAAACTTAGCGCTTTGTGGGAGGCAACCCAAGAAACATCGCGACAAATCCCGGGGTTTAAAAAAAGCTCCAAAAATAGATCACACAGCCATGTGACCCAAGTCACGCGGGCCGTGCGACTCAGCGAACCAGGATTCATCACACGGCCAGGCCGTGTGACACCACACGACCGTGTGGAGCTGGACAGAGGCAACACAAACACGCTCAGGGCCATACGGGCAGGCAGTGCGAGCCCGCACGATCCGTGTGGACAGTAACAAGATGATAGTAATCCAAGTAAGTACTTTTTTTACGCATTTCTCTTTCTTTTGATAATTTCCTCATATGTTCGGGACGAATCATATTTTAAGTTTGCGGGGGTTGTCAATAATGCGTAAATTAGTACTGTTGCATATTTTGTATTGCATCTAGGATTGCATGTAGAGCATAAAATTTGCATTAAATTTTTTTAAATTTTTGATTTTTTATTTTGTTTTAGCACGTTTACCACTTTAGCACGTTTAATTGCTTTTGTGTGTGATTTTTTGATTCGTATGCCTTGACTCCCTATGATTTTACTATGAATATTTTATGGCTTGGGATAACATGCTTGGGGGAATAATGTAATAAATTCTTAGGAGAAAAGTTATTTATTTGCTTGGCATGTGTTAAGAAAATTGGGTATTTGAGCATGTTGCGAAAAATAAGTCTGTGAGCTTTTGTGCCTTAAACTGATTTATATTATGCAGACTTATTTCTTTCTTGAGTGTGTCATTCATGATTGATAGAACTCTAGAACTTGCTCTGGTATCTTTGTTGAAGCCATGTGTGTGTGTAATTTTTGAAAATGATCTAAGGCCATCTTTTGTTTAAAATTTACATGTTTTATCCCTACAAATTCTTGAGCTTGTAGAAAATAAATGAGTTTGGGGGAGATGTGGTGAAAATTTATGAAAAGGAGAAGTTGGCAAAAGAAAGAGGGATGAGCAGTATCTGGGTAAATGGAAAAAATACATGAAGCTCGAAAAAGAAAATATCTCTAAAATATTACATAGAGAAAATCGAAGCGAGAGCAAAAAGAAAATTTTTTAAAAAAAAAAGAGAGCTTGAGGCTAAAGAAAAAGAAAAGAAGGCAAAAAGGCCTAAGAATGAAAAAAAAAAAGAGAAATAAGGGTGGAATTGTTTTGAAAAACAAAACTGATATTATGTTGAAATTGAGTTGGTGAATTGCAAGTCTGTATGCTTAATTTCTATTTGCTCAAGTCAAGTCACTTAATCCAAATTTCGCTACCCTTACCAAAGAGCCTACATTACAACCAAATGAAAAGTCCTTTTTGATTCTTAGATTGTGCACACAAAAGTGGTAGAGATGTTAAGACGATTTGCAAGTCTATGGTAGTTCTACATTCACTGAATTGAATTTGAGCGTAAACACTATCCATACACTTCTGAGAGTTGAGTGATACACTACCTACTTGTGAGTCGCAATGTCGAGTACCCAAAAGAGTATTAATTATGCCGAGCTTATGAATGATGACTTCTTGATAATGAATTGCATGGTTTACTTGAGTATGAAGTCTAATGCCAATTAATGTTCATAGTGTTCTTGTGTGTTCTTCTTTTCCCTTAATATTATTTTTCTTAATTTGCTCGAGGACGAGCAATGCTTTAAGTTTGGGGGTATTTGATGAGTGTAAAATATACGTACATTTGAGGGCTTAAAATGATATATATTTGATGCATTTGCACGCATATTCAGTGTGTTTTACTTGGTTTCCCTTGTTGGGCGTGATACTGCGTACTCTTGTGAATTTTGCAGAAAATGAAGCTAAATTGGACAAAAGATGATAGCATGTTTCAAATGATATGTAAAAAGACAAGGTACGAGCAAAGATATGAAGGATAGAAGCATGGACGATCGAACAAAATGGAATTTCCTTCAAAAACGTCCAAATGCGCCAACAATTTCTGACACTGGCAGGATTTAGTATTTTGGCCATAACTTTCTCTACAAAATTGATATTAAGGTGATTAAAGTGTCTACATGGAAAGAAGAGAAAGGCTACAACTTTCATGAAGACCCAGGGGCTAATTCAGACAATAACATGGTCACAAACACGTCATAAGGCAGGACCGTGTGGTATCACACGACCGTGTGGAGTGCCAGTGTGAAAGTCACACAACCGTGTAAAAAAGGGATGAAAACAGGGGACGGAACCAGGGCCGCACGACCCGACCATGTGAGACCGCACGGGCATGTGGAAAAGGGCTGAAATCCACACAACCGTGTGGTTCCACATGGCCTGGCCGTGTGGGACTCTGCCAGACGCGTTTTTTTAGAGTTTTTCTCCCATTCAAACTCTACAAGTGACCTCTTCAAGCATCTATATAAAGGAGACCAAGGCTTGCACGAAAAATGACACGGGAACCAAAGAATCGGGCAGCTTCTGGGGGCAAAAGGCTAGGTCATGAAGAACACCACAAGGCTTTCGCTAGGGAGCACAAGAGCTTCGAGGGTTTGGAAGGGGAATCCATCGACAAGAAGGGTTTATTTCTATGTCTAAGAACTCTTGTGCTGTGCTTATATGATGTCATAATATTTATTCGGATTTGTCTACATGAGTTTGTAATCAATGTTTGGCATATTTTTGGATTTTAGGGGCATAATCGAAAGCTGTGCATTTGTATTAAATATAATTACTTGTTTTCTAAATTGCTTCATCGTTCTATTTTATGAATTCAGTGTTTATTTATAATTGCTTTTTATCGATCAATAATTTGCATGTCATACTTCTAGTCCATAATCCAGAAAGGTGAGTTCTAGTAAGGCGAAAATCGAATTGGACATGAAACATGTGTGAGGGCGTGTTTGTGGGCGATAATTCAATTCACAAATCTTTTTGGAGTTATTAATGATTGTAACGATCCGAGAGGACTACAATTATTCTTAATCAAATGTTTACGCACCACCCGGGAGGGCCGAGGAGGGGAGTAAATATATTAGGAATTTGAACCCATAGAATTGCATGACTTTAGTTTTAAAACTTTATTCGCATTTAATATTGAAGAAGCGTGTTGAGATTATGTGCCTAAGGTTGCTCCTAAAGATGTTGAAAATACTTGTGGGGTTCATAAATTTTTTATTTATTTTTCTTAATTTTCGATTTTTGGTTAGTTTAATTACTTGATATTCGCGCTTCAATAAAATTGGAATACGATGTTATTATAGCCTAAGTGTTTGAGATTCAATCCACGAGGAATACGAACTTGCTTGCCATTATCCTATGAACTACTTTGTACACTTGCGGTTGTATGAACAAAACATTTTGGCGAACACACATAAGAGACTACAAAACTATATGTTTTGAAATTGATACTTTTCATAGAAAACGTAATACTTTTCACAGAGAAAGTAATACTTTTTACTGGAAAAGTAATTCTTTTTTACTGTAAAAGTAATACATTTAAACTATATTATGAAATATGCAGCACATTACATTTGTTTGATTTATCAGCATTTGGTACACCACTAGTATGTAAAACAAAAATTTCATCCACAAAACACAAAAATTTACATTTAAAACGCAGCAAGATTGTAATTAACATCCAAAATCGCGAAATAGTATTGTTATATGAATAGATTGTAGTACCTTCATTGTCACGAGCATCACGATTTTCCATTGTTCAGCGCCGGAGATGGTGTTCACTCGTGGTTAAGCACCGTCGTGGATAATATCTTGCAGCTGCGAGTTTCTTGGTCCAGTTTCCAGGGTATTGGGAGGAGCGGGTTTTGTGTTTTTTTGGGGCCATACGCAGGGAGCTGTAGGTGTTAATTGGGTTGGAAAGAGTCAACAGGTTGTTAGTAATTGGGGGGAGGGGAGAGTCGGCGAGGCGGATTTTTGTGCGGGCCTGGAGCAGCGGATTGGTTTCAGGATATGGAGCTCCATCTCACGGATCTAGATCCGTGAGATGCTCTCATAAGAGACCATCTGTAAACAAAAAAAAAATTCGATTTGGCATTTTGGTTATAACCAACTTTTCTTTCTAGGATTTCGATTCGATTTTATGGTATGGATTTTCTCTTTCAAATACAAAATATTTAAAAAAATAAATATTAAACCCTAAGTATTAAAATTTTAATTTTTATATTTGATAAATAACGTTTCTTATAATAATACATAATAGTTATCAAATACGTGCATAAGAATAAATATAAACATAATAATTATATTTTTCATGTGATTTAGCTAATCGAAAACAAAAATGAAAATGGAACTGAACACCAATTTTTGTAAGAGTTTGTCTCCTGTCAGACGGTCTAACGGATCTAATCTGTTAGACGGAGCCCAACAACCGACCCAATCCAACAAAAAAAAGAAAAACATAAAAACTACAGTACGCTCTCTTCTTCACACCTTTAAAGCTGCTTCAATCACCTATCCACCATTATCTTCTCCATTCACTACAAATCTTATTGGTCAGTCTTTTGATAACATTTATCATAATCAAAATGTGTTGTTATTTATTCTTCTTCTTATTGTACTTAAACGACATCTTCTAGTCCGAAATATTTCACCGTAACTGAAGAAAACAGAGGTGAACAAAACAAAATCTTATTGGTTGGTTATCCTTTACCACTGTAAGCCCGATCCTGGCCCGATTGTAGACATTTTAACTGAAGAAAACTGATTCGAAGGAAGACATATATTATTCATGGATTCGGACCGAGATATGGTTTTGTTGGCGAATCTCACAAAAAGAGGTGAACAACAAAAATCAAGGGCTTATATTGTCGACAAAGAACTGAAAAAGTGATGATACACAAGAACCATTACCACATTCGTTTGTATTTTGCTAATACATTTTAGGAGAGTTGCTAATACTTTTTCGGACGACTACTAATACTTTTCGGAGGAAAAAATAATATTTTTAGACGGGTGCTACCAAATATTTTTCAAGATGACTACTGATACTTTTGGGGAAGCACTAATACTTTTACGGGAACTACGATGACACTTTTTATGAGAAAAACTATTACTTTTTATAAGAAATACTAAAATACATTTAATCTGAAAACATAATACTTTTAAATAAGACTATTAATATGTTTTAGTAGGAATACTAATACTTTTGATGGAAAAAAATAAATATTTTTCATGAGGATTACTGAAAAAACTGAGAAATGTATTAGTAATCCGCTTAAACGATTATTTTAGTGAGGATTACTAAAAAAGCTGTTTAGCGGATTACTAATACATTTGGCGTCACCACTAATACTTTTTAGAGAAGAAACTAATACTTTTAACAGTATTACGTCACTGCATAATATTACAAAAATGTCACCGATCCAGTTATATTGTATCACCCTCAGAATATTACAAATATGCCACTGCGTTCAAAAATACGAAAATAACACCGCCTTTATTATTCTTGGGAGTTTGGGTCCGTCTAGCAGTTTGAACCCATTAGACGGTCTAATGGACTACTAATACTTTTCACAAGAAAAACTAATACCTTTCTAGTGAGACTACTAATACTTTTAGGAGAAAAACTAATACTTCTCGGAAGAATTACTAAATATTTTTAATTGGACTACTAGTATTTTTCATAAGAAAAACTAATATCTTTCAATTGAATTACTAATACTTTTCAAAAGTAAAACTAATACCTTTTAAGGGAACTACTAATACTTTACAGTGAGACTATTAATACTTTTTAGGAGACAAAATTAATACTTCTCAAGAGATTTATTTTTCAGGTGGACTACTAATACTTTTCACAAGAAAAACTAATACCTTTCAAGGGAACAACTAATACTTTTCAGTGAGACTATTAATACTTTTAGGAGAAAAAACTAATACTTCTTAGAAGAATTACTAAATATTTTTCAGGTGGACTACTAGTATTTTTCATAAGAAAAACTAATATCTTTCAATGGAATTACTAATACTTTTCAAAAGTAAAACTAATACCTTTTAAGGGAACTACTAATACTTTACGGTGGTGAGACTATTAATACTTTTTAGGAGACAAAATTAATACTTCTCAAGAGATTTATTTTTTAGGTGGACTACTAATACTTTTCACAAGAAAAACTAATACCTTTCAAGGGAACAACTAATACTTTTCAGTGAGACTATTAATACTTTTAGGAGAAAACACTAATACTTCTCAGAAGAATTACTAAATATTTTCGGTGGACTACTAGTATTTTTCATAAGAAAAACTAATATCTTTCAATTGAATTACTAATACTTTTCAAAAGTAAAACTAATACCTTTTAAGGAACTACTAATACTTTACGAGTGAACTATTAATACTTTTTAGGAGACAAAATTAATACTTCTCAAGAGATTTATTTTTGGGTGGACTACTAATACTTTTCACAAGAAAAACTAATACCTTTCAAGGGAACAACTAATACTTTTCAGTGAGACTATTAATACTTTTAGGAGAAGAAACTAATACTTCTCAGAAGAATTACTAAATATTTTTCAGTTGGACTACTAGTATTTTTCATAAGAAAAACTAATATCTTTCAATGGAATTACTATTAGTTTTTCAAATGTAAAACTATACCTTTTAAGGAACTACTAATACTTTACGGTGAGACTATTACTTTTTAGGAGACAAAATTAATACTTCTCAAGAGATTTATTTTTAGGTGGACTACTAATACTTTTCACGGGGAAAAACTAATACCTTTCAAGGGAACAACTAATACTTTTGGTGAGACTATTAATACTTTTAGGAGAAAAAACTAATACTTCTCGGAAGAATTACTAAATATTTTTCGTGTGGACTACTAGTATTTTTCATAAGAAAAACTAATATCTTTCAATGGAATTACTAATACTTTTCAAAAGTAAAACTAACACCTTTTAAGGGAACTACTAATACTTTACGGTGAGACCATTAATACTTTTTAGGGGACAAAATTAATACTTCTCAAGAGATTTATTTTTCAGGTGAACTACTAATATTTTTCACAAGAAAAACAAATCCCTTTCAAGAGAACAACTAATACTTTTCAGTGAGACTATTAATACTTTTAGGAGAAAAAACTAATACTTCTCAGAAGAATTACTAAATATTTTTCAGGTGGACTACTAGTATTTTTCATAAGAAAAACTAATATCTTTCAATGGAATTACTAATACTTTTCAAAAGTAAAACTAATACCTTTTAAGGGAACTACTAATACTTTACAGTGAGACCATTAATACTTTTTAGGGGACAAAATTAATACTTCTCAAGAGATTTATTTTTCAGGTGAACTACTAATATTTTTCACAAGAAAAACAAATCCCTTTCAAGAGAACAACTAATACTTTTCAGTGAGAGTATTAATACTTTTAGGAGAAAAAACTAATACTTCTCAGAAGAATTACTAAATATTTTCAAGGTGGACTACTAGTATTTTTCATAAGAAAAACTAATATCTTTCAGTGGAATTACTAATACTTTTCAAAAGTAAAATTAATACCTTTTAAGGGAACTACTAATACTTTACAGTGAGACTATTAATACTTTTTAGGAGACAAAATTAATACTCTCAAGAGATTTATTTTTCAGGTGGACTACTAATATTTTTCACAAGAACTAATATCTTTCAGGGGAACAACTAATACTTTTTAGTGAGACTATTAATACTTTTTAGGAGGAAAAAATAATACATCTTTAGGAGAATTACTAAATATTTTTTAGAGAACTACTAATATTTTTTAAGGGACAACTAATACTTTCTTAGAGAAAACTATACTTTTCAGGGCCATAATAATACTATGTTACTTTCTAATATTATAAAAATATTTTTCGGGGGAACTACTAATATTTTTCAGTAAAAAAACTAATACTTTTGAGGGCCATAATGATACTATGCTACTATCTAATATTACAAAAATACTTTTCGGGGAACTATTAATACTTTTTAGGAAAAAAATTAATACTTTGATTTTCTTGATCTTATTGAAATATTTTAAATGTGTTTAGAAATGCACTTAGACTGCCAAAACAAAATTATTTTAACTAAATCATATATAATTATATGTGATAATTAAGATAATTAACTACCCACCAAAACGGATAAAAATTACAAAAAGAGGCCACATAAAGTAACCCAACAACCAATATTTGGCAAAATTGTTTTTTTAGTCCTCTAAGTGGAGGCACTCAGAGATTTAGTCCTTTTTTTTCTCGATTTTGAGTTTAGTCCTTTAAATGGACAAAATTCGGACTTTTAGTCCTGTTACCTGCTATAACAGGTAAATGTTAACTGCTAGTGGATTTTCTTTAATTCAAACTTTAAATAAATTTTAAAAAATAATAGAATATTATCAATGATAAAAAATTGAGTTTTAATTTTATAGTTTTAATTTTTATTTGAACTGTGAATTTCCTATTTTAGAAATAAAAAAATCTATTTCCTACAAATATTTTTGACAAATTTTCTTACTAAAACTATTTCAAAAAAAATATATTTTTTGTATTTCCTTTTTGGTTTAAGTTACTTATTGATTTTAAAAATAATAACAAATATAAGATTCACATATAGTTATTGGAAATATATTCAGTTCAATTATAAATAAAATAAAATAGTTTATAATATTAAATAAATTCATAATTTATAAATATAGAAATTATTTTTAAAAATAATAAAAATACTATTAAATATTTTATATTTCTAGCTAAAAGTATACTTAAATTATAAATATTAACAAATTATCCATCTTTTCAAAGAGAATAAATGGTATTCTAACTTTAAAAATATTAAAATAATATTATTTTAATTTCTATTTATTTATATTTTTATTTTATTTTTAATCAAACATTATATATATATACGCATATACATTAATATACACATGTTACATACGTATGCATAACATACATATATATATATATATACAGTATACTTGAAAAGAATTATTAGTACTTGGTAATTATAATAATTAATTATTAGTACTTGGTAATTATTAGTACTAATAATATATAATGTTTGATTAAAAACAAAAGAAAAATATAAATAAATAGAAATTGAAATAATATTTATTTTAATATTTTTAAAGTTTGAATAACCATTTATACTTTTTGAGAAAATGTATAATTTGTTAATATTTATATATTTGTAATTTAAGTATACTTTCACTTATAAATATAAAATATTTTAATAGTACTTTTCTTCTTTTTAAAATAATTTCAATATTTATAAAATATGAAATTATTAATATTGTAAACTATTTTTATTTTATTTATAGATTTAGTAAAAGATTTTTTTAGTAAAATATTTGAAGGAAATAAATTTTTTAGTTCTAAATATGAAATTCCCAATTCAAATATGTGAAGCCCCGATTTTTCCGAGCTTATAATTGAAATTTATTGTCGTTTATACTTTTGATCGACTATTTTACCGCGTCATTTTGATGGGTAATTATTAATAATATATTCATTTTGTATTTTATTTTAGTTTACTTAATTACTTGTGATCATGATCATCATTAATTCTATTTTGCATTTATGATCACTTGGTTTATCATTATTACTATTTTTGTATTTATTAGTCATCTTAGAATTTTAAGAGACTATTTATTTTAGAGACTTTTACCTTATAGAATTAAGATTTTGATTTAGATTAAGTGATCATGAGACTTACAAGTGATCAAGGAAATCACTAATTATTTTGGAGATTGATATATTTCATCTATTATCATCAAATTTGGGACAAAAAAATATATGGAATTACCATAATGCCATTATAGTGATTGACCAACATGGATATTTTTGGAGTAAAAATATCATCCAACTCTTGTACACCTACACCTTATATTTGTCATCTTGTGTATAATTATACCATTAATTCAAACATTATACACATCATCTCTTATATTACTTTATTAATATTTTTGCCAACATGTTGGAAGTCTTCCAACATTCCATTCAAACCAAGTTCTTCCCATACTTTTGACCTTCAAATTGTCTCCCATGCATGAGACAAAATGCAAGACACAATTTGAACAAAATTCCTCCCCCCTCTCTCATCAAAGTGGACGGCCATATGGCCATTTTGTGCCAAAAATTTCATCTCATTTTATCACTAACACATTCATCTCCTACACAAAATTCTCCTCCTTCTCTCTAAACTCCCAACTTCTCTCTACTCTTTCTTCTCACTTTCTTCTTCAACACTTAGAAATTTTTTCAAGAATTCTCTCCTTATTCTTCAAAAATTCGAACACACCTATACTACAAGGTAATAAATTTTATCTTCAATCCATTTTGATATCACATAGTTCACCTCTTCCACCTTCTTAACTTAAGTTTGAATTTGATTTGGAGGTACATTTAGAAGACTTTGAAGATTAGAGCTTGACATCATTTTGAAGAAGGATTTCAAACTTGAAGAAGAACTAGTAGAGGAATTTGGACTACAAGGTAAGAATTGAGTACTTAGACTTCTTTTTCTCTTCTTTCTATTTTTTTCAAATTTTAACACCCCTTTTTCATTTTTGAGAAATAGCGGTTGACCTTAGGTGATTTTGGAGTTGAACCAAAATTTCCAATTTTTAAGCTTCAACTAGCCTCCAATCACCTACTACACAAGGTAAAAGTGTAGTCCTTCTCATTTTCTTATCTCCTTCTTTTTTCTCCTTAATTTTTCTCTCATTTTTCTAACTTCAAATTTTTGATATTTTTTGAATTAGGGGCTGACCTAAGAAGTCTCATCCAAAAATTGTGAAATTATCCTTTTATTTCACAATTTCCAATTTTAAGTTTGGGTGTGAAAAATATTTTCCAACTATTAGGTGTTTTTATTAAATGCATGTAGAAAATTTGATCATGAGCCTTGAGATATATATAATCTATGTATTGCATGTCAATTTTATGTATCAAGTCATGAAAATTCTCAAGAGTTGCTCAAATTTGCTATTTATTGAATTTTAGGTGCATGCATGTGTAATTTAATATTTTAATTGATGAATTCTTGTATGTATTGGACATGCATGTGTATGATCTTTAAAATCTATGTTTTGGATGCCTTATAACCTGGAAAAGTCGAGCATAATTGATTAAATTTCAATTTTGGACTTAAAAATGTAAAAATGGAAAGTTGGTGGACTAAATTGCAAGAAAATGAAAGTTAAAGGACCCCTCTGCAAATTTAGAAATTTGGGACTGTACTCAGGTTCAAAAATGACTTTTGGACATTTTAATAAAGTTTTAAGAGTTTTAAGATAAATAAAATCAACCTTTAAAAGCCCAAGGACTAGATTGTAAAATTTTGAAAGTTTAAGGGCTACTTTGCAATTTTAAAAACTGCACCAGACCTAAACTTTAAAATTTGAAATTTTTACTTTTAAGGTACTGGGAATTACATATTTTAAAAGTATTCCAAAAATCCAAGTGTTTAGGGCTTGGAAAGTAATTTTACAAAAATTGAGGGACTAATGTGTAAAATACTAAACTTGAGGACCCAAATAAAATTTCCAGGACTTATGCAGTCCATGCACCTGGAAATACTAACTTAACTATAACTTAATTATATTTTGGACCCAAGGTTCAAATTTCATAACAATTGGACCCCTAAAAGCCTTAAAGGCAATTATTTCAAAATGGGACAAAAATGATATTTTCAAAAGTTAAAGGACCTACACATATTTCTTTTAAAAACTGCTTTTGTCCCAATATCCTACTAACCTTAGTGACATTTTTCAACTGGAATCACATTAAAAGCCCTTCCGGTTTGTGAGTTTCGATTATTTTAAACTTAAGGTCCGAATTGGCAATTTTTACAAATTTGGGGCCAATGTGATAATTTTACAAAATCTCGACCTCAAAAATTTAAAAAACCTGAATCTCTGGACAATTTGGAGAATTTGGGAACTGACCTCATAATTTTTCAAGGTCGGGATATTTATTTATTCAATTTTTAACTCCAAAAGTGTTGGATTTTACAAAACGGGGCTAAATTGCAATTCTTCTTTTATAAAGGACCTAACTCAAATTATTTCCTATTTTACTAAAATATCCCTGGACCCTCTGACTTGGAGATTCAATTTAAGTATTTTACTTTCCCAAAAATCCTTGACTTATCGGATCAATTTGACCGATTAATACCCGATCGCGGAGCGACTTTCACTCACCTTGCGATTTGGAATCTATAATCGGACTTATGTTCCACCCAATCTTTCAAGATATCGAAGGTTGCTTATCCTTCCGATAATTATCTTCATCCAAAAACTCCACCAACGCCAAAATTGCTACTCGCGCTTTTCAAAAATTTTCAATCGCTTCCCTCTGAATCAATAACACTCATTGCTGGTTGACCACTGTACTTGTATTTACTTCATGCCTCGAGTCAACTTGGTGTGTCGAGCTCATAGCTCGGAATGGATATGTTGGGGATGGAACCGGCGGCTCATTTGCTATTCCACTCTTCGGCCCCATCGCCCTAATCCCGCAATCGAGGGATGGAGTGTCAAGGGAAGCGGGTTGTAGTACTTGAGGCATAATCATGATTATGACAGATCCGAGCCTTGCAAGCTCCATTGTGGATTTTGTCTTTGCTTATGGAGCGATAAGGTGTCGGTCTTGGACCATCCCCGCTCGGGAGTTACAAGGAAGAAGAAGAAGGAATCATTGCCTCGATCCACATGATTCCGGAGTTATCGGACCCGTTTGGTTGGCGCTACAAACCGTATGCAAACCATTTTTTTGCATTGGTTGGCGCTACAAATCCGTGACGCAACCATTATTTGCCTTGCTTGGGATTGGCGTTACATTTCCGCACGCAATCCTACCTGTCTTGATCGAATCACATAGTGCATGTGTGACCATGAACTGTTTTCTTGAATCGTATAAGTATATTATTTAAATATTTTTATCATGACGCTATAAAAGCAGTGTGTGAATTCATGCATCATACTCACGCGTTTTCATATAATCTTTGTTTTCTCACATTAACTATATATCGCCACACTTGCACACGATCACCCCATCCACTGAGATTTTGTCTCATCCCCACATATTTTCTAACCTTAGATGAGGATTTCGTTGAAGATGCGGAACCGCCCGGATTGAGACCATGTACTCCGTTTGTTGGATTTACTACTTCTTCTTGTTGTTGATTGGACTCTTTTCTTATGTTGTTGTCGGACTCTTGTATTTCTTTCCATTCCAGTTTGTAATCAAGGGCGTAGGACCCTTTGACTTTAAGTTGCTATATTTTGTTGATTTTCGGGATGTAATATGGATTATGGATCGTAGACTCGTAAGTTGTATTTGTACTTGTTATTTTATTTCACGCTATTTAGACTCGATTCATTGGATTCTCGTTGATATTTGTCTGGACTATGTTTGGTTATTGTATTTAAGTTGTGGATCGTCGTCGCGTCCCGTTGGGGCGTGATGATTAGAGTGGTATCGAGCTCGGCTAGTAAGATGGAAACTTACACCGAGCTAACCCGTGATAGGACCTCGATCTGTGTTTTGGGTAAGTACCGCGACTTGACTCATTAAGTGTGAAATCGATTTCAAATTGGCATAAAACCGCCTTATTGATGTTTGAACTAAGTTAGAACGCATATTTTAAGATTTCATAGTCATACCTGTCTTGACTTAGTTGATTCTTGATCGATTTCCTTTATCCGTTCTTTCCTTATTCTCTCCCTATCTTTCCTCTACCTTTGACTCGATCCGCCTTAGTTTTGTTTGATCGGGATGAGAGCGCCGCCTTCATGGTGGGATGTTTTCCATGCCCGTGCTTTGAGCGGGATATTACCGCACGGCGATGATTCACCGGCATTGGGAGAGTGATTGCGCGACCACGAGCTAGCCGGGAGCGCCACGTAATAGGGACTCGACTCGGCCGCTTGGCGAGGAGCTAAGATGAGAAGAGCGAGCCGACCACTTTGTCATCAAGGACCGCGACAACACCATAAGAGCGGGAGGACCAGATCTGAGTATCTGTGAGCGCCTGGATAACATGCGAGAGAAGATGAAGAGGGCAAGTGACGGCCGCGAGAAATGGGAGATTGACGCCGCTATCCCGCGACACCGTCGAGCGCGCTTGAGGAGACCTCATCAAGTAGATGACAGTCATAGAGGACCTTACACATGCCCTAGCTCGGAGAGACGCCAGACCGAGGTCGCTTTGGCGCCTAATGCTCGCCCATTGCCACCACCCGAGGTGGAGCCCATACCTGACGCCGAGGAGGATCCCGAGGAGGATCCAGTCGACATTGGAGAGCCTGAGGCACTCGAGGCTGCTCCACTTGATGAGGCTCAGGGATTCGAGCAGTGGTTAGACTTCGTGGATTGGCCCGAGGTTGAGGCGCCACCTCAGCCCGACCCAACCCCGATTATGGACATAGCTGCGAGCGACGATGATGGCGATCTCACTGATTAGTTAGCTGATTGTTAGTTTGTACTTCTGTTGTTGTAGTCGCGTATTCCAGTGTTGTACCTTACTTTCTATTGTACTAGATTCAGATATATTTTGGTTCTGATGTATCTTGACTTAGTATTACTACTGTTGTACTATGGGTGTATTCAAGTTTTACATTAATGGATATGCCTTTTGCTATTTATTCAGTGTCTTGTGTTTGATGTTACTTTCCTCGCGATATCACTTGCTTTACGCAATAATTATTGTATTCATTTACTCGTGAATCGCAACTAACGCTTCAAGATACAGAATGGCCGAACATCGAGGACGTGGGAGACCTCGTCGCGTTCCACGAGGGGTTGATGATGTACCCAGGGGACCGGGTACCCTCCCGATTACCACCGCCTCCACTGCGCAGGAGACAATTTGACCGCACAAGCCTTACAAGAAATCGGTTTTATGAGGCAATGACAGAGCCTCAACCCCATGCTCCCGAACCCGCGTAAAGGCGAACGATCGCACGTTGGAGCAATTTTTTATGTTCGACCCACCAGCCTTCTTGGGAGAGCCGGACGATTTGAAGGCAGAAGAATGGGTAGAGAAGTTGGAGAATATCTTCAATGCTCTCCAATACTCAGACTAGCAGAAAGTCACACTCGCCGTATTTCGCCTGGGAATCTACTGCAGGGACCGGTGGAGGCGATTGAAAGGAGATGGGAACAGACCAGGTAGTCGAACATGGGGAAATTTCTTGGCTAAGTTCAATGAACAAGATATTCGAAAGGTTGTGAAAGAAGCGCGCGAGATGAATTCCCACAGTTGAGGTAAGGAACCCGACGTGGCTTAACGAGTCCGAATTTCACCAATTGTCCAGGTATGCTCGGGACAATCAATCGATCAAGAGGATAAGCTTTACAAGTTCACTCGAGGATTGAAATCGGAGCTTGAGAAATAGTTGCCGATCGTTGAATCGACAACCTACTCACCTTGTAAAGGCAGCTCTCCGCATTGAGTCGGGATCGAACCGTATTGACGGGATGATTCACCAGAGAATAGGCCATCGAACAGATCTTAAGAGGACAATTGTGGGACAACCATCTAAACCGACCGCTAAGTTTCAAAGGGACCGATTAACAAAACAGATAAAGGAAAAGAGACCAAGAAGGAAAGTGGGTCAATTGTGTGCACATTGCGTAAACCGGGACATACCGCCAACGATTGTTGGCGTAAACAAGAAAGGTGTTTGCGCTATGGTAGTAATCGCACACCGCAAGATTGCCCAAAGTATGGCGATGACCGAACCAAACAGACGCAGCCCACGCATTAAGCCGGGAAATGGGTGTCGGCAAGGATGCCCGCCGATCATTTTCACTAGCCAGGACAGAGGCTCCGGAGGCAATAGATGTGGTGGAAGGCACGCTTCTAGTATCTAACCACTACGCTAAAATATTGTTCGACCCGATCAACGCATTCATTTGTTGCACCGCATTTTGTACACAAACCGCATGCATGCATGGAACATATGCCAATATGTTTAGAAGTGTCAACTCCTATGGGTGCAAGTCGATAACATATATTATCTATAATGCATGGTTAAGATTGTTGAGATAAACTTTTCCGCCAATTTAATCCTATTACCTATCTCCGTATCTGACGTGATATTGGGGATGGCGGTTATCGCACACCATGCACAAATGGACTGCCATAACAAGTCCATTAAGCTATGTGAACTTAAAGCCCAAGTAGAAATTTGGAAGGGCACGAGTTAAGATTGCCCCAATAATTTCGGACAATGAAAGCGAGGAAGGAAATCACTAGAGGGGCTCATGGTACCGGGCGTTTGTAATTAACAAACCCAAAGTTGAGACACAAATCAACCAAGTACCTATAGTGTCGAGAATATACGGATGTATTTCCACAAGAACTCACCACTGCCCCTCCGGATAGGGAAGTCGAGTTCACTATCGAGGTGTTACCAGGAACCGCGCGATTGCGTAACACCATATAGAATGGCCTCTTGAGTTGGGGAGTTGAAAACGCAATTACAAAAGCGATGGATGTGGGATTTATCCGACCGAGCACGTCTCCGTCCGGGGAGCACCGTGTTGTTTGTCAAAAAGAAGGATGGCACATTAAGACTATGTATAGATTATCGTGGTCTTAATAAAGCATGACCATCAAGAACAAATATCCCCTCCCGAGGATAGACGAACTATTTGATCAACTTCAAGGAGCGACGGTGTACTCGAAGTTTGACTTACAACAAGGATATTACCAATCAAGATCCGCGAGGAAGACATTTCAAAGCGCATTTCAAACCCGATATGGACACTACGAGTTTGTAGTAATGCCTTCGATCCAGCGAATGCACCAAAGAACATTTATGGACGATGCATCGAGTCTTCCAACCTTATTTGGATCAATTCGTAGTGATATTCATTGATGACATACTCGTATACTCTAAGTCTAGAGAAGAGCACAAACGTCATCCAAAATCATTTTAGAGACACTACGAGAGCATAAGTTGTATGCCAAATTCGGCAAGTGTGAATTTTGGCTTAGTGAAGTCGCGTTCTTGGGACATATAGTATCCGACACCTTTGGGATTGCGGTAGATCCTTGAAGGTACGGGCGGTGGTTGAATGGAAACAACCCAGTGTAATGTAAATCGGGAGTTTCTAGGACTAGCCTGGATATTATCGAAGATTTATCCAAGATTTCTCCAAGATAGCCGGACCACTCACTCGACTAACCGAGAAGCAAGTCAAGTTTGAGTGAAATGGCAAATGCGAGGCGAGTTTCCAAGAGTCAAGAAACGACTTACTGACTCCAGTCTTAGCCCTTCCAAAGGGAATGTAACACTTTGTCGTCTACAGTGATGCATCAAAAGAAGGACTAGGAGCAGTGCTCATGCAGGAAGGAAAAGTTATCGCTTATGCATCATGAAAGCTCAAGCCGTATGAGGCCAATTATCCAACACATGACTTGGAATGGCAAAGCAATAGTGTTCGCGTTGAAGAAATGGAGACACTATCTCTACGGAGCAACATTCACGGTTTTCACGGACCATAAGAGCTTGAAGTACCTATTCTCCCAGAAAGACCTCAACTACGAGGCAACGGAGATGGATAGAGTTGATTGAGGACTATCACTTTGATATTCAATACCATCCGGGATAGCTAACGTCGTAGCGCACGCTCGAAGCGAAAGCGAGCTTAGCGGACTTATGATTCGAGAGTGGGAATCATTAGAAGAGCCGAGCAATTGGAATCGACGAGAACCAATACTCGATTTCATGTGCCAACATTTCGGTTAAACCCGATCCCGAATGAGATCAAAGAAGCACAAGAGAAAGATACACATCTTCAAAACTGAAGGAGAAGATACTTAAAGGAGAAAGATCGAGAATTTCTGACCGAAGATGGAGTTATCGATTCCGGAATCGAGTGTGTGTACCAAATGACGAAAGCATTAGGAATAAAATCTAATAGAGGCACACCGTTCAAAATACACTATACATCCTGGAGGAAACAAGATGTATAAGGATTTGAAACGGAGTTATTGGTGGGTAAACATGAAGAACCAGGTAGCGAGTTCGCTGTAGATGTTTAACTTGTCAACGAGTAAAAGCGTAACACCAACGACCATCACGGTTTACTACAACCGTTGAGAATTCCCAGTGGAAATGGGAACACATAACGATGGATTTCGTGACGGATCTACCAAGGACCGAGAGGAGGCCATGGAGAAGGTCAAGCCGATCAAGGAGCGGATTCGACGGCTCGTGAGCCGCCAAAAGAGTTACGCGGACAAGAGAAGAAAGGATTTAGAATTTGAAGTCGGAGATGAAGTATTTCTCGGACTCTCACCACGGAAAGGATTGATCAATCCAGAAGAAAGGAGGCAAGTTGAGTCCGAGATACATTGGACCTTACAAGATTTTTGAGAGGATTGGGAAGTTAGCTTCGACTCGAGTTACCGGCACCATATGCGGGAATGCACGATGTATTCCACGTGTCGAGACCGAAGAAGTATCAACCAGGTCCCAAACATATCATCACTCGTGATACTCCACCTCTAATGGAAAATCTATCCTACACCGAGAGGCCGATCCGGATAATTGATCGCCAGAATCGACAATTGCGTAAAAGAGAAATCCCGATGGTTAAGGTTGTGTGGCGTAACCACGACCGAGACAAAGACGCAACGTGGGAGATGGAAGAAGACATAAGGAATCAATATCCGAACTATTTCAAGAGAATTTGGGGACCAAATTCTTTTAAGGAGGAGGAGGATGTGAAGCCCGATTTTTCCGAGCTTATAATTGATCCTTATTGTCGTTTATACTTTTGATCGACTATTTTACGCGTCATTTTGACGGGTAATTATTAATAATATATACATTTTGTATTTTATTTTAGTTTACTTAATTACTTGTGATCATGATCATCATTAATTCTATTTTGCATTTATGATCACTTGGTTGATCATTATTACTATTTTTGTATTTATTAGTCATCTTAGAATTTTAAGAGACTATTTATTTTAGAGATTTTTACCTTATAGAATTAAGATTTTGATTTAGATTAAGTGATCATGAGACTTACAAGTGATCAAGGAAATCACTAATTATTTTGGAGATTGATATATTTCATCTATTATCATCAAATTTGGGACAAGAAAAATATATGGAATTACCATAATGCCATTATAGTGATTTGCCAAACATGGATATTTTTGGAGTAAAAATATCATCCAACTCTTGTACACCTACACCTTATATTAGTCATCTTGTGTATAATTATACCATTAATTCAAACATTATACACATCATCTCTTATATTACTTCTTTATTAATATTTTTGCCAACATGTTGGAAGTCTTCCAACATTCCATTCAAACCAAGTTTTGCCCATACCTTTGACCTTCAAATTGTCTCCCATGCATGAGGCAAAATGCAAGACACAATTTGAAAAATTCCTCCCCCCTCTCTCATCAAAGTGGACGGCCATATGGCCATTTTGTGCCAAAAATTTCATCTCATTTTATCACTAACACATTCATCTCCTACACAAAATTCTCCTCCTTCTCTCTACTTTTTCTTCTCACTTTCTTCTTCAACACTTAGAAATTTTTTCAAGAATTCTCTCCTTATTCTTCAAAAATTCGAACACACCTATACTACAAGGTAAGAAATTTTATCTTCAATCCATTTTTGATATCACATAGTTCACCTCTTCCACCTTCTTAACTTAAGTTTGAATTTGATTTGGAGGTACATTTAGAAGACTTTGAAGATTAGAGCTTGACATCATTTTGAAGAAGGATTTCAAACTTGAAGAAGAACTAGTAGAGGAATTTGGACTACAAGGTAAGAATTGAGTACTAGACCCCTTCTTTCCTCTTCTTTCTATTTTTTAAAAATTTTAACACCCCTTTTTCATTTTTGAGAAATAGGGGCTGACCTTAGGTGATTTTGGAGTTGAACCAAAATTTCCAATTTTAAGCTTCAACTAGCCTCCAATCACCTACTACACAAGGTAAAAGTGTAGTCCTTCTCATTTTCTTATCTCCTTCTTTTTCTCCTTAATTTTTCTCTCATTTTTCTAACTTCAAATTTTTGATATTTTTTGAATTAGGGCTGACCTAAGTCTCATCCAAAAATTGTGAAATTATCCTTTTATTTCACAATTTCCAATTTTAAGTGGGTGGAAAAATATTTTCCAACTATTAGGTGTTTTTATTAAATGCATGTAGAAAATTTGATCATGAGCCTTGAGATATATATAATCTATGTATTGCATGTCAATTTTATGTATCAAGTCATGAAAATTCTCAAGAGTTGCTCAAATTTGCTATTTATTGAATTTTAGGTGCATGCATGTGCAATTTAATATTTTAATTGATGAATTCTTGTATGTATTGGACATGCATGTGTATGATCTTTAAAATCTATGTTTTGGATGCCTTATAACCTGGAAAAGTCGAGCATAATTGATTAAATTTCAATTTTGGACTTAAAAATGTAAAAATGGAAAGTTGGTGGACTAAATTGCAAGAAAATGAAAGTTAAAGGACCCCTCTGCAAATATAGAAATTTGGGACTGTACTCAGGTTCAAAAATGACTTTTGGACATTTTAATAAAGTTTTAAGGGCTAAATTGAGGGACCCTTTGACTTTAAAAGCCCAAGGACTAGATTGTAAAATTTTGAAAGTTTAAGGGCTATTTTGCAATTTTTAAAACTGCACCAGACCTAAACTTTAAAATTTGAAATTTTTACTCTTAAGGTACTGGGAATTACATATTTTAAAAGTATTCCAAAAATCCAAGTGTTTAGGGCTTGGGAAGTAATTTTACAAAAATTGAGGGACTAATGTGTAAAATACTAAACTTGAGGATCCGAATGAAATTTCCAGGACTTATGCAGTCCATGCACCTGGAAATACTAACTTAACTATAACTTAATTATATTTTGGACCCAAGGTTCAAATTTCATAACAATTGGACCACTAAAAGCCTTAAAGGCAATTATTTCAAAATGGGACAAAAATGATATTTTCAAAAGTTAAAGGACCTACACATATTTCTTTTAAAAACTGCTTTTGTCCCAATATCCAACTAACCTTAGTGACATTTTTCAACTGGAATCACATTAAAATCCCTTCCGGTTTGTGAGTTCCGATTAATTTAAACTTAAGGTCCGAATTGGCAATTGTTACAAATTTGGGGCCAATGTGAGAATTTTACAAAAGCTCGACCTCAAAACATTAAAAACCTGAATCTATGGATAATTTGGAGAATTTAAGAACTGACCTCATAATTTTTCAAGGTCGGGATATTTATTTATTCAATTTTTAACCCCAAAAGTGTTGGATTTTACAAAACAGGGCTAAATTGCAATTCTTCTTTTATAAAGGACCTAACTCAAATTATTTCCTCTTTTACTAAAATAGCCCTGGACCCTCTGACTTGGAGATTCAATTTAAGTATTTTACTTTCCCAAAAATCCTTGACTTATCGGATCAATTTGACCGATTAATACCCGATCGCGGAGCGACTTCCTCACCTTGCGTTTTTGAATCTATAACGGGACTTATGTTTCACCCAATCTTTCAAGATATCAAAGGTTGCTTATCCTTCCGATAATTATCTTCATCCAAAAACTCCACCAACGCCAAAATTGCTACTCGCACTTTTCAAAATTTTTTTTGAACTGCTTCCCTGAATCAATAATACTCGGATCGGTTGTCGATCGCTATACTTGTATTTACTTCATGCCCGAAGTCAACTTGGTGTGTCGAGCTCACAAATCGGAATGGATACGTCGGGGGATGGCAGGCGGCCTTGGCCGCTATTCCATTCTTCCGGCCCCATCGCCCTAATCCCGCAATCGAGGGACGGAGTGTCCAAGGGAAGCGGGTCGAAGATTTTGAGGTATAATCATGATTATGACAGATCCGAGCCTTGCAAGCTCCATTGTGGATTTTGTCTTTGCTATGGAGCGATAAGGTGCGGTCTTGGACCATCCTTCCGGGGAGTTACAAGGAAGAACGAAGGAATCATCGTCGATCCACACGATTAGGAGTTATTGGACCCGTTTGGTTGGCGCTACAAACCGTGACGCAACCGCTTACTTGTTTTGCATTGGTTGGCGCTACAAACCGTGACGCAACCATTATTTGCCTTGCATGGGATTGACGTTACATTTCCGCACGCAATCCTACATGTTTCGATCAATCACATAGTGCTGTGTGACCATGCGAATTTCTTGAATCGTATAAGTATATTATTTAAATATTTTTATCACGACGATACGAACTATGTGTGAATTCATGCATCATACTCACGCCGCGTTTTCATATAATCTGTTTTCTCACATTAACTATATATCGCCACACTTGCACACGATCACCCCATCCATCGAGATTTCTCGTCTCATCCCCACATATTTTCTAACCTTAGATGAGGATTTCGTTGAAGATGCGGAACCGCCCCTGGATTGAGACTGTACTCCGCTTGTTGGATTTACTACTTCTTCTTGTTGTTGATTGGACTCTTTTCTTATGTTGTTGTCGGACTCTTGTATTTCTTTCCATTCGGTTTGTAAATCAAGGGCGTAGGACCCTTCGACTTTAAGTTGCTATATTTTGTTGATTTTCGGGATGTAATATGGATTATGGATCGTAGATCGTAAGTTGTATTTGTACTTGTTATTTTATTTTTCCGCTATTTAGACTACGATTCATTGGGTTCTCGTTGATATTTGTCCTGTTTTTGTTTGTTTGGTTATTGTATTTAAGTTGTGGATCGTCGTCGCGTCCGTTTGGGCGTGACAAAATAAAAATTAAAAGTTTAAAATTAAAACTCATTTTTTTATCATGGATAATATTCTATTATTTTTTAAATTTTATTTAAAGTTTGAATTAAAGAAAATCCACTAGTAGGTAACATTTACCTCGTTATAAAGTGAATGGGACTAAAAGTCTGAATTTTGTCCATTTAAAGGACTAAACTCAAAGCCGAGAAAAAAAAAGGACTAAATCTCCGGGAAGTGGCTCCACTTAAAGGATTAAAAAAACAATTTTGCCACCAATATTTCTTCAAAAGACCTTAAAAAAAGGAAAAATCGTGTGGAAGCAGTGGACCCACCCCAAGGCCCATCCGTATACGCCAGACTAACAATGTATGCACTACATTTTGTGATGCGCCCTCTTTTAAGCTAAGGCCTACGGGCTACGGGTGGGCTGCAACTACCTAGCGCTTCTCGACGGAGACTTCTATGTGACTAGTTTTGAATTATTTGAACTTGGGTTTAGATCCGTCGATTTGGTTTTGGCCGACGGCCTCGATAGAAGTTTTTGTCTTTTTGTAAAAATCAATTTACATATCAAGTAGAATTTTTAATGTAATTTCAATACAAATCGAATTTTCAATATTGATATAATTAAATTAGTTTATCAATTTGAGAACAAATATATATAGGGGTGTTGAAACGATAATAACACGACACGATAAGCTCAAACACGAACACAACACAATAAGAAATTGTACTTACATGAACATGAACATTAAATTTTCCATGTTGACATGACATGACACGACTTGACACAATAAGTTGAAAAAACAAAATGACTAAGTTTGAACGATATGATATTACACGATAAACATTACATGATATGATATGATAATACACAACAATACTCGATACAAACTGCAAAATGTCCAATAAAAATACACAGAGATCTTTTCAATAAATAATCCATACAATCCTTAAAAAAGCATGTCGACACGACACGATACAATCTACAAATTTTCGTGTCTTTATTGAGTCAACACAATAAGGACACGCACATATAAAACTAAACATTAATTGATTATTTTTGTATCATTTTTTGACATTCTATCGTGTTATGTCAGTAATTGTTACTCTACCCATACTATATAGATTGTTTGGGACAACAAAGACATTCCTAGATAACTAAACATAAAAATTAAAAGTAACCTAATATGCGGCCAAGAACAATTGTCCAAGGCAAGCCCCTCAATCCTCCACTCTCCACCACCTCGTCCTCCATCCGCATCCACATCCACACCCACACCCACCCCCACCCCCACATGGGAAATAAAACAAAGGAAAAGAAACATGGGGCCAAAAAAAAAAAAGGAAAAGAACCCACCCCAGGATTATATCAGCCAATCAAAACCCCCAATTTTCCTGAGCTAATCTTTCTCTTTCCGACGTGTCACGCTTCTCTCCTCAGCTTCTCATTTCCTTAGAAAGTTAGAATGCTAATTACAAAAAACTAATTTATTTTATTTTTGTTAAAAAAATATAACTTCCATTCTCCTCCACCACTTTCTGCTTCCCTTTCTCCCCATTCAGTTTCTACTCTCTGTAGTCTCTACTCTTTCATAGTCTATCTGACTTGTAAAAATCAGACAATGAATCTTTGGGTTTATTGAGATTCAAGAAACCATTTCAAAAAATGGCTACCTTTTCTGCTTCTTTTTGTAGTCCAACTTTACCAGAACTCATCTTTCTTTCTCCTCACAACCCAACAAAAAGACTCAAGCTTTCCCTCAATAAACCCATTGATCTGGAGCCCAGAAACAGTGTTAAGATTCTTAAAAATAGAATTAAAGCAGTCTCCAGAGAAGAAAGTGCTCTTCTTGAAGAAAAAGACCGAGAATTGGCGACTAAACTGAATGGCAGTGTGAATGGGAATGTGAATGGGAATTATAAGTACAGTAATGGTTCAGTTGAGAATTACACAAATGGGACTGTGAAAGTTGAGAGTGAGGATGAGAATTTAGTGAAGTATGTAAATGGGAATGGGAATGGGAGTGTGGCTGGCAGGAGTGAAAAGGTATTGGAAGTAGTGAAAGTGGAGAATGTGATTAGTGAAAAGAAGAGTGTAGAGGATATTGGACAGGAGGAGGCTTGGTTTAAGCGAAGTGGGCAAGATCAAGTTGAGGTATACTTTTGAATTTATTTTTTATTTTGTTCTAATTTGTTGTAAATTATGTTTTTTTAGTTTGCTTGTTTCTTCTGTGAGCTCCAACTCTTTATATTTGATAGTCAGCTGTTGAGTTTATTGTTATGGTGGTGAAGTGTTGAAATATTTTGCTTCATGTGGTTGTTCTTTTTGTTTACTGCAAGTCTTTATTTTTAGTAGAGTTAATATTATTATTTTATTTGTGCTTTCCAAGTACATTGAAGCCATCTTTAGGTATGTTGCTGATTCAAGGTTTTTTACGTTCGTGTTTGATTGTAATCGCCTTTTCATTTTCGTTATGCGATTTTCACTTTTTACATTGTTTTGATATATGTTTTGAAATTATGGAGTTTATTTGAGGAATAACTTTATGATATAAGTTTCATGGAGTCATCAAGTTATATGAGGAAATTATATTGTTAATAGTTTAGTATGGTATACTAAATGAATTCAATGACAAAGCAAAAGGATTTGATTGAAGTGTTAGTGCGAAATTGTTCGTGATGAATGTATTATAAGCAAACTACAGGGCATATTATGTATAAAGATGAATTAAGTTAGTTACTATTTGCTTATGAAGTTCAATTGAAGAGGGAATAAATTAAAATTGATGATGTTCTAAGGAAAAAGAATTATATTACTGTGCGCACTCCAGGCCATTCTCTAAATGTAAATGCAAATAGCTGAATTTGGAATTTCTATATTATTTTTGATAGGTGTGGTCGATCTTGAATGAATTTCTTTAATCTTCTCACAGGTATCTGTTGCTCCTGGGGGCCGTTGGAGCCGTTTTAAAACATATTCTACAATTCAGAGAACTCTGGAAATATGGGGATTTGTTCTGACTTTTATCTTCAGAGTTTGGCTAAACAATCAGAAGTTCTCATACAGAGGTTATCCACTTTTCAAATTTAATTTTAATAACTTATCAGAGTTATTGTATCCTTGTAACTTGTCTTGTGCCTACCGTCAATATTTCCTCTGGGCTCTGATTGCCATCTTCTTAAACACGTCTACATTAACAAGTTAATTAAAGTACTTAATCAAGATTTTCTGTATGAACTGGAGCTTCTACTCTCATT
Source organism: Rehmannia glutinosa (assembly GCA_016081115.2). NCBI lineage: Eukaryota > Viridiplantae > Streptophyta > Magnoliopsida > Lamiales > Orobanchaceae > Rehmannia > Rehmannia glutinosa. The sequence continues at coordinate 22,738,121 of CM071932.1, read as the reverse complement.
CTTCTTTTCTGTTACAAGTTAATTTGCTTATTTATTTGAGGAACATGAGATCACATAGTTAATTCTAAATTACAATGCCACCGCAACATTTCATGAACTTGAATGTTTCCACCACTATGAGAAATCAGGATGTATTTTTCATGTTTGTTTGTATTTTTCACTTTACCAATTTTATATTCTAATGGACTTAAAATATGCAAGCACTCAGGTGGAATGACCGAAGAGAAAAAGGTCCAGAGGCGAAAGGTTCTAGCAAAGTGGTTGAAAGAAAATATTTTGAGACTTGGCCCAACATTCATCAAAATTGGTCAGCAGTTCTCAACAAGAGTTGACATTCTTGCTCAAGAATATGTTGATCAGTTATCAGAGCTTCAGGTGAATTTCCACTTATCAATGATACTATATCATCATTTATGCTTCATGAAATATGGGTTTATTGTTGCGATACCGAGAAATTATATAATGCATGATAGAAACTTGTAAATGCTCCTCCAATCTGTCGTGAGATATTTTTACGTTCAATTTGGTCAATTTAAAGTATGCTGCGAGGCCCAAAAGGGCTTTTGTACGATTAGAAAAAGTAAACAGTAAACACAAGGCGCAGTATTAATGTTAAAGGGAGAATTTTCGTAATTTAAGACTAATGTATTAAATCCACTATATGGCCTAATAGATTAAGGATGTATGTATAAATATCAGTGGTATGTTTATGATACAAATAATTAGATCTCTTGAGAAACTTAATACTAATGCTTCTCTTTAGCCTTTCTTGTCATGCAATCCCAATATGTTTCGATGGTTCAGTTTCTAAAATGTTTCTTGGGGGTTCCTGTTTTTCTTTTTATATTTTATTAGCATTTGTTAATGATGCAAATGTTTTAAACTCCATGAGGAGCAAAACATTGTACATCCAAGTTTATGATGGTAATCATATAATAAAGAACAGAGATTTTTTTTCAAAGAACTATGTTCTACATAGATATTGTTTCTACAGTTTGGATTTAATTCTCCTTCTCCCGATTGTGATATCCACTTTCGTTTTCCTGAAAAACTGTGTTTGGACACTCTTTCCAGACTAACCTTAAATAATAATTTCAAAAGTACACCCTATGGTAAAATATTTCTTCCTTCCATTCAAAATGTGGAATGTTTTAAATTGACGGCAATGGCTCTCACCTTTATCTTTCTTACATGTGATAAAGACAAATCATTTTCTATAGCTTCTCTTCCTTGTAATCCTTTCTTGGTGAATAAATACTTTGACTTAGCAAATTAAGTTAGTAATAGGATTTCCAAATATATATTTTGTAATTCAGACAAAGTAATTCAGAAAGAAACTAACTAGATTGCAATTGCTGCAGGATCAAGTTCCTCCTTTTCCATCAGAAACTGCTGTATCGATAGTTGAGGAAGAACTTGGAGCCCCTGTAGATGATACATTTGAAAGATTCGACGAGAGCCAATTGCAGCAGCAAGTCTTGGTATTTATAATTGATCTTGGATTCTCTTGATTAATGTTATTTTTATTAGCCTAAGAAAATGATATATCAGATTCCCATTCCTACATGCAGGCCAGGTCCATCGTGCGAAATTGAAGGGACAAGAAATCGTTGTTAAAGTACAAAGACCTGGTCTTAAAGATCTGTTTGATATTGACTTAAAAAATCTGAGGGTTAGTGTCGACATATTAATTTCCTTTATGTGCGATTCTGTAAAGCTCATAGTTGTGGGCAAGTTCCTATGCATTGAGGTTAATGTGCAGCAAAGCATGTTGTCTTCATTATAAAATGGGATAATTACAAAAACTACCCCTGAGGTTTGGAGTAATTACAAGAAAATCCAGAGAAGTTTTCAAAATTACAAAAACCCCTTGAGGTTTGATTCTGCCTTAAATGTGGTATAACTGTGATATTTTTACTAATATAAAGGGGGTGTTTTAAATGTTTTTGCCTACGAAGGGGGTAAAGTGTAATAAAAAATCAAATCTCAAGAGGATTTTCGTAATTTTCAAAAATATGTGGGTTTTTTTGTAATTACTCCAAACCTCTGGGGTAGTTGTTGTAATTATCCCATATAAAATTGAAACACTACCAATTTTGTGGTAAGTATTCCACCACTCTATAGTCTTCTACCAACTTGTAGCAGTTCTAATATTGATCATGTTTATATTCACTGGACAAAGTACTTAATCTAATTGGCCATTTTTCTTATCAGAATTTTTTTTTTATTTTTATTTTTAATCTTTAGGTAATAGCTGAATATCTTCAGAAGATTGATCCAAAATCTGATGGCGCGAAAAGGGATTGGGTTGCTATCTATGATGAATGTGCTAGTGTCTTATATCAGGTTATAAGTTGCCTTTGATGACATAAATTACTCACACCATAATTTGAAAATTTTCAATATATGTAAATACACCTATTAGTGTTGAAGAGTTATCAGCTTGATTTAACATTCCTCACAACTTTCAGGAGATTGACTACACCAAGGAAGCTGCTAACGCCGAGCAATTTGCAGCAAACTTCAAAGACCTGGATTATGTCAAAGTCCCAACAATATATTGGGAGTACACTACCCCACAGGTACGGACTTTCTGAAATCATCAAATTTTAACTGAATATGATATTTTTTTATGATGTGTTATTTATATAAGTCCGTTTTTCCATTTTTTATAGGTTTTAACAATGGAATATGTCCCCGGGATCAAAATAAACAGGATCCAAGCCCTAGACCAGTTGGGTGTGGATCGCCAGAGGTACAATACTATTAAAACAAAATTTCAAATATTATTGTACTCTTTAGCGTAAAATAAAATATTAATCAAGTTTTGGGAAACCATATGATTTTGGTGCTGCTTAATGTTCGTTAGGTTGGGCCGTTATGCTGTTGAATCTTACCTGGAGCAGATATTGTCTCATGGCTTTTTCCATGCTGATCCAGTGAGTCACTCGCAAAGCTATTATATTTACAATTCCCATATAAATGTATTACTTTACAACTGCCGTAGAAATGGAGTTAAGTTTAAAAGAAGAAATACCTGAGCACTGTTCTTATTTAGGACGAACACATCAGCACTCTCTTCATTGAGACGAATTGTAATGAACATGCAAAATAATTTAATTGTAGCCATCAATCCCGCATAGTGTGGGATAATGAATTAATTGTCATAATGTTAAAATTGTGTGCTATTGGATTAACAATGTAAATCCTCGTCCCAATGCAGCATCCTGGAAACATTGCAGTGGATGATTTCAATGGTGGAAGATTGATCTTTTATGACTTTGGAATGATGGGAAGGTACATATCTTCTTTGCTTCATGTGGACTTTTTTTTTTCTGCTAACAAAAAGTTGTATTCTGCGCTTAGATTTTTTTCTGCGAGTGATGAATATCTCTACTTATATCTTTGCAGTATAAGTCCAAACATCAGAGAAGGCTTGCTGGAAGTATTTTATGGAGTTTACGAGAAAGATGCTGAAAAGGTGATTATTTTTCTAAATTTGGCGTTTTTTTCTCATCTGTCACTTTTGTTTATCAGTCAGTTAATAGGATATACATAATAATATTTTATGTTTCACCTAATAAAATGCTTTAATCTGGTTTAGGTTCTTCAAGCAATGGTTCAAATGGGTGTTTTAGTGCCTACTGGAGATATGACAGCTGTCAGACGAACTGCTCAGTTCTTCCTCAACAGGTTTTCCTTGGCTTATAAGTTGATGTTTTGCTTGGGTCTTTCATCTGATCTGTTTTTAAACTTATAACAGGATCAAAAAGTTTTCCTTAAGTGTTGCCTGAGAAATTATATCTTGGGTTTTGATTTTTTATGACCGTTGGAAGGCTATAACATAAGCAGTGACAGTAGTTTAGAAATTATCTGCTGAAACCTCGAAAGCCCATGAAGAGAATATGGCCCATTTTGCAAAATGGATCACTCATGGGAGTTGTGATTTGTAATCCAAAGCAAAGTTGTATACAGTATACCACATTAACTTTTGGATGGACAATATTGCCCTTTGTCTATAAAAGCACCGTTGCATGTTTGCTACCTTTACATTTCATCTGTCCTTCTCATCAGCTAAACCAAGGCTGGTTTTTTTCCATTTTCAAACAATCTGGGAAAATTCGGATACTAACTGCTGCACTTTCGTTTTTCCTTTCTTCCATTTTTCGAAAAACAAAAGACTAATAGCAATGAGAGGCAAGGTTCTGATCATCTAAACCATTAAATTTTCTCTCCAAAAACTATTCTTAGTACAATGGTGAAAAGAGATTTGAGGATGGCTATAGTTTTTTCCATTGATAACCATAAATATTTGTTGCTGAAAGTTCTCAATCTTGAATTATGAATGGAGTTCTCAAAGAAGCTGATTGTAAAGGTCGCCCGTTTGTGCAGTTTGATCTCTGCACTTGAAATAGCAAATAAGAAATTGTTGCTCGAATAGAAGCTTCATTCCTTGTAGAAAGTAGGGCTTTCGGGAACAAGTTACATTGTGAAAGGGTGTTTTTGAGTTTGTGTAACATATCTAAGACTTATCACTTTCTCCAACCAAACAAGGAAATTTCTTATGTTTCATGAAGCAACTCTATTTGGAGTGGACTATTGATAGATAAAGATTAGGCTGTGTTGAAGTTATGACTGAAGGGTAATCATTTCAACTTAAATAACCTCATGCCGTACAGAAATTTATTCTTGCTTTTCTTTCTTTTACATTACCATTGATTTAAGGCTAAATTTGTGGAGTAGAAGTTAGGCAAAGAAACATCAAAAGCTTGTTATACCTAAGAAGAGAATATGTGCAGCTTCGAAGAACGCCTTGCAGCACAAAGAAAAGAAAGAGAAATGGCGAGAGAAGAACTTGGATTCAAGAAACCATTGAGCAAAGAGGAAATGACAGAGAAAAAGAAACAGCGTCTTGCTGCAATTGGTAAATCTTCTGATATTTTTTATATATTTTGTTAAAGAACTAACTTAGATGTTGCTATCTCTAAAACTCATGTTATATAACTTCATTATATTTCTTTCAATTAACTAGACAATAATTTTAAGTAATACCATATAAGGCCTCTTTTGTATTTACACCATCGTCTCAACTGTTCTTATCTCTATGTATAACTGGTTGAATATTTGGTATTTAAAAAATCACGCACTAGCTGCCTTTCACCTCTTACAAGAAAACCATAGAAAAGGGACCAGCTGCTTTTTATACTTCTCTAATTTGCTGTTAGGAAAATTGATCCTCTTATAACTGTTCCGACTTTATTTTTAAACAGGTGAAGATTTGTTGGCCATTGCAGCAGATCAACCTTTTCGATTTCCTGCCACTTTCACTTTTGTTGTTAGAGCCTTTTCAGGTACTTCACTTTTCATTTTGACTGTCTCATTGACTTAGTTTCTAATATCGGTGTTAACATGAAGTTTATCTCCACAGTGTTGGATGGTATCGGCAAGGGACTTGACCCTCGATTTGACATCACTGAGATTGCTAAACCGTAAGCTCGTTTTTTGTAATCTCTGGAGTAGTCAAACTCTCGATTCCATGCTTACATCGTATTTATGGTTAATTACAAAAAACATACCATTGAGGTTCAATCTAACTAAAAAAAGAACTCAGTTGTTTTTTAAAATTACAAAATACCCCCTTGATATTTGTCTCTATTTTACAAATTGCACCTACTGACGGGTATTTGTTAAGCAAATACAAACCTGAATGGGGTGTTTGTAATACCTTAAGGGAGTATTTATAATTCTGAAAGATAACTGGATTTTTTGTAATTAGGCTAAACCTCAAGGGTTATTTGTAATTTACCCATTTTTAAACATTTTAACTATAGGCGTAGCTTTATTGGTTTCAACTAACTTGTATAGCATGTATGTCTCAGCTATGCTCTAGAATTGTTAAAGTTTCGTGAAGCTGGTGTTGAGGTTATACTAAAGGCAAGTTTCTGAAGCCCGTTTACCTTTATATTTTAAGTTTACTAAGATCGGCTAAGAGGAACTAACATGGACAACATTGCTAAAATTTCACCTTGATTTTATCCAGGACTTCAGAAAGAGATGGGATAGACAATCCCAGGCAGTTTTCAACTTATTTAGGCAGGCTGATAGAGTCGAAAAGCTTGCTGAAATTATCCAGCGACTGGTGCGAAATAAGTGTTATCTGCTGGATTAACTTTAGTATCGAAATAATTTCCATGATTGACCAGTAGCGAAATTAAAATACAAATTTCAAAACATGTTGTGCGTGTTTGTAGGAGCAAGGAGATTTGAAACTACGTGTAAGAACATTGGAGTCTGAGAGGGCTTTTCAACGTGTTGCAACCGTTCAAAACATGGTTGGCAGTGTAAGTTCATGTTATATCAAGTGATGCTTTACTACTTCATATAGTGTTTTGTTTTTGTTACCTTGCATAACTAGTTGTAGGACTTATATATAGCGGCATATAGAACTTAAATTTATCGCCGTGATTAAGATAATTGACAGATAATAACCTGGAATATAAATGTCAAATTTCTTGACAGTTTAAGTACTCTGTTGGTGTAGTAATTGTCGGGAGTGTTTGCAAAAACTTTTTTTTTTAGAAGAAGTGATTTAGTGTAGCAGAAGCTAAAAGTAAATGAGAATTAAAAGTTGGTAGTGTTTGCAATAAAAATCGGAAGTTGAAAGTGTTTGGTGAATAAGTTAAAAGTGTTTATTTATTTGTAAAAGTCAAACCAAAAGCAAAATCAAAAACCTAAAGCACCTTGCACCCCTTCTCGATTAAATTACGTAGACTCAATAGCAAAAGTTGATTTTTGCAAGACACTGAAAACCATTTTCCAAAAGCCAACAATCACTTTTTCTTAGTGAAACACTCCCAAATTCGTAGATATCACTTGTCTTTAAAATCAATATACCACTTAAAAAGCTAATGGCTCGGTTAAGAAATGGCTGAATGCAAAGCTCATTAACAATTGGCGCTTCAAATCTCTTTGATTGCTCATCAGGTTTCAATCTTTTGATGTAGTGAAAAATTGAAGTTCAAATGAAATAACTCTTCTAATTTTTTGGTAAAATATCCTTGGTCCTTGACTTCATCCTTTTTCCCATCATTTTGGGTGTTAATTAACAGGCCGTTGCTGCTGGAAGCTTAATTAACCTTGCTACGATTTTATACCTCAATTCCATCCAGGTTAGTCTCAATAAATTTTGAGTCAAATTGACTCAATCATTCATATCATCATTTATTGCATACATCTTCGATTGTTTTTCACACAATTAATTCTGTCTGCAGATGCCTGCTACCATTGCATACGTCTTTTGTGCATTCTTCAGCCTTAAAGTTCTGATCGGCATGGTGAAGGTTAAGAAATTAGATCAAAGAGAACGGTTAATCACTGGAACTGCTTGAATAAATGGTAAGAGACGTTTTCATTGCATTTAATCTAGAAATTGTACATTTTTATGATGAGAAATTAAATATTGGAGCCTTTTAATAGATTTGAAATGCAGCTTTATGGAACATTGGTACACTTTTTTGGAGTGAAACAATTCTTTATATAAAGTAATCTGTTAAAATATGGAACAAAGTTTACAAGGAAATGGTTTATAATCATCCAATACTTGACTAACTCGAGGTTTTGCATCTTGTCTCTCTAGGAAGTTATGCAAATACTTCTGTTTTTGGATGAAGTGATTTATTGCTACAGAAACATCAAGTAGTTGAGAATCAGAAGTTGGTAGTGTTTGCAAATTGAAGCTGAAATTTGATTAAATTAAGAGTGAGTGTTTGGTAGAGAAATTATAAAAGTGCTTTATTTGTGTATAAATGTCAAACCAAGATTAGAATCAGAAATCTAGAAACACCTTGCATTTGCAAATTATGATTTTTTCTGAAGCAGAAATTACTTTTTAGTGTTTGCAAACAAAAATTGGCATTTGCAAATATTACCAGTTACTTTATGATGTTGTTAAAGTTATTAAGGTTGCTCTAACTAGCAAGCTTGTTTTCTTTCTCTATTACAGTCAATAACTCGATGGTTTCCCCACATTTCTACGACGCCTAAGTTGCTGAACAGGAGATTTTTGATGTCATTTGTCAACCCCATGCGCGGTGGCTTTTCAAAACCAAAATGGAGATTACTCATTTAAAGCCATATATATAATATGCAAACCATAACACTTACAGAGTTGTTATAAACCGCAAAATTCCTGGTACGCGTATCTGAATATCATTTCTGAACCGTTGTGGATTCGGAAACAACATAATTTAAGACCGACGTTAAATATATATGTGAGGCTAAAAACCTTAGTTCATACAAGGTTTACCCAAACCATATTCCTGCATTTCCGATATTCTAACAATAATTTTGCCAAAAGTCCATTTGTGGCTTTATTTTTGTACCAATGCAGGCAGGCCATGTCTTAGTTTCTTGTAGCTCTTTATTTGTAGATATATTACTGTAAATTTTAGTAGTTGAAATTCTGTAACATATTTCAAATGTTATTGTATTAATGTATTCTGACAGCAGTTTGGAGAACAAACTTGGAAATGAAACATTTGACAGTTTTTACTTGCACAATTTTTTCTTCTATGTTTGTTACATTTGTATGATTTGAACTTTATATTATTGATTAAGGATATATAATTACAAATAAGTTTTAGTTTAATTACAATAAAATCCAATTATCTGCAAAATCATAATTTTCCCTTGAAATATATTTTTATTTTACAGATTGCAACTTATTAAGGGCGTGTTTTGTAATACATATACAAACTCAACTGTGTTTGTAATTTCAAAAGATAATTGATTTATCTTTCTTGTAATTAAGCTAAACAAAGGAGTAGTTTTGTAATTATCACTAGTTATTTTTTTTTTTGAAGAAAGAAAAGTTTATATAGTCATTTTCTTGCTTTCACCTTAAAGCAAGAAAATGATGATTCTAAATTTGAATCACCTTTTTCATTCTTTATTCTTTTTGTTGTTGAATAATACAACTTGGAATGAAGTGATTGAGCTGTAGAATGGATGTCCATGTGCTCGAAGCCTGAAAATGACTTAAATAAAAAAAGTAAAAATAATATAAAATAAAATAAATAAATAAAAAATAAACTTTCTAGGGTGGAGTTACTGCATATATTTAAACATATCTATTTGCCCTGTCTGAGTGAATCCAAATATTAAACTAAAAGTCATCTGCCAACCTAAGAACTCACGAGTCGGAGAGATGTGGGATGCCACAAAACATTTTTTTTTTTTTTTGGAAAATAAACATTATTATTAATGTTCTGTCGTTTAAGGAATTGTGGGGGCATTATTGCACCTATCTGTACGGATTGTTTGGCATGTTGTATTGCATATATATGACCATATCCCATCTAGCCAACCAAAGGAAGCTGGTGTTCGTTCATACATGATCAAATCAAATTTTTAATTATTAATTTTTTTTGTTTAATAGATAGTAATCTTCATGGGAGGTTTTTGTTTTTGTCGAATCTTGGATTTGAGCTATAAATTTAATTGTGAATTATCTTGGTTAGAGCATGCATATGCCAAATATGAATACCCCGAACCCACGAGAATAACACTTGGGAAACCAATTTTAAGTGAAATAAATACCGCGATTTATATTTTTTCAATAAAAATCAAGAGATAGTATGTAAATCCACAAAATCCAAAATGGTGTTCGATCGTGTTGTGATTTAGGGAGTGTTTGCAAGAATTTCTACTTTTAGAAGAATCGATTTATTGAAGTAGAATTAGTTGACAATTAAAATTTGGTAGTGTTTAAAAATAGAATAAGAAATCGAGAAACGAGAAATTGAGAGTGTTTGGTGAAAAAGGTTGAAGAAGTCTTATTTATTTGTAAAAAAAACTAGAAGTAGAATCAGAAATCTAAAACATCTCCTGGCCTTACTTTTAGGTTCTGATTAAATAAAACAGAAGCAGAAGTTGGCATTTATAAATATCACAAAGTGATTTTTTTCATCAAAAACTAATAAGTGTTTTTTTAGTGATTGCAAACATTCTCTTATAAATGAACGAGCTTGTTATCCTATTAATTCTTTCAACATGTTAATTAGACCAAAACCTCAATCTTCTGATTGGTTCTTAGCTATTTTGTACGTTCTGTGTCTTGTTATAAATTATAATAAGTATTTGGTTATTGGTCACTGTTCTCTTTTTTAAAAAAAAATCACATCTTATCATGTGTTTTGATTTATTATTGAACAATTACACCTCACACTCGTTTTAGGGAGTGTTTGCAAACTCTAAACAAAAATGATTTTCAGTTTATGGTGGAAAAATTAGTTATTTTTTCCACCCAAAAATATAGAATTAATCATATTAATCTCAACGAGCACCGGTCCTTTGGATGTTATCTTCAACTAGAATTTATGATGTTTAGTTTTGATTCTGAAGATATAGTAGTTTGCTTGCCGAAACATAATTCAAAAAGGTAATTAATTCAACATAATACACTAGTAACACCACAATATGGGTTGTTTCACATATCAAACTCAAAATGGTGTATTCCAACAAGAAACAGCCATTGATAAAGATGGCATAAAAACCCAATGTATTAAAACATGCTTTTAAATGCTCATCAGGAAGGCCAGATGCATAATAAATCATAAATTGATTAAAGAATCCAAACTGAAGATTAGCTTAAATAATTATGATTAATCAGTAAGTGGACCACATCAAGAGGTTGACCATTCTAGATTTTTGAGCCAGTTAAGCTTAAGCCCAAATTATCAAGAATCTGATTAATATAATCACCTCCATTAGAATATGTCAGTGGCATATTGGAAGATGACCAGATATTTACTTTTTTTTAATAAATTAATTTCTCCCAGCAAATGAAACTGTTTGTTCTACAGAGAACAGTACCACATGTTTGGCCAATCTGGGGACTAGACTTCTTGGGATAAATCTGATTTAATTTATCAAGTTGATGGAGATTTTTGGGATAATTAATTGGAAGTCACTGCAAGAAGTTAGCAAGTAAAACAAGAAAAAAGACTCAAGAGAAGAATGGTTTTGATTTTTGTAAGAGGGGTGTGGCAAGTGAAACTTCATTGAAGACTAAAAGAAGGGGATTGATGATGACCAAGGTGAACCGGAATCAGCGAACCCGACCGTGATAAATGGGTCGGTTAACTGGCCAATAGTTCGCCAGCTCCAAACCAGCCCTAGAAGACCCGGTTAAGGTGTTAGATAAAATTATTTTTGATTTTGATGATTTCATCTTAATATTTTTAATTCAATCAAAACGATAAATTCGGGCGCTGTAAAACTTGGTTTTCATTTTTCAAAGTCTTTTTAACAACAACCGGTAGTCATTAAGGTAAACCGAAACCCGAAAGACTTAGTCGAATATTTTCTCGAACCAAAATGCCTCTGGATGAGGTCGAACGGTCACCCTATTTAGGCAACCGATACCTGAAAGTGATTTTTGAAGTTCTCTGTTTTAACAAGATACAGGCACATGTCGCCCTACAGCGGCAACGGTCAACCCTTGGCGACCTAGGTCATCCTAGAGGACAACCTGTAGTAGATCGCACTCAATGGTTTTAAAATTCAAATTTTACAACATAGCGATCGGACTCCCTGTTCAAAATCAGATGATTTTGAACCTATATCAGATAACAAAATTTACGTTTATCACTTTTCACCATCAATTTGTGCATCTTTTGATCTTTTTTCAGACAAATTCAAATCAATAGGAGCTTATGTTGGAACTCAGATTATCGAGCTCTTCTATAAATAAACGAAGATAATTGGAGGATCACAACAAGAATATCTCAGCAAAATTCTCAAGTTCTCATTATCATATATTGTTGTAATAGTCTAAGCACTACACTTTCAAATTTGCTTATTAGGCTTTATTTCTTAATTACATTTGCACTTTAAAAATTGTATACTTTCATTTGAGTTGTAATCTTGATTGATCAAAATCATCCAAAACAAGACATATTTGTTGACAGTACTTTTGGCAAGAACACACTTGGTTAATTACACTAGGTGTTGAAGAGTTTGATGCTCTTCAAGGTTGTAAGAAGAGTTTGGTGTTCTTCAAGGCATAGTTGTAATCGTTTTTTATCGATTAATAAAATTTCTTTCTTTCAAAATCCACTCGGACATACCGGGTGATAGTGGACGTAGGCCCTAGGTGGGTTGAAGCACTATACATCCTTGATTGTTGATTCATTTTTCTGCACTTTACTTTTCTTCATCTTAGTTTTCGAAAAAAAGGGGATAAATTGGAAAATTGGGAAAACTTATTCACCCTCCTCTAGATTTTTGTAGCCACTTGGACTAACATAAGGTTCCATATTTTTCGAACCGTCGACCCAAGGGGCGACCATAAAATTGAATATTCAATATTTTTGTTGAAAAAGATGATCGTTGGATGATTAACGGTCGAGACCTCTTGACCGTCGATGATCAACGGTCGCGATTGGTCACAATTGCATTACATATTTTTAAATTTTCAAAAAAAAGGAAAAATAATGGAAAAATAAGGGTCAGAATCGGCGTTGAACCGGACTCGGAACTGCCCTAACTGTCCCTATAGAGGGCCAGTTAAGGGTCCTCTTTGTTTTACACAGTGAACCATCGGTTTTGACTCCTGAATTGGCAATTCACAACGTGTGGTCATGTCTAATTAATATGTAAGAATAAAGGCCATGCTAAAGGTTTATATATTTCAAATCCTAAGTGTTGGGAAAATTTATTGTATAGATTTTATGATGCTATGTAAAATTTAGATTAGGAAGTTAGCACCCCATTTACGTTGTAAATTCAACTATGTAATAGGTAGGATCTATGAGCCGAGTCGAAGCAGCCAAGTTGAAGATTGCAAAAGTTGTATTAAGGACAAAGTTAAGATTCAGTTGTATTGCAGCTGAGTGTCGAAGAGAAAACTCGAGTCAAGTTCCAAAAGTTGTCTTTATCAACATCTTGTGGAAGAGTTACTCCCGGATGTTTGAAGAAGACTCACAAAGGGGTTCAACAGAAAAAATGACTTTAAAGAAAGCTGAAAAAGTACGTTGATAAGTAAAGTCAAAGAATTACTCAAAGTGGAAAGAAAACATGTTGCAATCTTAAAGCTGTTTTGTTGAAAGAGTGCAAAGGCTGGGAACCAATGAGGTGTTCGAGAACACCTGTTGTGTGTTCAGAAAACTGCAGAGCATTAAACCAAGGTTGGTTCAACATCAATTGATGCATAACAAGACAACCAAATGATCATGAAGTGGAGTTTGAAAGTATGTTTATCTCTTCAACAAACATATTTTTGAACTGCCACTATAAAAGGCTGAGGAGCTTATGTGAGAGAGTACCTGCAACACAAACGACACAAGTAAATATTTGAGCAAAGAGAATTCAAGCAAAAATACTCTCAAGCAATACACTCTAATCCTCAAGGCTAAATTTGAAGTCTATCTAACCAACACTTTCAGTGAAGGAAAGAAAAGCTTCAAGCTGTTGAAGAGGAAATTGTTTAAAGACAAAGGGGTATGCACATCCAAGGATTGAAGGAAGTGTAGTGAGGTTCAAGTTAGAACTTGACTTTGGATTATTTGGAGGGCTTCATATATCAAATCCAAGAATTTGATGGAGCTGAAGTAGTATGACAACTGTCTTGTGAAGAGCTGAGTCCCAGGGGTGAAGCCAGCTGTGTGATTAAAGGCTTGCTCGGACTGTTCATCCTTTTTGTTACACGACCTTTCCTTTAGTGTATTACCTCCAGGAGTTGGAGAAGAGTGGAGTAGAGGAATTACCCCATCCTCGAACCACTATAAAATTGTTCTATATCTATTTACTTTCAACATTTAATTCTTGCATATTTTATATCTGCTAATTGATATATTTTTTAAACTCAACTGATAATAACTTAACTAAAACAAGTGTTGAAAACCATATTTTAATTAAATGGTGTAAGACTTCCACTGTTACAACTAAGTTATCAGAAAATTTAAAGAGCTCACTTCACTCATCTGAGTTACTCTATCAACAACTCAATCAAGTCTGTTTTGTGGTTAACTCTCCTGTTGAGGTTGAACTAAGTTGTTCCTCATGGACTTTGTTACTACTTGTGAAAACTCTGATCTAAGTTCACAAAATAGAAAATTGGTTAAGTCTATTCACCCCCCTCTTTCTAGACTTAACACAAACACCCCTTGGGACCTACAAGTGGTATCAGAGTGGTTGGTTCAAAGAACCTTTCGCATTGATTACTGAATTAGATCTCAATCTTTTCAAAGATTCAATACTTGTCAGTTTTTAAACTCTCTTTTAAAAGTTAATATCATGGAAGCATCTATCTAGCATTCCTATGTTCATTGTTGAGGAATTTGATGATTGGAGATTCGCATACAGGCACATCTTTCAGCGCTGCACGATAAAATGTGGTTCGTCATTGAAGATGGACCCATACAGATCATGAAAGTGAATACAACTGTGAGCTGCCGCCGCTGCTGAAGGAGAGGCTGTTGCAGCAACTGTTGCACCAATGCCAGCTATGGTTGAAAAACCACGAAGCGAATGGACCAACGAGGATAAAAAAAGATACCACTTGGACAATTTTCCAAGGACATTTTATACAAAACTCTTGACAAAGCCATGCTTAATAAAGTGAAAACTTATAGGAGTGCTCGTGAGATATGGGAGAATCTTACTCTAATTTGCGAAGGCTCAGAGCAAATTAAAGAGAATAAGCTAACTATTGTTGTGCAAAAATTGAGAATTTTAAAATGCTTACAGGTGAAACTCTGGATCAGCTGGATGTCAGATTTATAAAATTTACAAATGAGCTTTGTTGTATCAGTTGGCCCATTTTATTATGATCCAGTATGCAATAATTGTAGCCCACTTATGCAGCCCAATATGTAACTGGCTCAAGTGTTGAACCCATCTGTGAACTCGGGTCTTGGACTGGGACTGCGGGATCCAAGTATTTTGTCTGCGGATCCTTCATCTCTTATCCTGGTAGTCCGATCTGTTGGTCTTGATCTGGTTCGTTCATTAACCCTATTAAATTGCCCCAACCCCAAACCCTAATTCATTATTATGGTGTTTTTCTCTCTCTTCTCTCGATCCTTCTCCGATACTCTGTGATATATATATCTCTCTAGAAATCTCACTAACTCATTTGGATTTTGTGTGATTAAGGGTGATTGTGTTAGATCGGAGTGTTCTCTAACTAGTTCACCATCTTTGTGGGTGAATCTCTACTTTTTCTCGTGAGATTAAGGCGAGCCGGTCTAAGCTTCGAGGGGGGCACGGAGCAAAAAACAATAATGGGGCCCTTGTGTTTACGTAAAAAAATATAAAAATAACAATAATAATATTACAAATATATTTTCATTGATTTAACATATAAAATACTTATTTTAGTAGTAAAAAAATGTCATACTCCGACTTTAATGTTTTGGTCTCATTAAAACAAAGTTACAAAAAAGATCGTTTAATATAATTTACCATAGAGAAAAGACAAAAAAAAAAAAAAACTATTAATGAATTAATTATGAAAAACTGATATTCTTGCATTTTTATATACAAATCAATCAAATATTTTATAACCAATTAATCACTAAAACTTACCCTCAATTGAAATCAAAGACAATGCTAAGTTATTATTTTTTGTTTTTCCAAAAAAAATAAAGGAAAGAAAAAACACAAAAGTTAGAAATAGAAAAAGGGAAAAATAAGTTCATTTTTGCAACTGTCAAGAATTAAACTCATACCTCCTAAGTATAAAATGAAGCTCCCGCTTGATCGCCACACTACATCGTTGTTATTTATTTCAACCTCCAAAATTATATAACTAAACAATATATACACGTATATAAAAAACTCCGTGGCCCTTGCCGGAGGGGGGCCCTGTGCAGCGGCACCACCTGCTCTGCCCCTGGGCCGCCCCTGGATTAAGGTTTACTGGGTTTGAGGGCCTTTTCTAGGGTTTTCTGGGTTTCGAGGGTTTCATACACTTGGGATCTTTAAGGGCTATTGTTGGCTTGGATAAGTGGGTGCCATTTCTTGGTTCTCTGGTTGGATCTCTGGTGACGTCTTGGTGGTTTGGGAAAAATTGATCATGAGCCGATTTATTTCTATAATCGGTTTTAGGGTTTTATCCCTCATATGTTCTTTGTTATATTTTCATTGTACTTTGATCTTTCTTGTAATTTCTTTCAGTACAAAAGTGTCTAGATTATATTTGTATTAATAGGCTTTGAGTCTGTAATTTGTTATTCGGTACTAAGTGTATCGATCTATTTGAGGTAGATAGACACCCAACAAATTTTCAGCTCCGGGCAAGGAATATACACATAAAAAAATGTGTATGAAGATCCTTAGGTCGCTCCCAGCTGAGTGGAAAATGAAAATGATGACTCTGAGACATTCTATGGACTTGACAAGAACCTCCAACCATGAGTTATTTTCAGACTTATTTCTCAGAATGAAAGAGCAAGAAGAGATAGTTGTACCCAAGACAACTACTCTATTGGCTGGAGAATCCAAAAAAGTTGAATCCAAGGACATCATTGACCAAGAGGAGATAACCCTGATGGTTAAAAGATTCAACAAGTTCTTTAACAAGAACTATAAGAGGAACAAGGGTGAAACCTGCAGAAGTCACTTAGCTCCTTCCAAGAGCAAGGAAGAGACCACCAAAGAGAGCTGACAACCGAGAGAGATGAATATCGAGAGCTAAGAACGTGTCTTTGAGGCTGAGACAACTAGGACACTTTGTTGTTAACTGTTCCTATCCACCAGTGAACAAGTACAGAAATGAGGAAGAAAGAAAGGTCTTCAGAGAAAGAAAACAAAAAATAAATCCTCACACACACACTTCATCACCCACGGATCTTTATGATTCATTAGGCAAAATGATGAAAAAATTTGAGCACATAAAATTCTCACACACACTCTTAAATGAGGAAAACATCGGCTCAAAAGTCAAACTCACGAGTTGGATCAAGAGCTTAGTACTCTTAGTCACATAGATGATGAGAATAAAGAGTCAAGAAAATTTGAGATAACTAAGGTCAAGGCAAACTTAGCTGAAAAGGAAAAGAGGAAAAAATAATTAAAAAATATGATTGCATCACTCAGTAAGTCATCAAAAACATTAGATGAATTAATGATGATTCAAAAAGAAATAGGAGACAAGACAGGCTTAGGATTCAATTCCTTTGTCAATGCTCAAACTCCAAGAGTGATTTTGGAAAAAAGGATCTTCAAGCAATGGGGAGTCCGAAGCCAAAGCACTATATGTTGCACCCACTTATTGAGAGCATGTGTGCTCGACTTAGGAAAGTAATTGGGAAATATTATTACCCTTGGTAGAATTTGCTTATAACAATGAATATCAAGCGACATTGGGATGGCTCCATACGAGGCGTTGTACGGAAGAAAGTGTAGATCATCATTATATTGGAACAAAGTTGGTGAAAGAAATATTTTGGGACTGAATTAATTCAAAGAAATGTTGAGAAGATAGCTATGATACAAGATTGAATCAAGATGACTCAAGATATACAAAAGTCGTATGCTGATAAATGGAAAAAACATATACAGTTTGATGAAGGAGAAAAAGTATTTCTGAAGTAGCTCATATCAAAGGTGTTATTCGATTTGGCGAAAAGAGAAAGTTGAAACCGAGATATATCGGACCATTTGAAATCATTACACATTGGAAATTTAGCTTATCAGCTAGCATTACCACCGAGTCTATCAAGTGTGCACAATATTTTTTCACGTCCCAATGCTAAAAAAGTATGTTCACGACCCAAGTTACATTGTGAATTATAAGGATCTAACAATCAACAATGACTTAACTTACGAAGAAACACCAGAAGCTATTTTGGAACGCAAGATTCACCATTTGAGAAATAAATATATTGCTCTGATCAAAGTACAATGGAGACGTCATAGCATAAATAAAGCTACTTGGGAGCGTGAAGAGGAGATTCATATCAAGTACCCAAGTTTTTCAATTCCAGGTAAGATATCGAATTTCGATGACGAAGTTCTATTTAAGGAGAGTAGAATGTGATAATCAATAATTAAATAAGGGGTTAATTTAGGAATTATTTTAGGGGTTAGTTTAGGGGTTAGTTTATAGATTAATTTAGGGGTTGTGTTAGGGGTTAATTTAGGATTTAAAGAAAATATAGAAATAAAAATAAAATCAGCCTATAAAACATGATTAACCCACATAAGTTTTTCATAAGTTTTTCACAATTTTTTCAATTCTCTACAATAGAAAACGAAGAGATCGAGGACTAGGACTTTTATTGTTCAATTTTTCTACATTGAATATCCGTGATTATTAAGGTAGAGATTTCTATATTATTTGTCTTTATTTAATGTTTCATGATTGTATTTTATTAATTTGCAATATATATCAAGAGGAAATAGATTCATATAAGCTAGGGGCAATGAAGAGGATCAGGATCAAAAGTATCATTGGGGTGAACCCGCAATGCTACATGCGAGAACTAGTCGGTCGAGAATAAAAAGAGAAATAATGAATTTATTGTTGTAATTATATGAATGCTTTTCATGTTATAATAAGTATTGACATATATATCCCTAATGAGCGAGATGAAGCTCACCCCTATTATTATCATGACTTTTAGGTTGAAAAATTTATTTGAAGATATGATGTTGTGGATGGTGGAATAAATCATGCTATATTTATATTTTAAATAATTATGACCGGACTAAATTTTCGATTTATGTCTTTAATTATTTTTTTTGCTTGGGATAATTGTTGGATTTATTATTGGGATAATTATTATTTTATTATTATTATTATTATTATTATTATTATCATCATCATCATCATCATCATCATCATCATCATTATTATCATTATATTTTTTCATTTAAAAATTAAAATTCTTAAAATTAAAATTCGATTTTTTGATAATTATTGGGATTACTTTAATTTATAAATTTGTATTTTTTAATAATATTTTTAAAGTACTTTAATTTCATGAAATTGGATCATTACACATAGCCCTCACTATGGGTGTGCTCCCATAGTTTTTTTTTTCATTTATTATTTATTTTTACAATCTATATATTAATTAGGTAAAGGAAAAAAACAAGTGCCTCATTTAATTATTTTTTTAGTAATTTATCATTTCCTCCTTGTAAAGGATTCCTCGATTCGTTCTTGCATTACTATGATAACTTGTGGCATTCAAACCGCACATAAAGTTGTGTTTATTAACTTGGATGGATTCGACATGGTGCTCTTGAACCTCCGTAATATCTAACAAGTCGAGGCTTATGTCGGTCATAGAGAACACCGACATAGTGGTCGGAAGGAATGGAAAAATCACAAAGAAACTGAAAGACTCAGTGTTCGAACACTGATCAAGCAAGGGTGAGCGATCTCGTGGTACAAATGTTTGTATTTAATGAACGTACCAAACATAATTAAGGTTGAATGTCACATTCAGTACAAGAAAAAATAAATTTAGCTACAGAAAATTGGTAGGTAAGTATTAAAATAACTGTAAAGTATAGGTAAAATCATTGTTGGTAAATATTTACCAACAAAATTGAAAAATGTCGGTAAATATCTATAATATTACTGTCGGAAAATTTAAAAATTATTGGTAATTTGCCGGTAGTTTGTCTATACAGTTTGGGAGAAAATAATTTTTTTTTATTTTTTAGGTAACAATAATATTTAGTGACAAAATTATTTATATCGGTGAATTATATTGGTAAACTGGAATTTTTTTGTAGTTATTGATCATCATCATCATGTTACTCAGGGTACTTGGTGTCTTGGTCTTTATGGCATTTACACATTATAAGTTGAAGCTAGACCATTCAACAAGGAAAAATGGGTGGTGAAAATTCTTGTCCCTCCAAAAATAGTGATAGAGCGACCAAAAAAAAGATACACATACTATTCTTTTCTCATATCTTTAGATAGAAAAATGGCACAAAAAATGTACATATGTTCCGTGAAATCAATATTTGATAAATGTGAAAATGCATGTGAAAGTTTCATATCATTAATTGCTTTACGAGATTTATAAGATGATATTTACGTACTAGAGATAAATAAATATAAATGCACATAAAGTTCAAGGTGATATATGATATATATATATATATATATATATATATATATATATATATATATATATATATATGATTGGGATTTCTTAAAGCCTACAGGGGTATGCCTTTGCAACACCCTAAGCCTTTTTCACAAACCATATCCATAGCATGAAAGCATGCATGAAAACCTGGTGCCAATTTTTTTTTTTTTTTTAATTCGAACTGTATAATTCTCCAGGCCATAGATATAACATTTGATTTGTCAAATGAATAAGAAAATCATGATTATTATCACGAAAAAGAGGTTCCTCCACCATATCAATAATTGTATTGTGCTTTATAAAATAAGGTCAATTACCCTAAAAGATGATGGACTCAACTGGTGAGTGATCACAAATCTTATTAAGTATTTTAAAGATTTGATTTATGTGTTACCTTTTTACTAATATGACAATTGGGATATCTATATTAAAGGCTCGAATAAGAGTGTGGATCATCTATTCCAAAGTGTATTTTATCTTGTATTTCAAGTATATTAAATTTACGTCAATAATGGGTAGTGTTGACGTGCTTCTTGGATCAACAAACGAAATACTTAAATATAATGACGTGGAAATAAAGTAAACACTTAGAAATATGCGAAAAGTGGCTGATTCTGCCTTTTATATATCAAAGACCGAGCAGAGTGTGTCTGATCGGTTTCGTCACTCAATTTAAACTTTACAAGTTATATAGTAGGATTAAATCTCTTGTCTTTTTCCTAATAAATGAGATCTATTTATACTAATACAATTAGTGGGCTAATTATCATTACATCTAGCATAATAGTGGGATAATTGTGGGGCACGTGTCCTCTCTCCCGTGTGCATGAGGCGCATCTTTGGCCATGTGTTGAGATGAACTTGTTGACTTATCCGTTTGACTCGTTGACAGGTGACACCTTGGTCTTCCATTGGAATGTTGAATCCACTTAGTGGGAGATTTGTTTAGTGGAGCACTTGCTTGATTTTGTTTGGTTGTAGTGGACCGGGCTCGGCTCGTGCCATGTCATCAGCTCGGTTACTTACGTCATCCTGGTCGGTCCACGTCATCTTGGACGACTTACGTCATCATCAGCTGAATGGCTACGTGGACCTATTTTTTCCCAGCTCGGCTCGGGTATCATCAGGTAGATATGATATTTGGAACACGAGATGATACATAGATGAGAATAGAAAATCATGTGCCTCCACTGCTCGTAGATTAATATTCTTATCATCAAACTCAGAAAAAATAAAAAATCAAATAAAAAGATGAAAGGTTCCATTCCCATGTAAATATTCCTAGTTTCGAATCTCGACCCCAAGAAAAGATAAAGAAAAAATAATAAGTTGATTTTGCAGAAAGTTGCTGCCAATGATACTCCTTTACTACTAGCTTGGAAAATAAAAGGTGTAGTATTAAACATAATTACTTGTCAAAGTTCAGGTCCAAAATTCTTGCTTCATATCCCCACCACTTAAATATCTCACCAACGCAGATTCCAAGAAATATAAAATGTACCTATCATTTATTTTATTTTATTTTATTATATTGACAAGTACTACACACAATATCACACAAGATAATAATATTATTTTTTAGATTTTGGAATAAATTGTATTTACACATTTAACAGGAAATACATGTTGATATTCTATTTCTCTTTTTTCTTCGGTATTCAATATAACGACACTTTTAAATTTATTCTTATACTATAAAATAATGGGGAGAATTTCATGACGAGACACGGATTTAAGAAACCTATAATTTTAAGGTCCAATATTTCAACTTTCTCAAATAAAGACCCAATTTTTATTTTTTCCATACTAGATGCTCCTCCCAAATTGTTGGTTCTTATTTTATGTTTTAAACACTAATAGAAAGGAAATACATTAGATAATTTTCATGTCCACCACAATAAAGAATGAGTGTTGTTTTGTAATAGTAAGATCTTGCCTCGGGCATTCAAAATTGGTGAGGTTTCCTCTTGCTTTTTCGTAAAAGGAATAAAACTCCTAAGATAAGAATTATTTCAGATTGATCGAAACAAATAGATATGTCAATTCCATACAATATATGGAATTGATATACAAATATATGAAGAGAATATTGTAGATTGATCTATAGAAACTCAAGCCTTAATCATTAATCTAGATTATAATTTTATAGACTAAGAGATAGACAATTTGGTAGAAATGGATGAATCTTTCTACCATACTATCTATCTCTTATAATACTGCCGATTATAGTTCGCTCATTTCATTTAAGTTAAGACGTGAATCTTTTCATTTGACTTTGTCAATTTTTGATAAATACTCCGAAGGAAAGATTTATTCAAATGCATTTGAAAATTCAATTGAATTAATAATTTTGACTGGCTATTTTTACGTAAATGATAAGTAGAAAAGCAGTAGTAACTAGAATGAATAGTGCAGTAGAAATAAATGCAAGAATATTTACTTCCATAATCTCATCGGTTTTTTTTTGTTTTGCAATAACTCGGGAGTTAATCCTCTAGAGATGATAAATCTTTCGTCTGTAAATTCAATGAATGAATTACCTCTAAATGATCTTGAATCATATCACTATCATGAATAACCATATCTAATATATCAAATCAACCCACCGTCGAGACTTGAATAGTATAACACAGGAAGTTCATTTATATCCATACCGAATCAAAATTTTGATTACTGACCCAATCAATCCATTATTTCTTTATCTATCATTCGTTTCTTTGTTTTTTTCTACAACATAGTTTACATATTCCCTTCCTTGGACAATTATTTGATGAAAGATCATCAGATTGCCTTTTGCACTTCGATTAATTTCATAGTTACAAACCTAACTAATAAAAGCGAAATGGAAAAAATAGGAAAGAAAAAATAAATAAAGACTCCTTTTTGCTTTGGGAATGAAAGTATGCCCCCGACACTCTTTATTAGTTCATAGAAATTAGTTCATAGAAAGGGAAAAATGAATTGATGTATTTATTGGATATTGGATCCGTCGGGACTGGCGGGGCTTGAACCCCCAGCTTCCGCCTTGATAGGGCAGTGCTCTGACCAATTGAACTACAATCCCATGTAAATAAGGGATCTAGCAGAAAAGTTGATTCTTTTTTTTATCTTCATATGGGATATTTCTGAAGGACAAGGGGGTTATACCATCTCATGTAGATTGGCGAATTTTTGGGCCGAGCTGGATTTGAACCAGCGTAGACATATTGCCAACAAATTTACAGTTCGTCCCCATTAACCGCTCGGGCATCGACCCCAGGAAGAATAAATTTAGGCTTATTGATAAGCCATGGTCAACTTCCTTTCGTAGTACCCTACCCCATAGGGGAATTCAAATCCACGCTGCCTCCTTGATAGAGAGATGTCCTAAACCACTAGACGATAGTAACCAAAAAATATTTTTGCTACTATTTTTTTTTATCTTGCTAGCTGTTTAAATTTAAGTTTATACATTTTGGTATCTATATTGAAGATTTTAGGAAAAAATGAATGAGAGAAAGAACGAAAACGGGAAGAAAAAGAATTTTTATGGCTGGCATGGCAGATTACACTAATATTGTTTTCCTTTTCTGTTAAGTTCTAAAGTTGAGGTGGGATCCAAAATTTGGGAGAGGACCTGGTTTGAGAAATAAATAAAAATTAGATCCTAATTTGAGAATGTTGAAATTTCAAGCCTTAAAGGCATGGATTTTTTTAAATCTGGGTCTTGTTATAAAATTCTCCAGTGTGTGACAAAAAAAGTCTAAGGGATTTGTTTTAGTTCCTTATTTTCTTTCCAAAAGGTCTAAGATAGGTATGGAACCTTGAGAAATCTTTTAAGCTCAAATTCCATTAAGATTTTGTCTAATCACTTGTGTAGGACCAATTAATTTGCACCTTTCACTAATTCTATTACTTTTTATCTTTTTATTTTTCAATTTAAGAAGGAATTAATAGCCCTTTTTCATATAAGAGAAAAATAGATTTAATTTGAGAGCTAGGAGTAGGACTGATGTAACATCTAGTTGGCGGCTTAATAAATATCATACCATCTATTTAACTATCAAAACATGCTTCTTGTTCCAATTAGAAAATTTTAACAAGTCAATGAACTAGGAAAATCGGTTGGCATAATAAAGAAAAACAAAACAACACGTGTTATGATGTGTACCTTATTTTTTTTTCTTTTATTTTATTTAGAGAATGTGTACCTTATTTTTCTGTTTGTGAGAAAGCATCTCACCACCACATGGGATGGGACAAGTGTTCGGGACAACCTAAATACATAGTCATCACACATATCTTGCACGAATTAGCCAATACTTTATATACATACAAATTAAAGAAAATCAATTGATAAAAGGAGAGAAATGTTGCATTGCACGTCAAAGAGCATGTCGATGCCAAAATTGCAAAATTAGTTTTGTAACTTAGCGGCGACCAAATTGGTCGTGCTCAAACTCAAAATATTGATTTAATCTTGTATTAGTAAAATCGCCAAATTTTAGTCGAATTTAAAAAATTTGCCAAAAACTGATGGACAATTTCCAGTCAATTCTTAAAATTTTGGGGAAAAATGACTGCATTGGGTAGTTTTATTTCTTACAGAAATAAATCAAAATTTCGAGCATGACCAATTTCGTCACCCTTTTAGTTACATGACTAATTATGCAATTTTATCATTCCCACTATAACTTTAAATAAAGTTAAAATTAACATTAATCAGATTAGAATAAAAATAATAAATATAAGTTTTTCACTAAAAACCTAATTATTTTAATGCCAATTTTCTTCCATTTTTATTATTATTCTTGCCCATCTTACCGTTATCTCCCCTTGGCATACCTGTCTTCCATCCACATGACTTGTTCTTATTCTTCTTGGATAAGGCTAGGAATCAGTTTGAAGGATCAAAGAAAATGGTCGAGTGATGGGCTTCCAGCGAGAGCAGTGGTGGGTCTTCTTCTAGCAAGCGGTGGTGCAAGTGGCTCTTCCACCAGGTCTTTATCCAATGTCTTCTTTCATATCAAGCAGACACAACTTATAGCTAGTTCATGTCAAGCGATGGTGGGCTGGTCGAGCTCCAATGGGTCTTGCCTCTTCATACAAAATTGTCAAATTAATCTTGTATGTTACCGGTGACAAAATTGGCCGGTGTTGCTCAAACTCAAAATTTTAATCTAGTCATGTAAGTATTAAAATTGTCCAATTTAAGTCCTATTTTCTATGGAATTTTAATAATTGGCTGGTAATGTCATGTGCATATATATCACATGATGGATAATTTCCAACCAATTTTTATAATTCTTGTGAAAATAGGACTTAAATTAGGCAATTTTATTACTTATAGGATTAAATCAAATTTTTGAGTTTGACCAGGATCAATTTTGTCACCCCTAAGTTACATGACTAATTTTATAATGTTGCCTTCAGTTGTTCGTTCCTCTCCTACTTCTTATCAAAAAAGATAAAAAAAATGTCACGAGATGTACGTATCTCATGACTGAAAGTGTCAAAGAAAATTAATTTTCAAATTATTTATTAGTGTTTATAGATATGTAATTATGCATTAAAA
Organism: Rehmannia glutinosa; assembly: GCA_016081115.2. NCBI lineage: Eukaryota > Viridiplantae > Streptophyta > Magnoliopsida > Lamiales > Orobanchaceae > Rehmannia > Rehmannia glutinosa. Next base: position 22,712,450 of record CM071932.1, on the reverse strand, counting down.
AGGATGTTAGAAGGGAAATATGGTAATAACACTTAAATAATGTTTGTGCCAGAATTGTAGTAAATTTAATTATCACTAATCATAAAAAAGGATATCCCGTCCAAGATAGAAGATTTTCAGCCACTTTCTCTCATTGGGTGTATCTATAAAATTATAGACAAAGTCTTAGCAAAAAGACTCAGTAAGGTTCTTGATAGGGTAATTGGTCATAATCAATCGCTTTTATTGGTCGAGAGACAAATCGATTAGCAATTTAATTGCTAATGAAGTTATTGATGAGGCTAAAAAAAGAAAGAAACCATGTGTGATCTTCAAAATTAATTTTGAAAAATCATATGACATGATTAATTGGGAATTCTTGGATCTGGTGCTTAAGGAAATGAACTTCAATGACACATGGAGAGGATAAGGAAATGAATTGCTCATTGGGATAATAAATACCTTTAATTTTGTTGGAGAATTACCGTACTCAATGCGGTTCTAAACTCCTTGACGCTATACCATATGTCTTTCTACCGGGTTCCTAAAGCCATTCTAAAAATATCATTAAAATACAGAAATCATTCTTGGGGGGGAGGGGGGAAGCCGGAGGGTCATAAGATTGCTTGGGTGAAGTGGGATATAGTGTTCAAACCAAAAGACAAAGGGGGTTTGTCGGTTAGAAATTTGGAAACATTCAATGAAGTTCTTTTAGTTAAATGGGTTTGGAGCTCCTTAGTGGAAAAGAATAGTCTTTGGGTTAAAGTCCTTACATCGAAATATGGCGACAACAGGTGGTTGGGACAATGTGATGAATGCATAAATAAAATTATAAAGCATCTAAATGGTGGAGAGATATAAGATAATCGGTGATGGAAAAAACATATTCTTTTTGGATGATCCATGGGCAGGGGGTCAGATTCTAAAGTAGAGATTTAGAAGATTGGTTGGGATTGACTTGTTAAAGGATAAGAAAATAGCTGAAAGAGGTCACTATGAAGGGGAAACTTGGGTTTGCGATTGGCAATGGAGGAGGAATTTATTTGAATGAGAGAAAGATCTTTTCTGTGAACTAAGCTCAACTATTAACAGGTTTACAGTGAAGGGAAACATTAAGGATTCATGGCGATGGAAAGGAACTTCAAGCGGAAAATTTTCAGTCAAAGAGGCATATATAAATTGCTTGAGACACTTAAGGACAAGGAGGAAAATGAAGAAGGGGGCTTAGGAATTGCTTGGAGCAAATCTGTCCCATCAAAAATTGTTGCCTTTGTATGGAGAATGTTGCAATAAAATTCCCACTAAGGCAAATCCGCAGAAAATAGGCGTAATTGGAAATAGAGGTGATACATTGTGTATTTTTTGTGGCATGAAAGAAGAGAGTGTCTCCCACCTATTTTTCTCGTGCGAGTTCTCATATAAAGTTTGGATGGAAATCTATAAATTGTTGGGATTTCAACTAGCTCATTCTGAGGAGGCAAAAAAAGTTTTTGAGCAACATAGGGTTTGGTCCATCAAAGAAGAAGAAGCGGCGCAAATGGGAGACATTCTGATTTGGAATTGTATGGAGCTTATGGACATCAAGAAATAGGCAATTTTTTCAACAAGAGGATGTGAACTTCTTCAAGATTGTGGATCAAATCAAACTTAAAACTTGGTTATGGTTTTTTGCTAGAGATCCTGAGCTGAATGCAGTCTCATTCTCGGATCGGCTCTTAGAACTTAAACTTTGTTTAAATTTATTGTAAAAGGAGAATGTTGTATTTGGGATGGGCACCCCTTGTGCTCTCTTAATCTACTTTTGCTTATCAAAAAAAAAATCATAACTATGATGCTATATATATCCTTGCATACTCGTGATGAAGTGTCTAATTGACTTTCTTGAATTTTAATGCAAAAATAGGTAACCAAAATAGAATTACTTTAAAGATGCTTAAAAATGCAGAACAAAAATAAATAAATTTTACTTCGTTCAAAAAGTTTGCAGCGGAAATAAATACTAATAATTGGAATAATTACCAATCCAGAAATATTTATAATGAAATAAAAATAATGTTCAACATCCTAATAAAAATAAATTCAACTTTAAAAAAGAAACTTGAATGCATGGAAAGCATGAAAACATGGATTCGAGTCATTGTATTGTACCATCTCCTTTCTCTTTTGAATTCTCATACGAAAGCATTAAATATTTATGTAATGAGCTTAAAGAAACTTATAATCTCATGCATGAAAGCATGCGGCATGCGGCATGCTTAATGCAATATCCTAACGTTTACTTTCAAAAAATTATGTTTTTCTTGCTTAAAACTTTCACTTAGTGGTACATTGTTCTAATCAAAGTCGTTGTGGGCCTCCGTTATTTGGTACCCAATCTATATATTTCACCGGTAGCATTTGTAATCATTTGCCAAAGGCAAACATTCACAAACATAGACTATTGCCCCAAGCAGCACATGGTCAGAACGTCGGTTTCTCGCGCCCATTTTTCACTCACTCCAGCATCATAAATGCAATATACACTCATTTCTTTTAAATAAATATGATTAACACTAAGCCTAAAATATTAACTTGGTTGTTTCATGTCCTTGAAATGCTATGAATATAATCAATTTGATGCATGAACCTAAGCATTGCAACTTTAGCCAAATATGAAAATTCACTAACAAAACATAAAATATAATAGTTAAATAACATTTGGCGACAAACACGTAAAAAGTAAACTTTGTTTGACTTAAATTATACTAAAAATGAAAAAACATATTCTAGAAAGTTGCTTTAGGATCCAACCAAGAGAAAAGTTTATTGAGCTATGTATTTTGTTGGATGATTCTATTAAAAAATCGTAGCCATTAAATTAAATAAATCATTGTTATCAATTTAGGAGATATCTAAGTATAACTAGGGGTGGGCTTACTTGTAATTTTATTCTTATAACTTTCAAGAATTGGCAATCTTAGTCTTGTAACTTCGTAATGTGGCAGTTTTGGGTCTTGACAATTTTACCATTTACTAACAACAACAATTCTAGTATTGTAACTTTTAATGGTCATATAAATTTTAAGTATTTTAGTTGAATAACAAGGATATTGTGGGAACAAATGTAATATTAAAATACCTATTTGGAACCAAAATCACACAAAATTGGAACTTATATGACCAAAATTGCACAAATTAGAACTTGTGAGATCAAATTACCCAAATTAAAATCTTACAGGATCAAATCTGCTACATAATATATTTACAAAACTAAAATTACTAGTCCCCTATAATTAGGGGACCAATTTCGCACTTAAGCCAATAGGGGTGGCACAATTAAAGCTCAATCATAATTCAAAATATAATAGTTAATGTGCATAACTCTTGGAATAAAACATATAATAGGGTGACATCCCCAAAATCAACAATAACAAATATATAACTTAGAGTGGACCTACATTCAATATATTAAGTATAATTGGGAAGACCCCTACATTCAATTATTAGGGAAGACCTACATTCAACTATTCTAACCTCTTTGGGTGAAAGTCTAACATTCATTTAGATAGGAGAGCCTCTCTTAACCATGACCACCTCCTTTTAGAGAGCATAAAATCCTTATCCTTGTGCTTGCTATAATAAATCCAATGATACTTCCTGATTTCCTTTACTATTGTAGGAGATTAATTTTCCATCAGGGTATAACTAACAAATCTAAAAATATTATGTATTTTAGGCTTCGAGACTCTCTAGTCAAATCCTTATGGATTGTGTTTGTGTAATGATCACCTCATTTAAAAGTTTAAGTTGTTAGAGAGGGGAACCATTTAATATTTAATTACTATAACACACCCCCTCATGTGCAGGGAGCTTGTTTATGAAGCATAACTCGTCAAACATATATATGAGTGGCGATGAGGTTTTAACTCAGGAACTTTTGTTTGGCCTAACTCTGATACCATGTAGAATGACCACATTATCTAAAAGCTTACGTTGTTAGAGATGTGAACCATTTACTATTTAATTACTCTAAAAGTGATTAGGTTCTTGATTTAGAATTCTCTGTTGGCAAACATCCATCTTCTTTTCATGCTTCATTTTTCTATGAAAAGAGCTCCAGAATTGAGAGAATGGAACTCTAGAATGAATAAATGTACTTTGTTGCCGATTATGATCACCTTTATTGGATTGTAGTTGGTGGTTTTTTAGTTGCTTTCTGATAGAAGATGCAAGAGTTGGTAGTGATACCAACAGAACCTTAGACATGGAAGAATTTGTGCCAATGGTTAGTGATTGTGGGTTAAATAGATATAGGGTTTGAAGGTGAAAATGCATACTTGGGTTAGAAATGGGCGTCATCAAAGACTGGATATAATATTCCATAATCTCAAATGGGCTGATCATTTTTTTCTAAGTCTAGTGTCTCCCACATCTTTTGGGGTTAAACATGTTCATGCTACTCTATTAAGTAGTCCTATCCGTAACCAAGATTCCTACCACTTTTAGATATGTGAAGATGAGTCCAAATACCACATATTTATGCCAATGTTGCACAAGTTTGGAATGGTCGTACTGGTTTTCATGGCCTTACTAATCTTCACCATAAATTGATTAAAGTCAAACAAAAACTTAGGTGGTGGAACAAGACAGTTTTTAATAGCATTTTTGCCAACCTCAGAACTGATGAGAATAATGTGGCTAATACCAAGAGAATTTATGATAATAACCCAACTACTCCCAAATGGACCAATCTCTCTACCATAAACTTAGCCATTGTTGAGCCTGTCTTGGCACCAAATGAAGAGGAAGCTTAGCATCGAAAATCCTCTTGAATATGTGATCGCTAAATTCTTACCGCAAGCGTACGGTGTCAAGTTTTAGTATAGGTTTTGAAAGTAGGGTTATTGTCTCCACAGGGATTGTTATCGAATTTTATACTAAGTACTATAATTAAAATAGCTTAATTCTATCTAGAAATCGAAAAGAGATGGATTGTTTATTAAACTAAAAATTAGAACTAAAAATTAAACTAAGAATTGGTTCAGGCAAATTATCAAACACGTAGAAGATGAATTCTAGAGGGTTGATTTCACCTAGTTATCCCCTATGTTCTCAATCCAGTTTATAAATCACAAGTTATTAATCTATAAGCCAATATTCCTACCGTTTATCACTTCCTCTCTCGAGTGCCAAGTGATTCTAGGTTCCAATTTCTGATTTCGATATCTCTATAAAAATCATAAATTAAACCCTAATACGCACAATGAATATTCATTCACAGACTTCAAAAAATTCATAAATCTCTCGATTCTATGAAACCCTAAGTTGTGCTATTCTAAGGCCATGTGTTCAGTTACCTCTCTCGAGCGTCAAATTAAACACGCCAAACAATCTAAATTATTGATCAGATAATCCAGATGCAATCAAATCAAAGAACACAAATAGATTAATAAACATGCAAATTTCATAAACTAGAAATCAAAACACAGGTTCAAACATAAGTTACATCAATCCCCTAGAAAAATAGGTTTAACTCATAATAGATGTACAAAAACTCATGAAGAAGTAATTATACATTGATAGGGTTCAACAAAGATGCTAGAAAAATAATTCAGAATGATTAAAGGAAGAATCTTCTCTGTTTCCAGAAGATAGATGCCTTCGAATCTCCTCCCAAACTCTTTCTCCTTGCTCAAAATCGTCCCTTGTGCTCTCCAAAATGTCCAACCCCCGGTTTGTACGTCCCTTGTTCTATTTATAGGCTTGAAACCCTAAAAATTCCGTCCAAAAAGGCCCAAAATACATTCAGGCCCATACGCTGCTGCGCGCCTCTCCCCTAGCCCGTACGTGCTGCAGCCACAGTTGTTGAGCGCAGCAGCGCCCGATATCTTGCGTATGTCGTCCCACCTTGCTGCGCAAAGACGCCGTGTAGCGCACCCATGCCCTCATCCGATGTACCAATTTCGGCCCCCGCGCTGCGGCGCGGGGGTTTTGGCGCTGCGGCGCTCGATCTTGCTTGATATATTTCCGTTTTTTAGCTCCCAAAATGCAATCTTCACCACCCAAACACGGTTTTCATCATTTTTAACCAGTTTCAGCTATCAAGATCAGTCCCGATTCTCGAACGACAACTAATGACACAAACTCGACTCAAACGACACTAAAATACCCGAAAACAACGCAAAATCCTCGTCTAGAGTACTCAATACGTTGGTATAAAAACCAACTTAACAATATGGTTGATGGCAGATGAAAGAAAAAAAGTAATATCACAATATTGTCAAACATAAAAGACTTAAAGGCAAAATTTATAGCATTGTGGAAAATGGTATGCATTATACTAATGAACCTGACCTTTAATAGTCCTGTATAAATACTTCTCGTCTTTCTTCATTGATACTCTTTTCCTGATTTTGTCTATCCATTCCCTACCCCATGCTCTCCACAAATGCAGACATCAAAGGACTATGTGCATCTCATTTTGCTTCTGAAGTTAAAGAACAAGTTTTCTCACTTTGTCCAAATATTGCAGCAAAGCTTGATGGTTTTTCTACTCATTTTATGTTGAGAAATCATCCAATCTGATGTCATTGGTGTTGTCATTGATTTTTTTGATGGTCACTCTGTCTAAAAGCTACACATCTACGACCATTATCCTAGTTTCAAAGGTTCCTAACCCCAAAGCCTGGAAGGGTTTAGACCTATCAGTCTCTACAATTTTTTCAACAAGATTATCACAAAAATCTTGAACAATAAGCTCTTTTTCTTGCTTCCTCTTCTTATATTCTCTCACCAAAGTGGGTTCATCAAAGATAGATTCATTAGGGATAATATCATGTTAGCTCAGTAACTTATTTACTCCATTAACGTGCATATTAATCCTATAAATGTTGCATTTAAGTTAGATATGGCCAAAGGATATTACCACAAAAATCTTGAATAATAGGCTTTTTTTCTTGCTTCCTCTTCTTAATTCTTCTCACTAATGTGGGTTCATCAAAGATAAATTCATCAATGATAATATCATGTTAGCTCAGTAACTTATTCACTCCATTAATGTGTATATTAAGCTTAGATAAGTTGCATTTAAGTTAGATATTGCTAAAGGATATGATATGAGGAAACAATCATGTCTTAGGAACATTATGTCTCAGATAAGGTTCCCTACTAGGTGGATATCCTAGATTGATCATGTACTCTCCAACTCTTGGTACTTTTTCCTAGTGAATGGTCAATCATGTGGTTTTTTTAAAACCCGAAAGAGCTATAAGATGGGAGACCCTTTGTCTCCCTCCCTTGTCATACTATCTATTGTGATATCTTTAGTTAATTTGTGAATAAAGACAAAAGTTCATTTATTGTTGGTTATAACTCGTTCGAACAAAGAATTAACAAGATTGCATCAGTAACACAATTCATTAATCGAGTCTCTTCTAATAACCTATCTTGCAACTCATTTTTGTAGAAGGGCACAAAAAAGTCTAATGTTTCAAAGTCTCATGTCCAGAATGCAATTGAAAACTAAAGGTTGGGTTTAGACTTTCCTCTCTTTTGGAGGAAGATTTGTGTTAGTCAAGAGTGTAACGCCCCGAACACATTTCGATTAACCGGGATTTCCATCTGAAACGAGTCGTTAGAAGAATTATTTGATTTAGGTGATTAATTGAGGATTAATTGAATTTAAGTGACTTGACTTTATGTTGACTTTGACTTTAAGTTGGTCGTTGACTTTTGACTTTGGTCAACTATCATTTTTTAAAGCTCTTTAAAAGGGTACCGAACACCCGATTATGCAATAATTGACTTTAGGAACTTTTAGATTTTACTTAGCTCGAGAGAATAAGTTATTTGATGATTATTACATTGTCCCATGTCATTTAAGTTGAAGAATTAACTGTGTTAGGTGCGGCGCAATCGGATACGGACTCATTCAAACAAATACATCACTAGCATTCTATTAAACTTCAAAGGTGGGTAAACGGCCAAGAGAGTATATGTAAGTCGCCAACGGGTGGGGATGACCCCGATGTCAAAAAGGCCGAGAGACATATGTATCTTCGCCAACGGGGGGGATACCCCCGGTGTCGAGAAAATGATTTTATTTGCATTATGATTGTTTAACTTTATATAGTGTAACTGCTTACATTTCCAACTGAGTTTCACAACTCACACCTTCAAATGTTTATTACATTTCAGATAATGATGACGAGCCTGGAGCTGAGGCATAGGGATTGTCTACGTGGGCGTCGTTCTTTTATTCCCAAAATAATTTAAGTACCTGTGTTTTGATGAAACAAACTTTAAAGCTTTTGTAATAAGAATTTTAATAATGCGTAACTCTTATTATTCTTATTAGTTTTTGAAAACTTTCAAGTTTATATTAAGAAATTTTTAAGCCCACATTTTAGTAATTAAAGCATTATATTTATGCTTCCGCAAATTATTTATAAATACTCAAGTGTACCACAGTGATGTTCCTAATCGAAATGGGTTCGGGGCGTTACAAGTAGTATCAGAGCAGGTCTACAATTCTGCAGACTAGAAATGATTTTCTTTAAAACTTTATTTTATTTTAAGGATTTGATTATTGAAAAAATTGAGAAAGATGACCAAGTTAGCAGAACCTACACTCGCTCCGAGGTATGATTTAATAAATGCTTTGATTTTATGGCATATTACTTCAATGAAATTTTATGAAATGATCTTGTTCCTCAAAACAAGAATGATTATGAACTATGATGAACTTTAGAGGGACTTTACAAGAACTTTATGAGATCTAGTACGACAAAATCTTGAAAACCTAGTGATGCTTTTAAGAACTTACACGAATAAAAGAACTTTGAACTTAGATCATTTGATGCTTCATGAACTTAGACTTTTGAACTTAGTCCTCGAAATAAGACTGACAATTAGTTGACTTTTAGATAGATTGACAAAAAATTTATATCATTGGATAGAAACAAATCGGGTTTAGTTGTTAGAATTAGGGATATACTCCCCAGGGAGTCTACACTAGTTAACAATGAAGAACTAGAAGTAAGTATTCCATAAGGAGAAAATGCTAATACTAAGAAAACTGCGAGAGGAGTGGAACTTGTAAGTCCAAGCGGCTACGATAATCTAGAGGGGGGGTGAATAGATTATCTCCATCTTTTCGATTTCGCCCTCTTTTTCGAATCAATTACGCCAAGACAATAATAAAGGTGCGAAATGTAAACAACACGCGTCGATTTATAGAGGTTCAACCCACCTAGGGCCTAATCCTCTACCACCCCAGTATCTCCGGGATGGATTTCAAAAAGAAAAAAGATTTTATTAATTACCACAATTAATACAACATCTTACAACATCACCTTGAAGAGCACCACAATGTTCTTCAACACCACCTTTGAGATTACCACAATCTCCAACGGCACCTTGTGAAGATTACCACAATCTTCAACCTTGAAGAATACCAAATTCTTCAATACCTCAAGAGCACCACACTCTTGAAAGACCTATCACCTAGATCACCCAAGTGTATTCTTTCCACAAGAATACTCACAAGAATGTCTTGTGTTGAATGATGACAAAAATCAAGATTACAACTCAATAATAAATATTACAATTTGAGTGCAAGTGTAATCAAGAAATAAAGCCTAGACCTCAAGATGTGAAAGTGAAAAACTTAGGCTATAAATACAACAAGAGTGTTGAATATGAAAACTTGAGAATTTCTGATTTCTTGTTGTGTATTTTGCTTGTATGTATTGTGTCTTGTGTCTTCAATTCATCCTCCATTTATAGGAGAGTCTTCACCAACATAGGCTCCCAACATAGGCTCCTTTCTTCTTGACTTTTGTCTACAAAAAGAGGATCACAAGATGTAGAAATATTGTACAAAATTGAAAAGCAAATCTTCTTTGTCAAGGAGTTCAACGGTACAAATGTTTGTTGTCAAAAGATTGCACCTGTGTGCGATCGGTCGCTCGTATAAGATTTCGAATGTTTGAATGAAAATAGTGCGATCCAGGTAGGGGTTGCAAGGGGGTGCGACCGGTCAAGGTGGGGTGCGACCGGTCGGCCCTAGGGTGCGACCGGTCGGCCCCCTGCTTGACCGGTCCCCCTGCTCCAATTTTTCAAGTCTGCAAGTTCTGTTTCAATTTGTGCGATCTTCAGGTACCGGTCGACCTTTTGGGCGACGAGTCGATCTCCAATTTTAAATGTTGTCCGATTTTTATCAAAAATAAACTTCAAGAAATACTCCAAAAAATTAGTAAAAATATTTTAAATCACTTGGGAGTATTTTGACAACATTTATAAACATTGTTCTGGTGCAAAAACTAATTTAAACAAAACCATCAAAAGTGTTGTCCATTTTTATCGAAAAATAAATTCTAAGAAATACTCCAAAAATTAGCAAAAACATTTTAAATCATTTAGGAGTATTTGGACAACATTCATAAACATTGTTTTGGTAAAAAAACTCATTTAAACATAATCATCAAAATCTTGATAAAAACATTTATCTAACAAACTCCCCCTTTTTGATGATTACAAACCAAAACAATTTTAGGAAGTAGATTTTAAAACAAAACAAGTTTTCCGGTCTAAAACATCAATCCATTATAAGCAAGATTCATCATAAGTACAAACACGCAAGGATAGGAGCAAAGATTTTTTGAAATGATTTTTGCACAAGCTCCCCCTATCAACATGCATAACACAGATAAGTATAAGCAAACAACTACAAGCTAAAAGCTTGAATTTCATGAGCTTAAAAGCTCCCCCTGTCACAAAAGCATCATTAGTCAAGCATATAAGTCCATAATACATCACATGGACTAAGTATTATCCATAGTTTTTGGCTTTTAAAGAGCCCTAGCTTATAGCTTTACTAGCAAGCTTATTTTCGCTTCTTTGAGCATATAAGCATTTTTCCTGTTTCTCCCCCTTTGGAATCATCAAAAATAATGTTAGCACGATAAAGACATCATACAATTATATCAAAGTGCGCAATTTAATCAATTTATCAAGCATATAGAACATTTAAGCTTAAATTCCGAATAAAAGGGAAACAATTGCTCATTTGATTTGTAAAAGCTCATTTGATTGATAAAACATGATCTCTATAAACTTATAAAACTTTTCAAATCAAGAGAATCATGTAAGTGATGAATTTTTCATTGAAACATTTCGTCGAACACTTGGCGTGCGTCGAATGAAACAAGAGAAGTATAATGCCTTTGTGATTCGTTTAAGCCAAAAAATTTCATCACCAATTGCAATACAACAATATTCATTCATCACCAATCATCATATACAACATACTAATACAAGAATTTCATCAAAATAGCAAGATATAAGCACATTCTCAAAGGTTCAACCCAATTGAGATGAAAAAGAGAAATTCTTACCATTTAATCGGTAAAGATGAGCAATGATGATGATAATCGAGCCTTATGAAGTCCAAAATGTAAAATGTATGCAATAAAACAAATTTGAAGTGAAATTTGTGTGCAAAATGCGAAGGGACGAAAAATTGACAAAATAAGCCAAAATGAATGGATCGAGAACAAAAACATATTTAATCAACTTTTCTCTATGGTCGACGGTTGGGGGCATGGGCGGCCGGTCGACGCGTCATGGCGGCACGGCCGACCTTGCCCCGATCGATCAGTTTTTCATTCTGTTTTCCAAAATCCGAGGTTTGAACTAAAAATCCGATTTTTCGCCCCTAAGTTTTAAAAACGTGCAAAATGCAAACGTAGACCTCATTCAATATAATTATGTCAAAGTCAAGCTCGAAATGAGGTAAAATACTCGGCGATTAACAAATATCCGCGAGTTATCTTTGAGATGGAATTAAACACATCTCAAGTTTTTCGTTTTAGAAACGCAATCCCTTAGAAAAATATATCGAATCTCAATATGTTTAGTTTGAATACGAATAACCGAATAATATATACCGGACTTGTTATCCCAAAAAATAAGAACGTTTTAAGACTTTGGATACAACAAGTCATAAGAAGAAGTGCCTTTCAAATATTTGAAAATTTCTTTTAAGGGCACTTTAATGAGATTCGTTGGGATAGTTTTGAATCCGAGCATATAGACATAAGGCATAGAAAATGTCGAGTCTAAAGGACTAAGAGAAGTTGGTGAACATACCTCGATTATATTTGTCAATCAATATGCCTTCCTCAACCTTTGTCAAACTTTACATTGGTAGCCATAGATGTTGAGATGATTCTTTCTTCTTCAATGTCTAACTTCTTCAAAGGTACTTTTGTATACTTTGATTGTGAATTACAACCACTTTCTTGGCATTGTTTAACTTGAAGTCCAATGAAGAAATTTTAGCTCCCCCATCATGATCATCTTAAGTTCACCTTGCATCAACTTAGAAAATAACTTGCACAATAATTCATTAGTAGCACCATAAATGATATCATAAATTTGTACAAGTAAATAATCTTGCCCTTTTTTTTTTTTAAAAAAAAGAGTAGTATAAACTTTACCTCTTGTAAAACCATTTAGCAAAAATAGCTAAGTCTATCATACCATACACGGGGTACTTGTTTTAAATCATACAAGGCCTTTTATAAAAATCATTTGGCCTAACAAAAATTTTAAACCCCGGAGGTTATTTTATATAGACTTCTTCTTGAATAAAACCATTTAAAAAATTGGATTTAACATCCATTTGGTAAGGCTTGAAATTATCTTAAAACAAGAATGAGCAAGTAAAATGCAAATAACTTTTAAATGTGCTACGGGTGCAAATGTTACATCAATACCTTGACGATACTTTCGAGCTACTAACCTTGCCTAGGTCAACAAGCTTGTTCCAAAATTCAAAAAATTTCTGCAAAATCTTAATCAAGATATCTTGCACAAGAGCATAGTAATATCGAAAAATAGAGACATAATAACAAGTAACACATACTATGCTTTCAAACAAATCATCAAGAGTTTCATAAAACATTTAAGTTCAAATAAGCTTATAGGAAGCTATATAAGGTCTATTTTGAAATTTGAATAATTCAAGAGCATATAGTTGAAACCTCATTTACAAGAAGCATATGAACAAGAGCTTTGACAAAGCAACCAAGAAAAATTTTATATGTGCAATAAAATGCATAGCTTAAAAAAAAATCAAATGTTTTATCAAAAATATAATCCTTTACAAATCTTGGATAAAACAAGCTATGTCAAATAATGCCTTTTAAAGAAAATCCTCTTAATAGCACTTGTATAAAATACTTTGAAAAACACGCACGAATGACAAAAATATATCGAGTCTATAGGATGAATACCAATGATGAGCGTACCTCGATAGTTTATGGTCCTCTCTTGAGAAAATAACCATTGATGAAAATATATATGTCCTACACAATTCTTAAACACGTTTTGCACAAACATAATGATACAAGTGTAGGCTAAGCAATAAGAGATATCATAAAAGTGCTTATGCTATATAAAACCATAAGAGATAATAAAAGCACCTTAGTCTATGTAAATGCACAAAAGTTGAGAACAAAATATACAAGGTCTCCTTTTCAAAATATTTAAAAACACAAATATATATTGAAGACCTTAATATTAAGAAATATTTGAAAACTTATTTTACAATTAAGGCACAAATAAAAACATGCATAACAAAATAAAATGCATATTTAAATGAGGAAATACGGTTTACCAATTACGCCATTTCCATGGGTTGTGTCGTTCCCATTGTTGATGATATCTTCCCCTTTGAAAATCATCTTATTGATAATAGCTTCTCCAATTGCTCCATTTCCAAGGATTGTGTTCTTTCCATTGTTGATAGTGTCTTTCTCTTGGAAATTTATTTTGATGTTGTCTTCTCCTTTGATGAAATGAAATGGTCATTTGATGTTTTCTTGGCGGTATGTATTTTCCTCGATTATTATTCATAGGGTACCTAATATGACATTATTTTGTGGTACCCTCAAGTGTTTGGGTCCTTTGGAATCAGCTTTGAGACTTTTAGGTCTCCAATAATAATTAGAGCTATTTCTAGCCCGACAAGTATTAACCGTATGACCCGTTTTACCACAATAAAAACAAGTAGTAATTTTGGGAGCATAATGACCAATATGCATAGGGACTTGATTTCTTTTCACATAATTAACAACACTAGGCTTATGATCAAGTCCTTGTTTCAATTTATCACAACTATGAACATCAATAATATGGATCATTTTATCGGTACTCAAGTTGGATTTTGATAAATCATTTTTCATGCAATTAATATCCTCAACAGGAGTACTATTTTCTTTTTCAAGGTTTCTAACCTTGTCAAGTGTGGTGGTGTGATCACATGAAAGTGATTCATAAGAGGAAAATAAATTATCCTTATCAATTTTCAAAATATTGAATTCCTTTTTCAAATTTTTGTATTTACCAAGTAAGCTTTGGAATTCATTTTGAAGTTCATCAAAATCATTTTGCAAATCACTATAATCATTTTGTAATTCATTATATTAAGAAATGGAGGGTTTTGAACTTACCTCGTTTTCTTCTTCAAAGCCCATAAGACATCGTTCGTTTTCATCGACGTCGGAAGTTGTAGGAAGCTCATCCCATGTTGGGTTTGTATCCATTTGAGAAGTAGATGCTTTTGAGTCGCTCCTTTCATTTGCATATACTTCTTCTAATTTTCTCCATACTTCATGTGCCGATTTAATTCCTACAATATGATTATATTCCAAAATGGTAAGTAAACAATAAATAACATTAAGAGCTTTACCATTTAAAGATATGATTTTCTTCCTTCATCATTGAGCTCCTTGAGGACTTTGGAGGAGTGTGGTGTATCTTTCATCGGAATGGATTCTCCATTGACGACCGTGTTCCAAATATTGAACTCGCAACTTTGTAGATAGCATTCCATTCTTTCTTTCCAAAATGTATAATTTTTGGAATCAAATAGTGGTGGCTTGGTGGTGGAGGCGCCGGTGAGGTAGACTTCATTCGTAGCCGGTGATCGTTCCTCTTTACTTGCGATGTGGAACGAGCTTGCCAAAGAGTTTGGCTTTGATAACTTGTAAGTTTGGCTACGATAATCTAGAGGGGGTGAATAGATTATCTCCATCTTTTCGATTTCGCCCTCTTTTTCGAATCAATTACGCCAAGACAATAATAAAGGTGCGGAATGTAAACAACACACGTCGATTTATAGAGGTTCAACCCACCTAGGGCCTAATCCTCTACCACCCCAGTATCTCCGTGATGGATTTCAAAAAGAAAAAAAATTTTATTAATTACCACAATTAATACAACATCTTAGAACATCACCTTGAAGAGCACAACACTCTTCTTCAACACCACCTTTGAGATTACCACAATCTCTCTTGAAGATAACCACAATCTCCAATGGCACCTTGTGATGATTACCACAATCTTCAACCTTGAAGAATACCAAATTCTTCAATACCTCAAGAGCACCACACTCTTGAAACATCTATCACCTAGATCACCCAAGTGTATTCTTTCCACAAGAATACTCACAAGGATGTCTTGTGTTGAATGATGACAAAAATCAAGATTACAACTCAATAATGAATATTACAATTTGAGTGCAAGTGTAATCAAGAAATAAAGCCTAGACCTCAAGATGTGAAAGTGAAAAACTTAGGCTATAAATACAACAAGAGTGTTGAATATGAAAGCTTGAGAATTGCAGATTTCTTGTTGTGTATTTTGCTTGTATGTATTGTGTCTTGTGTCTTCAATTCATCATCTATTTATATAAGAGTCTTCACCAACATAGGCTCCTTCTTCTTCACTTTTGTCTACAAAAAGAGGATCACAAGATGTAGAAATACTGTACAAAATTGAAAAGCAAATCTTGCTGTCAAGGAGTTCAACGGTACAAATTTTTGTTGTTAAAAGATTGCACAGCGCAACCGGTCGCTCTGTATAAGATTTCGAACGTTTGAATAAAAATAGTGTGATCCAGGTAGGGGGGTTGAGGGGTGCGACGGTCAAGGTGGGGTGCGACCGGTCGCCCTAGGGTGCGACCGGTTGGCCCCCTGCTTGACCGGTCCCCCTGCTCCAATTTTTCAAGTCTGCAAGTTCTGTTTCAATTTGTGCGATCTTCAGGTACCGGTCGACCTTTTGGGCGACCAGTCGACCTCCAATTTTAAATGTTGTCCGATTTTTATCAAAAATAAACTTCAAGAAATACTCCAAAAAATTAGTAAAAACATTTTAAATCACTTTGGAGTATTTTGACAACATTTATAAACATTGTTCTGGTGCAAAAACTAATTTAAACAAAACCATCAAAAGTGTTGTCCATTTTTATCGAAAAATAAATTCTAAGAAATACTCCAAAAATTAGCAAAAACATTTTAAATCATTTAAGAGTATTTGGACAACATTCATAAACATTGTTTTGGTATAAAAACTCATTTAAACATAATCATCAAAATCTTGATAAAAACATTTATCTAACAGAACTTACTATTAGTGGTCAACAAATGAAAGTCGGTCTTTATGTGCTAGAAATGAGAGACTTAGATGTTATATTGGGTATAGATTGGTTAAGTAAGAACCGAGCCACCATTAAATGTTATGATAGAGAAATTGAATCTGAAGGATCAAATGGAAATCAATTTGTCTTTCATGGAGCAAAGACCAACACTAGAGTAAAAATAGTGCCAGCAATAAAAGCTATCAGAATGCTTCCAAAGTGAGATTGCCAAGGATTTTTGGTGAACATAAAGGGGAAAGAGACGAAGGAAATGAAGGCAACGGATGAAGTTGTGGTTAAGGAATTTTTAGATGTATTCCCCGATGATTTACCGGGGATTCCCCCAGATCGTCAAGTTGAATTCACCATAGATTTAGTGCCAGGAGCGGCACCAATATCTAAGACACCATACAGAATGGCGCCCAACGAATTACAAGAACTAAAGATCCCAATTCAAGACTTATTGGATAAGAAATTTATCCGACCTAGTGTTTCACCTTGGGGAGCGCCAATACTATTTGTGAAGAAGAAAGATGTATCTTTTAGAATGTGCATAGACTATCGAGATTTGAACCGAGTTAACTATCTAGAACAAATATCATTTGCCTAGGATAGAAGATTTGTTCGATCAATTAAAGAGAGCCATTTTCCAAGATTGACTTGAGATCAGGATACCACAAATTGAGGATCAAGAATTATGATATCCCTAAGACAGCGTTCAGGATAAGATACAATCACTTTGAGTTTACCGTTATGCCTTTTGGATTATCGAATGCACCAGCAGTGTTTATGGATTTGATGAACATGGTGTTTCATCCTTATCTAGATACGTTTGTCATTGTTTTCATAGATGATATTTTGGTTTTCTCACAAGACAAGAAACAACATGAAGAACACCTATGCATTGTGTTAGAAACTTTGTGACAAGAGAAACTTTATGATAAATTCAGCATGTGTGAGATCTTCACGGATCACAAGAGCTTAAAGTACTTCTTCATGCGCGAAGGAGTTGAATAAACGTAAGAGGAGATGGTTAAAATTGTTTAAAGATTATGATTGCACCATTTAATATCACCCAGGAAAGGCTAATATTGTGGTAGTTGCGCTCAGAGAAAGAACAAGAGACGATTCGCAACTTTGCTCACACAACAATAATCTCTATTAAGGGATTTTTCCAATTTAAGGTTGGAAATTTTAAGACCACCTAATCGTGAAAGCCGTGATTACAAAGATTGACAATACTTCCTACTCGAGACAACGAATCAAGAATACTCGAAAGTGAAATTTTTCTCAACAAGATGAAACAACGTGTACTCGTGAGGAAATGATAGAATATGTTGCCCTATTAATCAATATATCAATACAAAACCCTGGATGTTCGGATTCAAACAATGTTGTATGTTAATGTTGTAACAATCGAAACATACGACACACTCACACAATGAAATATAAATAACACCAGGATTTTTAACGTGCTTAGATTCCTCAATCTTAATGCACGAGGCCACGCCCAGAGAAGAAACAATCCAATATTAGATAAGCAAAGCTTATTACAAATACGACTGGATTTACGAATAGTATAAAGACTCCCTCTTTATCAATTCACCAACACTCGTATAAAACTAATCTCTTAATTGAATCTTCCACAATCTCAACCTTGTTGGAATCCCTCCAACTTCAAATCCCTTGAACGGTTGAGTATATCCACACCGTAGATCTTCACCTTTTCTCCGAAGAATAAAAATATCGAACAAATGATTTCTTGAAGAAATAAAAATATATCTCGAAAAGGAACTCGGATGTCTTCTTCAAAAGCATGACTTCACTTCTTATAGCTATCAATAGGAAATCATATCCCTGATTTCTTGTGGACAATTTTAAGCTAAGGAAGGAAATCAGCAAAATCAAATCATTTCCTTGTGGGTAAGAATCATGTACACAAGGAAAGTGAATAGAGAAAGGATAATTGACATTTATAAAAATGACTGAATCAATTAAGATAAATGTATCCAATAATATCAGCAACATTCACATAATAGACAACATGCCAAAAATCACAACACAGAATCTGGCATAAAATCCGCCCAGTTTCTATTAACCGGTGTTGCAATACCAGAGTTACAACACTAGAACTTGCACCGAACTCAAAGACCAAATTTGCCAATTAAGTAACACTAACAATCTCCCCCTTTGGCACTTTTGGTCAAAACAACAATTCATAGGACATCATCAAAACAAATATAGATAAAGATGCAACACTAGGAATCACAAAGCCCTGCAAGTCAGCACAGTTCAAAAAGCATGCATACATAGTTCAAATTCATCCAACACATTGTCCAATAGAACTAGTTTATCATTCATATTAGAAACAAGATAAACACAAGCATGCAGTGGTCTTCATCAGAACCACTATATTCCTTTGACTCCCCCTCAGAGTCAGCATCAATATCATCTTTATCTTCATACTCAAACTCCCATTCAGAAGCAGCATCATCATCTTCTTCCTTATCATCGGACTTTTCGGACTCTCCCTCAAGTGGGTCTCATCTCACCATCTCACTTGACTCAGTTTGCTCCCCCTTACTTGGGTCTCACCTCACTTGAGTCTCCTCTCTCCCCCTTTTTGACCAAAAAAAAAAACAAATGAAGCCAACCAAACTTTGGCTATTTTTTGGTCAAAACAATCTCCTTCAAGAATTTGAATGTAGTCCTTACCAAAATTGATGAGAGAATGAACCGCCATAATTGGAGTGATACAAATGGCGACTATGGGTGTTTCAAGAAAAGCTTCCAACCGCAAATTTAAAATTCAAATAATTTTGGAAAAGTCCCATAATTCAAGGTGTGCAATTAATCCAAAATAAGCACGGATGAACAATACCATTTATTATCGAGACAAATTTAAGGAATAAATCATTTCCAAAAATAATACACCACATCGAATCAAGAGAGAAGATATTTTCCACAAGCCCAAAAATGATCTGAGGATGTCTAGAATGATGAGTTTATTTTCGATAGGAATAAAAAGGCCTCAGCGTTTTGGTCAGAACCAGTGTTGTACCACCTTTTTCAAGAACATCGCCATACAAAGTCAATGGATCAAAATCCTTTTCCCATTTAAAAATCTTTTGAGTGAAAGGAATCGCGGTGG
This sequence comes from Rehmannia glutinosa, assembly GCA_016081115.2. Classification (NCBI taxonomy): domain Eukaryota; kingdom Viridiplantae; phylum Streptophyta; class Magnoliopsida; order Lamiales; family Orobanchaceae; genus Rehmannia; species Rehmannia glutinosa. The sequence goes on along the minus strand of CM071932.1, from coordinate 22,692,858 downwards.
AACAATTAGCCAGTCGGTAGCTTTCGCTCCAAAACACGGGTAGCTCTTTCTCAGAAGATCATAACATGATTCAAGAATATAAAAGAACAAAGAATAGTTCACAACTGAATAGCTTTCACACACAATGTATAGGCAGCTTTTTCCGTCAAAGGCCCAAAAAATAAATACATCTTTCACATGGGAAAAATCATTTTGTTTGCAATTTGATCCACAATTGTTTTTAGGCAAGGGTTTCATCAAAGGAGTACTCAATAGAGTTACAACAATAAAACAGAGATAAGCCAATGAAATGATCTTAAAAATGCAAAATGACTAATGCAAAAGAATTAAGATCAATAAGAGGTTGCAACACATCAAGAAAAAGAAATGATGCATATGGTGTTGCAACACTGAAACCCACACTGGTCAGAAAGAACAGACACCCAGAGACTGTTTCAGGTAATTAAACCTTTGAAAGTCCAGGGCTTTGGTGAAAATATCAGCAATTTGATTCTCAGTGGTAACAAAATCAATGGTAACAATCTTATTCTCAACTAAGTCTCTAATAAAATGGTGTCGAATATCGATGTGTTTTGTTCTGGAGTGTTGCACTGGGTTTTTAAAAATATTTATGGCACTTGAATTATCACAGTAAGCAGTAAGAGTTTTCTCTTCAATCCCATAGTCAATCAACACTTGTATCATCCACAACATTTGAGAACAAAAGCTCCCTAAGGCTGTATATTCAGACTCAATATTGGATAGGGATACACAACTTTGTTCCTTACTGTACAATGAAACTAAATTGTTACCAAGGTAGACACATTCTCCAGGAGTGCTCTTTCGATCATCGATATCACCTGTCAAATTAACATCACTAAACCCAGTCAAGTTAGTGTTATGACACTTGGTGTTGTAACACTGGAGCTCTTCCTGCAACAAATAACAATTAGCGGAGGACTTATTTCCCTTCAGAATACAATTGTCAGAATTATCAAAGACATTACAAACATTCTTATCAAATTTGACAAATAAATCATCATCACACAACTGGCTAATGCTAATAAGATTAGCTTTCAAGCCTTCAACATACAGGACATTTTTTAAATGGGGAAGTCCTACGATATTTAACGTTCCTTTTCCCAAAACCTTTCCTCTAGCACCATCACCAAAAGTGACCAAACCATTTTCATATTTTCAAAATCAATGAGTTTTTCCAATTCTCCAGTCATATGAAGAGAACACCCACTGTCAAAATACCATGATTCAGTCACATTGGCTTTTAAAGATGTGTGAGCAACATTACAAGAAAACTCATTTTTCCTAACCCATATTTTCTTGGGTTTGTTGGATAAATCAACTTTAAAACAAGGAGTGTTTCTTTGGTGATGTTTGAACACATGAGATTGCACTCTGCCTTGCCTACAGTGTTTCTGAAGACGATAACACTTAGGTCTTATATGGCCAGGACGATTGCAATAGTGACAAATAGGAACAAATCCATTTCTTTTTCCAACATGATTAGATGAAGTTCCTTCTTTAATAAAAGCATTTTTAGAATTTTTATCCTTTTTAGTGAAGTTTTTGTTAGAATTGGAACCAAAACCAATACATGCACGATCTTGATGGATCTTTTCTTGAGATAGAATTCCATCCAATCTCCCTTTACCGGTGTTTAGTTTCTTAACAGAGGCCATCATCTCGCTTAGATCTTTGTTCACCTTGGTTAATTCTTCCTTTCTTTCTGTTGCTATCCTTTCAAATTTTATGACTTCACCTTTGAGTGAGTCTCTTTCAGCAGTAAGACACACCACTTTCTTTTCCAGGTTTTCATTTGTCTTCAAGACAACCAAGCATTTTTCGTACATCTTTTGGTAAACTCTCCTTAGTTCTTCATTCCTTGATTCTTCATCAACTTCAGAGTCATCCTCAGAGTATTCATCACTTGAGTTATTTTCCTCTGCAGGAATCACAGAGTTTAGACATCTTTCAACAAAAGGAAAGCTAGTGTCATACCTGTTTGGTGTTGTAACACCAGAAATAGCACTGAGGTGCGTTTCATTACAACCAACCTCTTTGTCAACATGATTGCTCACATTTTCTTCTTCTTTATCATCTGGTTCTTCGTTACTCCATGAGGTGGTGAATGATTTCCCATTCTTCTTTCGAGTATTTGCACATTCAACCTGGTTATGTCCAAAGCCACCACATTCTCTGCATTGAATCCTTTTGCTTTTATTTGAGTATTTGCTTCTTTTGTTCTTTTGACTGTCAAGGAATTGAGGGCGTGAAACCGAACTTTCTTCATAAACACAAGACATGTTAGCAACAAATACAAAACAGGATCTCACTAATAATAATTAGTGTTAGGCTCTTGATGCCAATTGATAGAATATGTTGCCCTATTAATCAATATATAATTAAAAAACCCTGGATGTTCGGATTCAAACAGTGTTGTATGTTAATGTTGTAACACTGAAACATACGACACACTCACACATCGGAAATATAAATAACACCAGGATTTTTAACGTGCTTAGATTCCTCAATTTTAATGCACGAGGCCACGCCCAGAGAAGAAACAATCCAATATTAGAAAAGCAAAGCTTATTACAAATACGACTGGATTTACGAATAGCATAAAGACTCCCTCTTTATCAATTCACCAACACTCGTATAAAACTAATCTCTTAATTGAATCTTCCACAATCTCAACCTTGTTGGAATCCCTCCAACTTCAAATCCCTTGAGCGGTTGAGTCGATCCACGCCGTAGATCTTCACCTTCTTCTCCCGAAGAATAAAAATATCGAACAAATGATTTCTTGAAAAAGTACAAATATATCTCGAAAAGGCTTTCTGGGTGTCTTCTTCAAAAGCCTGACTTCACTTCTTATAGCTATCAATAGGAAATCATATCCCTGATTTCTTGTGGACAATTTTAAGCTAAGGAAGGAAATCAGCAAAATCAAATCATTTCCTTGTGGGTAAGAATCATGTACACAAGGAAAGTGAATAGAGAAAGGATAATTGACATTTATAAAAATGGCTGAATCAATTAAGATAAATCTATCTAATAATATCAGCAACATTCACATAATAGACAACATGCCAAAAATCACAACACATAATCTGGCATAAAATCCGCCGGATTCGTGCATTAGCGGTGTTGCATTACGAGTTACAACACTAGAATTTGCACTAAACTCAAAGACCAAATTTGCCAATTAAGTAACACTAACAGGAAAAATACAAGGATTTACAATCACACCAGATGAAACGTAGTCTATGATGGAAGACGATGCGTACCTAAGGATGAAGAGTTGAGAAAGGAAATTCTTGATGAAGCCCATAACACACCTTATACAGCTCATCCGAGAGGGATACAAATATATAGGGACTTGAGAAATTTTTTTGGTGGAGGAATATGAAATGGATAATAGACAAATTTGTGGAAAGATGTCTCATTTGTCAGCAAGTAAAGGCGAAACAACAAAGGCCATTAGGATTATTAAACCCACTAGATATTCCTGAATGGAAATGGGAACATATTACTATAAATTTTGTGATAGGACTACCCAGATTAATAAGGAAGAATGAAGTTATTTGGGTTATCGTGGACAGACTAATGAAGAGCGCACATTTTATACCAGTAAAGATGACTTTTAGCATAGATCGTTTCGCTCAAATTTACATTGAGAAAATTGTTAGAGTTCATGGAGTGCCATTATAAATTGTATCAGATCGTGATCCCCGATTTACATCGAAATGTTGGGGAAGTTTGCATGCAGCTATGAAGACAAAACTTAAGTTCAGCATTGCATATCATCCACAAACAGACAGTCAGTGACAAAGGACAATTCAGACATTGGAATACATGCTCAGAACAGTTGTTTTGGATCTTGATTAGAGTTGGGAGACTTATCAACCACTAGTTGAAGTTGGGAGACTTATCACTCTTGCATTTTATAAAAAACCCCCAACACCCTCACTTCTTCTTCACACCTCATACTTGATAAAATATACCATTTTTAAGAAAGCTTCAAAGAGGTAAAGCTTTCTTCATCTTTTTCTCTAATTTTTGTCTTTTCATTTAAATATGATAGGGTATTGATCTTATGCTAGAACTAATATTAAAAATGTAAATTGATGGTGGTTACATGATGTTTAAAAACCTTATTATTGGACTTGAAATATTCAGCCTTTAGTTGGAAAAAAAATAGAAATGATTTGTTTTATTTCATTTTTCTTTCGTGATTTGATCTTGTTAAAGAGAAGGAAAATACCTTTATTTTCGGACTGAAATTTAACCCTATACAAAAACGAATTTCTAGATATTTTGAGCTATATTTGAACCCAAACCTTGTTGCCTACTTGTAGATCTATGTCTTAGCTTTCATTTGCAACTTGAATCATGTTAATTGAAGTTTTGTAGACCAAGTTATACCCCAAATAGTGAACTGTGCCAGAAATCCGAAAAAAATACGCCTGCCCTTCAGTAATATCACTTTTTGACCTATTGTTAGTAAGAATTGGGACTTTCTTGTTAGATAAACGTTTGTAGATAATTGTCGTATCTTTCTAACGGTGTAAGAAGCACAAATATCGGATGTTTCGTTGAAGAGATATAGCTGAATTACGAAAACTGCTACAACAAAGAATTTTATGTGAAATATAAAGATTTATGTGTAATTAGTGAAGTGTGTGAAAGAAAAACTTTGAAGATGAGTGTAGTGTGTGTTCTTGGTGAAATTTAAAGAATTGTGTGTTCTTGGTGTTCTTGGTGAAATTTAAAGAGTTGTGTTCTTGGTGTAGTGTGTGTAAGAAGTATGAAATAAGTTTAATCCTTGATTTAAGGAGATATGTTGGGATATTTTGCAAGTTGATGATTATGATAGTAGGATGATTAAATATGATGATTTTAGACTTTGTTTTTAATTTTAAGTTATATATGATTTTTGATGATTTGATCTTGATATTAATGACTTAAGAAGATTTTTAGAAATTGTATAATTGATTGTTGGAGAAGAACTTAAGATAGTTGATGAATTTCATCAATTTGGAATTTTTGGTCTCATTATTTCATTATTGGTTAAAATTAGAAGCCTAAAGCCTTAAGGATGATTTTTGATGAAAACTCTTATTTTCTAAACGTGATTTTGAGGAAAATAAGTTGATAAAATATTTAGTGCTCAAAATTAGAGAACCTAGGAAAAATGAATAGAGCTCGAAAAAAGAGAAATATGTCTGCCGGGTTCGACTACCGTCTCACCCGGAGGTGGCGGTGCCAGAGCAGTTGCGGTTGGTCGGAATTGGGGATAAGAATGATGAATAATGACCGATTTGACATAAAGTTGATGTGACATAAATAGTAACGTAAATAGTGATGTGATGTGACATGAATAGTGATATGATGTGACATGAATAGTGATGTGATGTGACTTGTGTTTGGCACACAAACCAATGTAATCTTATCGAATTATTTAACGTTAAGTATTAAATCAATAAGTTCGAGTTTAGTGAATAAAATATTTTTGGGATTTTTCGAGATGACATCATATTTTAAGATAATCAAGAATTTTAAGTCGAGATAAGATTTTATAGGTTAAGGTTTCGATTAACCGGGATTTCCATCTGAAACGAGTCGTTAGAAGAATTATTTGATTTAGGTGATTAATTGAGGATTAATTGAATTTAAGTGACTTTGACTTTATGTTGACTTTGACTTTAAGTTTGACTTTATGTTGACGTTGAGTTTTGACTTTCGTCAACTATCATTTTTTAAAGCTCTTTAAAAGGGTACCGAACACCCGATTATGCAATAATTGACTTTAGGAACTTTTAAATTTTACTTAGCTCGAAAGAATAAGTTATTTGATGATTATTACATTGTCCCATGTCATTTAAGTTGAAGAATTAACTGTGTTAGGTGTGGCGCAATCGGATACGGACTCATTCAAACAAATACATCACTAGCATTCAAGGTGGGTAAACTTCTGATTTTGTAAGCATGTCGTACTGTTATACTATATTTGTCAACTCTTTATAATTGCTAAAATGTGCCTACGGGCTATTTATAAGCTCGCCAACGGATGGGGGATGACCCTTTGGTGTCGAGAAAAGGCCAAGAGCCATATGTAAGCCGCCAACGGGTGGGGATGACCCCTCGGTGTCGAAAAGGCCGAGAGCCATATGTATCTTTGCCAACGGGTGAGGATACCCCTCGTGTCGAAAAATGATTTTATTTGCATTATGATTGTTTGACCTATATAGTGTAAGCGCTACGTTTCCCACTGAAGTTTCATAGCTCACGCCTTCAAATGTTTATTACATTTGAGATAATGATGACGAGCTTTGGAGCGGAGGCATAGGACCGTCTACGTGGGCGTCGTTCTTTTATTCCCAAAATAATTTAAGTAATGTGTGTTTTGATGAAACAAACTTTAAAGCTTTTGTACAAAGAATTTTAATAATGCGTAACTCTTATTATTCTTATTAGTTTTTGAAAACTTTCAAGTTTATATTAAGAAATTTTAAGCCCACATTTTAGTAATTAAAGCATTATATTTATGCTTCCGCAAATTAATTATTTATAAATACTCAAGTGTACCACGGTGATGTTCCTAATCGAAATGGGTTCGGGGTGTTACAAAGAGCACTTTGAACTCTATGCTACTCGACCTTATTCAGTTTACAAAATTCCAAAGCTTATTTGTTCGTAAGCTAGAGCAAATTATGGCTAGGTTCTTTTGGGGAATTATTGATACCAGGAAGTCATTGGATTGCTAGAATAAAATATGCACTCCTCTTGGAGAGGCATTGGCATTAAAAACATCACAAACCTTATCTTTGCTTTCTCTATGAAATTATGGTGGAGCCTTAAAGTCAAAACTTCCCTCCGGGCCACCTTTATATATTAAGTATGTTGGAGGAATATCTATTTGTATTATCCTTTTATCCCCTCTAGGTAGTCTAGTGTGGAAAAGTATATGCAAAAATAGGTCTCTTATGAATCAACATGTTTTATGGTCTATCGCTCGGGTTCAATTAGTTTTGGAATGAAATTTGGTTTGAGCGGACTATATTATGGGACATGATTTCATGTGATAAATCGGAAGTGAGAACATTGCAATTGATTTTTGGAATAATTGTGGTTGGGATTATGAGAGACTGAAGGTTTTTGTAGGCCCTGGGTGGGTTATCAAATTAGGCATGTAGGTCCCAAGGGGTGTGAGTAAAGTCTAGAGGGGATAAATAGACTTTACCAATTTTTTTGATTCTTAATGAAAAAAGATTTTTACAAGAAAACAGTCAAGTCTTCTGAAAGACGACTATGTTAAGCTTCAACAGGAGAGTTGACCACTCAGCAGACTATTAGAAAGTTGTTGATAGAGTAACTCAGTTGAATGAAGTTAATTTTTAGAAATTCAGTTTTCTTGATTAACAGCGGAAGTCTTACACCCTCTTTAAACTTGGTTTATCAACACTTGTCTTTTTATTTGGTTATTATCAAGTTGGATAGCAAATATAGCAGGTAAATAAAATGCAGAAATTAAAGTGCAGAATTAAACAACATGGAATTTATAATGGTTCAAGGATGAGGTAATTCCTCTACTCCACTCTTCTCCTAATATGGGAGGAATTCACTAATATAATGGTAACTTTGTTACAAAAGTACAACAGTCCAAGATAGCTTTGATCACACAATCAGCTACTCTTCTAGGCCTCAGCTCTTCGCAAGGCAGCTGATTCACTACTTCAGCTCTTCAAATCTTTAGGGATTGATCACGTAGCCCTCCTTTAGATTAGATTCTAGTTCGACCTTGAACCTTACTATATCCCCTTCACTTCTTGGAAATATAGACCCCTTTGCTATGTCAAATATTTTTCTCTTCAATTTTGAAGAATAACTTCAATCTTCTACATGAGAGTGTTGGATAAAGTGTCTTAGAATCAGGCTTGAGGATATAAGAATTTTCTCTTGAGAGAGTATTTGCAGTTCTTGCTTGAATGCTTGTTAGCTCTGTGTTTTTCTTCGAGTAATTGATCTCTCTTTGTCTCTGAATATTACTCAGCCTTTTATAGTAGGTGTTCAAATTTTGTCCATTGAAGAGATAAACGAAATTCAAACTCTTACTTTTTGTTCTTTGGCTTGTCTTGTTTCTGTAGCTTTTTATGTTGACCCAACCTTTGAAATATCGAACTTGTAGGCTTCTCAAAAAGGTTAAGAGTTCTGCAGGCTTCTCATTGGCTCAAGCTTATTGCACTCTTTCAGCAGGAACACTTTAAGGTTGTAGGTTTGTCTCCATTACCGAAACAGATAAGTCTTTGACTTTCAACACAATGGACTTCTTCAGTTGTCTCTGAGTCCTTCAGCTGGTTTACCCCTTGAGTGGAGTCATATTCATCATTCCTTGGTGACTCTGATGTAAGTCTTCTGAAAGACTTAGCCGATATACTTGACTGAAGCTCTTCTGATCCACTCAGTTGGGACTCAGCTAATTGTTCTCTGCATTTTTCAAATAAGTCTTCGCATATCTTACTTACCGTTATTTGACTCGCCTAACTTCTCTAACTATTACCTAGTATTGGGTATATCGACTTTCTAATATAAAGCTTTCTAAGCATCATCAAAATATATAATATAAATTTCCCAACGATTTCTCCCTTTTTGATGATGCCAAAACTTTCCTACAATATCATGTGCTGAAAATTAAATAATTGAAATTGAATGTAGCAATTTTATTCATGTACATGCAGCACTTACATTGTTGTATTTATATAACAAATACATTGTAAAAATATAATAGAAAATTTCTAGACAACTTTTTCATCTTCTCTGTTGATGCCTTCTTCTGTCTTCTGCGAACTTTCTTCTTCTCTCAGCTTCTTCAAGTTCGAACCTTCTTGCCATTTCATAGCTCTTCGTTCATCTTCTTTGCGTTGGGATTCACGAAGACTTAACTAATATGGAGCATCACGGTGTAGAGGATTGTAAGATGTAATACCACTTGGTCTTCCTCTTCCTAGTCCTCTTTCAGAACTTCTTCCCCTCTCAAAGACTTCTTCCCCTACATATATTCGCCTCCCAAAGGAACTTGGTTGTTGGGTGTTTGCTGACTCTTAGAAGTTTGTTGACTCTTGGTTTTCTTTCCTTGAGTCGGTTGCTTCCTAGTCTCTTATATATCATTCAAACCATTTGCCTAGTACAAGTCCCAAGCATCTGTGATCTCCATCCCCGAATAATAACCTATTAGTAATAGAGTATCAAACTCTTCATTCGTACGCTCTTCGTGGGAAAGTAACTCTGTTGGCAGTGTAGTTTTTCTTGGGAGCAACTCTGCTGGAGGACCACCGTACTATTTCTTCAAATTCTTAGTCCTTTCCTCCTGATTTTTGTCAAGCTTAGCAATTTCTTCCTTTGATTTCTGAAAAGCTAACTCGCTTTTCTTGGTGACAAGGAGGGGTGGGAGTTGAGACAGAATAGAGGTTGTGCCTTTGCCTTTGATCGATGTTGCGCAGGGCTTCTTTTTCTTCCCCTTTTTTTGGCATCAGCACCTAAGGAATGTTAAACTGATTTAATGGATTTGAGCTTCTTCTAGGCCATGGGTCTGCTTTAGAATGTTTTCAGCTGAGTGCATGTAGCTGTTTATTCATTGATGGGACTTCTTCCTTCATTGTAGCTTCTGTGTACTCCAATGTTTTCTCCATCTAAGTTTGCAGCAACTCCATATATATTAAATGATTGTTTCCATCCGAGAAATATTGTCCATTTGCCTCTGTTGGAATGAAAATTGATCAGCTCCCCAGACCAACAACTTAGAATACAGCTGTCTGAAGTAGCCAAGTTGTTCTCTATGAAGTGCATTTGTCTGTTGCGTCCATTCTTTGATTTTCAACACTACCCCACAGATATCTCCATTAATAATAACATTATGATTATCAATTCGAGTACTTAAATCTGTAAATCCATTTTCCATCACCTCTATTTCTTCAAACATTATGATTCTTGTATCCGATGGAACATGCAAATATTTGGGGTTCACATGAACTTGGAATCTAGCAGCTTCCTCCTCTGGCTCTTCTTCCAACAAAATTTCTTCTCAGAATTGAAAGTGTAACATTTCCAGTTTGTCGATAGGATTTGAGGAAGGTCCCACTCCTCCTTTGGGAATCCTTGTTTCTTCACCCTGACCAACAACTCTTTCTGCCTCGGCTGAGGGAGCTTCATCGGAAGATGCAGATGTGTGAGCCTACTTAGCTAACTATACCTCAGCTGTCTTAACAGCTTCATAGGCAGCAGCATAACTTTACATTGAGTGGACATTGCATCAGCTTTTCCAACAACCTCATTTGTAGAAGATCTAGCACGTTGAGGAGAGGGCCTACCAAAATGAAATTTATTTTTGTAAAATTTAGCCCTCCCAATAGACCTTCTCATTCATGATCGGATTTAGTTGAATCACTGAATGTCATTATTACATCTGAATCTGAGTCTACTGCATCTGTATCTTGCCCTTCTGATTTAGTTGGATTCGAATTTTCGATTTCTGTCATAGTTGGTGCATTTCTAATTATTGGCTCAACAAATGGCCCAACTGACTCTAGATTCGGATTGTGATCATCTGCTTGAGCATCCCTAACCACTTAGATATTTCCCATAACAGTTTCAACTGCTAATGGATCTTGGCCAATCCCTGCAGTAGTCTCAATCACTTAAGGGTCTTCTTCTTTTGTGGCATCTTCAGTTATCTCAACCTCTGGGATTGCACTTTCAATGCCAACAACAATCTCAGATGTTATAGCTTAAATACTTCTTCCAACTTGTGCCTCAGTTACACCAGTCTCAACCACTGTAACATCACTGGCCTTCATTGAACTTTTAACTTTTCCATTGCCTCCTAGTTGCAATTATTCTTCCTCCCCTGCAACCCTTTCAGATGTTGGATGGGAACTGGGTTGCATTGTGCTCAGTTTCCCCCTCAGTTAGCTCACCAGCTGATTGATTTTGAGTTGTGTTGGTGTCAATTGTCACTGGGGACTTGGTTGTTGCTCATGAATATTCAGCCAATTATGTCTCTATTGTCTCAACAGCAGTCTTAGGGTGTGGCACAACTGCTTTCCCCTCAGGCATATCTTCATTTAAATTTTCCAATTCAACACCAACTTCATTGCCAACTCCCTGAATTTCAGTATCCTCTTGAAAGTGGGATGGTGATGAAAGAGCAGTTGTGTCTATCACCACTTCATCGGTGGGGGATGATGTTTCCGCAGCCGCAAAAAAACTGAGCTTTCTCAACCATCTCACGGGATTCCCTTAGTGCGTGTCTTAGTTGTGCAGCCTCCACTGCATTAGCTCCTTCAACCTCTTCTTCATAACTGTTGTAGTTAAGAATAAGCCCAACTGATTCCCAAAAGAGACACTTGTAGTTCTCAGTTGTGCTTTTCCGTTTTGCTATTTCTTTCTCCTTCTTTGCTTGTTTTGTTTCAAGAATAATACTAGTTGAATATTCTTCATCCAATGCTTGAGTCACTGAGGTATTTTTGCATGAAGCTCAAAATCCATTATTCTCTATCGATCATTTCAAGCCTCTAAAACTGAAAACAACTCAAACTTAGTTTCAATTTCCTCCATATGTACAGCCTAACATCGATCTCATGATAGACTAGGGATTCAGATCCTTTAGGAGCATCAGTCTCTTCTCTCACTGCCAATTTCTCAACTTGTGGACTTTCCTTCACAACAGGTTCTTGAGTGGTCTCAACAACTGCTTTTTCAATTATCATTACAGTTTTGTCCTCGACCCTAACTTCCTCTTGTTTAACTGCATCTACTTCCATTGATTACCTCTCCAAAGGAATTTCTATCGATTTAGTCTCTTTAGAGTCCTCAGCTTCAACCCTGACAGCTGATTCTTTTGGCTCATTGCTCAACACTCTCTTAGGTTGGGTTTTCTGCTTCTTCATAACTGCCTTGCGGTGAGCAACTGCTTTTTGCTTCTTGGGGACAGCAGCAGGAGCACTTGTCTCTTCAACAGGAACACTTTCAGTCGTTTCCCCTTTAGAAGCACCCTTCCTTTTGGCATGGGCCTTCTTTTGGGCAGCGGACAAGTTCCCTTTGAATAGCCTCTTGTTGACATGGAAAGCATTTCCCTTTCTCAAAGGTAATCCTTTTTTCCATTAGATAACCCAACACTATGCGATAACCCAAAGTGCTCTTGAACTTGCTTTCAGCTATTTCCACATTTTGTAAATTCCAACAAAGCTTATCAAAATGTATGCGTCCCAGTTAACTTCCAACTACTCCATAATGGCTGCCATTACAGTCAGCTTTATTTGAGAGAGCTAATTGTAAGAGCTAAATTTGATATCTATGCATTTTGCAACCACATCCATCAACTTGTGGTATTCTTCTTTGATGAAAACTTTTTTGGCTGATGGATTGTACTTGGTGGCACTTTCCTCGATAGCAAACTCCTTCCAGATCTTCATGAAGTTGAATGCATAATCTTTCAGCTCCTTGAGTCCGCTGCTGGGAAAGTGAAGCATCTCAGTCAAGTCTTATGCAATGAACTTGACTTCATTTCCATTCACAGAGAAATGGATTCCATCATCGTGAAAGGACACATTCACGTAGAACATAGCCATCTCTTTTAGAAACCTTTGTGGCATCGACAAGTTAAGAAATCTCAACAAACTAGATTTCTCCAAGTGTTTAACAATCTTCTTCGCCCTTTCCTAATCAGCAGATTTCTTCACAAGACCTTCGACATCAATAAGTGCACCAGAGTACACTTTATTAGATAACTTCATGAAATCCAGAGTAGAGCTTGATCCTTTATTTGGTGCCATAGTGATTCTTTGAGTTTTTGAAACTTCAAACTTAGGTTTTTCTTCAGAAAGTTTTTGGATTTTTGTGTGTGTTTGAGAGTAGTGTGAAGATAGAGATATGAATTTTCCGATATATATGAGACGTGAAGAGACATTTTTCGGATCGTGCATATTTGAATTTAATCAACGGTTGAGATTGATCTGAAAAGTTGCTTTAACTTTTCCTTCATTAAATGCCCGCAGCATTTATGGCCAATCATAGGTCTCCTATAGTAGCTTTTATTGTGTCGCATTTATTGATGCTGACATCATCTCGAGATATTCCCACTTTAATTAAAACGATCATGTTTTGTCTCTTAGCCAATCAATGTGTCTTCTGACTCATTTTGGCTTCCTTGACTCTACTTCTCTCTTCAGTCTGCTGATACGACTCAGTTGTTCAGTTGACTTAACTCTGTTGAACATCCACTTTGGCTTATTTACTCTGCTGAAAGAGTAAAACTCTTCTGAAATATAATTCCTTTTTCTTCTAACTCTGCTAAATTAGTCTTTTGAGCTTATTAACACATCTCAATCAATCCAAGGTCATTCTTTAACTCTTCAAACATTGACTCACAAAAGGGTTTTGTGAATATGTCACCTAACTGCTTCTCAGTTGAGATATATTCAAATGTGATATCTTTCTTTTCAACATGATCTCTAATTAAATGATATCTGACATCAATGTGCATTGTTCTTGAATGTAATACTAGATTATTAGTAATTGCAATAGCACTTGTGTCATCACACATAATTGGACTTTTCTTTTCTTCAATATCACAATCTCTCAGATGTTGTCTCATCCATAAGACTTGGTCACAATTTTGCCAAAGAACAATTTACTCAAACTTCAATGTTGATGTAGCTCTTTGGATTTTAGTTTCTTGCTGAACTAAGAAACCAATCTATTTCCAAGCAATTGGTGTGTACCAGAAGTACTCTTCCGGTCAACTGTACATCCAGCATAATATGAATCTGAATAACCAATTAATTTGAAGTCTCCTTCCTAGGGATACCACAATTTAACTTCTTGGCTTCCTTTCAAATATCTCAATATTTTCTTTATTGTTGTTATATGACTCTCTTTAGGAGAAGATTTAAATCTTGCACATACACCAACTACAAAGGTGATGTTAGGTTTGTTGGTAGTCAAGTAGAGCAATGATCCAATCGGTGTTCTATATCTTGTTTGATCCACTGGTTTCCCTTTTGCATCCATATCATTTTTTGTTGAAGTATCCATTAGAATATTCACAGATAATTTCTCTTCCAGACCAAAATTCTTCATCAAATCTCTAGTATACTTGGTTTGGCTTATGAAGGTTCCATCATTCTTTTGTTTTACTTGAAGTCCTAGGAAGAAATTTAATTCTCCCATCATGCTCATCTCAAACTTTTCTAGCATCAGTTTTGAGAATTTATCACATAGCTCTTTGTTTATGGATCCAAAAATGATATCATCCACATAGATTTTAACAAGCAAGATGCTATCTCCATCTTGAATTTTGAAGAGTGTTCTATCAACTTTTCATTTGGTAAATCCATTATCTATAAGGAATTGAGACAATGTACCATACCATACTCTTGGTGCTTGTTTTAATCCATAAAATGATTTCTTGAGCTTGTACACTTTATCTCCAATAGTCTTTTGCTCAAAACCTGGAGGTTGTTCTACATAGACTTCTTCTTCCAAACGTCCATTTAGAAATCCACTCTTCACATCCATATGATAGACTGCGAAGTTCTTATGTGCAACATAGGCAAGAAACATCCTAATTGCTTCTAATCTGGCAATAGGTGCAAATGTTTCATCAAAATCTATACATTCTTCTTGGCAATACCCTTTCGCTACCAATCTTACCTTGTTTCTTACAACAGATCCTTACTCATTCATCTTGTTTCTGAATACCAACTTTGTACAAATGACATTTTGGTGAGTAGTCCTTTGAACCAATTACCAAACTTTGTTCCTTATAAACTGATTTAGCTCTTCTTGCATAGGTAAGATCCAATGTGTGTCATCTAATGCCTCTGATGTATCCTTTGGTTCAATCTGAGATATAAAACAATTGAACATTGCTTCATGTCGAGTTTTGGATCTTGTTCTTACTTCGTCTTTGACATTTTCAATCACTAACTCAGGTGGATGGTCTCTCAGCCATCTCACATCTGGTTGCAGTAAGTCAGCTAGATTGATTCTTCTTGCAACTAAGTTATCTTGAATATTTTTTTCTTGATCATCTTCATTCAACTGCAATCTTTCCATCTCTTTTTGAGATTCAGCTAACTCATCCTCATCATGATCAAGTCTTCTGGGAGTTGTCTTAGTATAAAGACTTTTCTGAATAGTTGGCTGATTCATCCTTTCAGCTAACAATGTCTTCTATGTTGACATTTGGTTCATAAAAAACCACATGAATTGATTCTTCTGTGACCATTGTCCTTTTATTAAACACTCTAAAGGCTTTGCTCTTAGCTGAATATCCAAAAAAGATACCTTCATCACCTTAGTATCAAATGCCTTTAGATTATCTTTGCCATTATTATGAATAAAGCATTTACTCCCAAAAATATGAAAACATCCCACATTTGGCTCTCTTCCAGTCCAAATTTCATAAGGGGTTTTGGACAATTGCCTATTAATCATATATCTATTATGTATACATCATGATGTATTGATTGTTTAAGCCCAAAAATCTCTTTGATAATGCAGCTTAAACTAACATGGTCCTTGCAGCTTTGTTAAGTGTTCTATTTCTCCTTTCAGCCACTCCATTTTGCTAAGGAGTTCTTGCAGCTGATAACTCATGAGCAATTCCATTTTCAACACAATATTGAGATATAATCCCATTGACAAACTCAGTTCATCTATCAAATCTTATCTTGATAATGAATTGACTATTCTTATTTTAAATTATTTTCATCTGCTGAGAAAGTTTTTGCAAAGTTTCCTTCTTTTTACACATAAAGATGGTCAATGTGTATCTTGAAAAATCATCCACCACCACAAGGGTGTATTTTTTTCCACGTATGCTAGTTGGTTCCACTGATCCAAATAGAGCCATATGCAGCAGGTGCAAAATCCTTGTTGAAGAAAGACTTGGCTTGTCCTTGAAAGATGATTTGATTTGTTTTCCCTTCTAGCATGCATCACAAATACTCTCTTTATCGTATATTGAGTCTGGAAATCTTCAACCAAATGACTTCTTGGAAGCTTGTTGATAGTCTTGAAATTCATATGACTCAACTTCTTGTGCCTCGGCAAACTTACTTCAGTTGTGCTCTTTGCCAATAAACGTGAGCTTGGTGTAGTAGTACACCAATTCACTACATACATTTTTTTCCTTCTCATTCCATATAGCAAAATTTCATTTGTTTCAACATATTTGATCTGGCAAACACCTATATTGAATCCAACATTGTATCCCTTATCACAGAGTTGGCTGATACTCAGAATATTGAAATTCAACCATTCAACATAAGCAACATCTATGATTTCTAAGCCATTTTTCTTGATGGATCCAATGCCTTTAATCTCCCCTAAAGCTTCATTTCCTACGAATATGACTTTGGCTCCTCTTGATTCCTTGAAGTTCGATAAATTCTTTTTATTCCCTACCATATTTCTGGAACTACCACTATCCATATACTAGCTTTCTTGGCACTCTGTTGTTCCTTAAACCTGCAATCAAGGAAATCAAACTTTAGGTATGTTTGGGTCTTGAAGGGTTAGCACGATAAGGTGTTACAACTAGCTTATAGCCAAATGATCTGACTCTAAGGGCTTGCCACCTATCAGTTCCATAATCATAGTGAATTTTACCAATTGTTTTGCTGCTTTGGAACATACAGTTGTCTCTTTTGCCTATATGTCTGTGTATGCATTTTGTGTGTTTACTTCTCTATGAAAATATGGAAACTAATGAGCATGATGTACATTATATTTGGGTGCATATGTGTGTTGATTTCTCTACCTTGGAATTACCTATAGTAAGTTTGAGGTCTTTGCCACTTGGGCTTGTTTCCCTTAGGATTATGCTGATATTTCTTTTGTAGATTCCAATCAGCTTGAGTTGAATAATTTCTACCATTCCCTTCATAAGATTTCTTATATTGAAACTTCTGGGGTTTTTTGTAGTTATGTTTGGACTTCACAGAATATTTTCTATTTAGAGTATACTGATAAACCTTTCTGAATTTTATTTCAGATGCTCTTTCAGCATACTCAGCTGACTTCTTTCCCTTACCTTTATAACCAATGCTAGCATGTGTGTGTTTGTGATTATATGAGGGTGCAGCATATGATGTTTTAGGTTTTTGGACCCCCCTTGCTTGAGGATCCCTTTTCTAAAATCACTCTTGGAGTTTGAGCATTTACAAAGGAATTGAATCTTAGGCCTGCTTTATCTCCAATTTCCTTTTCGGATCATCATCAACTCATCCAATGTTTTAGATATTTGTTGAGTGATGCAATCACACTTTTGAGTTCTTGTTCCCTCTTTTCTTTTGCAGGAAGGTCTGTTTTATCCTTTGCTATCTCAACATTCAACTATATGTTCTGATCAGCTATGCGACTTAGATTACTCAACTCTTCAGTCAACTGTGAGTTTTGGCTTTTGAGTTGGCTATTCTCCTCATGTAAAAATGTCTGTGCGGATTTAATGTGCTCAAAGTCTTTCATTATTTTGCATTAATGAATCATAAAAATTAATGGGTGATGATGTGTATGTGTGTGCCATGATCACTACAATCAGAATTTGAATCAAATGAGTTGGATTTTACCTCATCTTCTTGTTCTTTGGCCATGAGACAGATTAAAGCCTCTTCTTCAGCATCAGACAAGTAGTTAGCTTCACTACTATCTGACTCAACTCTCTATTTGCACTTGGATGTCTCAAACTTTGCAGCCATCATTGCTTTCTTTCTTTCTTGTCTTTTCTCCTTGAAGACTTTCTTTTCTTCATCATTTTTGTACTTGTTGACTGGTGGATAGAGGCACTCAATTGCAAAGTGACCTGACATACTATAATTCCAACACAAATCTTCAACTTTCTTCTCATCTCTTTTGGGGGTTCTTTCCTCTTTTCCTTTAGAAGAAGCTGAGTGCCTTCTGGAGGACTCTCATTTGTTCCTCTTATACTTCTTATTGAAGAACTTGTTGAACCTCTTGACCATCAAAGCAATTTCCTCTTTGTCAATGATGTACTTCAAATCAGTTGACTTGAATTCTCTAGTTATCAGTGCAATTGTCTTTAGTGTAGCTATCTCATCTTGTTTTTTCCTTTTGAGCTCAAATTCATAAGCTTTCAAATTAGAGAATAACTCATGGTTTGAAATCTTGGTCGATCCAAGGAATGTCTTAGAGCCAACACTTTCATTTTCCACTAAGCTGGGAGTGCTCTCAAAATTTTCATACACATTTCCTTCTGTGTATATTTCTTTCCTATAGCAGATAACTCATTTGTGATTTTTGTAAACCTTGCATCCAGGTGATCTAATGACTCTCCAGTCATCATTTTGAAGTTCTTGATCTTTTGAACTGCAATTGTAAGTTTGTTCTCTTCTATCTGCTCTGAGCCTTCATGATGATGAGAGTCAGCTTCTCCTAAAATAATTTCATTGGTAGTCATACAGATTTAACTTTGTTAAATATCTTTATCTAAAGTTTTATTCAATATATCTTTGGCCATATTATCCAGATTGTATCTCCTTTTATCTTCGTTTATCCATTCGTTTTTGGGTTTGCCAACTTTAGCAGCTCTCTCGGCATCATTTCCTGCTACTCTTATAGTTGTATTCATTTTTGTGATTCTAATGGGTCCATCTTCAATAACAAATCATATTTCGTCATGAAATGCAGACAAATGTGCCTGCATACGAATTTTCCAGTCATCAAATTCCTCGATGATAAACATAGGAATATGTGATAGATTTGCTTCATGATAAAACTTTTGAAAACTCAAGTGTAGATGTTTTCAAAACAAATGAGATCTAGTTCAAGAACTTGATCTGATGAAGATTCTTTGAACCAACCACTACGATACCACTTGTAGGTCCCAAGGAGTGTAAGTAAAGTCTAAAGGGGGGTTGAATACACTTTACCAAGTTTTCCGATTCATAATGAAATTAGAGTTTCACAAGAAAACAACTAAGTCTTTTGAAAGACAATTATGTTAAGCTTTAGCAGAAAATTTAACCACTCGACAGACACCAACAGAAATATTGATAGAGTAACTCAGCTGAACGAAGTTAACTTTTAGAAATTTAGTTTTTTTGATTAACAACGGAAGTTTTGCACCCTTTTTAAACTTGGTTTATCAATATTTATCTTTTTGTTTGGTTACTAGTAAGGTGAACGTGTGTTGCACGTGAAGCAATTAATTGTATTATTTTAATTTAAATTACATTTATAAATTAGAATCAATTTTTATTATATTATTTGTATATATAATAAATGTCATTAATGTATTTTGATATTAAAAGAAAGTTTGCAAAAGACTAAATTTAAACTTATTTGTTCGTGAAATATGGTTAAGACATTTTGAACTAAAAAACATAATATTTAAATGACATTATCGCTCAACAAAGTACAATAGATATTAAAAAACTTATGAGTAATCTATATATAAATTAAAAAAATATATATTCAAGAACTCGTTTTAGATTAATTCATCTCTTGTTTGATTTTTGAGTGTCTACTTTTTCTTCATACTAAGCTTCTTTTTTTTTTGCAATTTTTTTTAATGCACTTTTAGCCCGAGCATGATTGGTTGGCGTATGGATGTATTTCTCTTTCTTTCCATTTCCTAATATGTTATCTTTATATCGGTTTGACTACAAGATTCTGTT
Source organism: Rehmannia glutinosa (assembly GCA_016081115.2). Lineage (NCBI taxonomy): Eukaryota > Viridiplantae > Streptophyta > Magnoliopsida > Lamiales > Orobanchaceae > Rehmannia > Rehmannia glutinosa. The sequence goes on along the minus strand of CM071932.1, from coordinate 22,673,161 downwards.
TTTCATTCATCACATGTGCCTCTTTTGTTAAGAACGATGAGAAAGTAAAATTCCATTTTATGTTTAGAAGTTTAGCTCCTATAATATTTTGATTCGTGTCCTTTTTTTCAAATTTAAGTACATATCTTGGGAGGGGAGAGATGATGGGAATAAAATCCCACACCTCTAGCTGAGATGAGAGTCTTTACCACTCGACCATTATCCAATTTTTCTCATGTTCTCCATGTATTAATTATTTATATAACAGAAATGAAGATAAAATAGACTAATCAATTGTAATTGAAAAAGGTCAATAAATTAATTCAGTTTGAAAGATTAGTCACATTTATATATCAAATAAACGACAGAACCACATCATAGAGAATCGGAATTATTGAGTGTCTAACAATATTTATGCTCCATTATATTATCATTAAGAGCATGCACGACATCATAAATTTATTATTTCCAAATAATTTTTTATTATTGAGTGTGATGATGTGACAATTGTTATTCTAATTAATTTTTGTATCAAAAATTAGTTATGTAATATAAATAATATGAACAACCTCAATTACGTCTATTTTTGAAATAAGAAGGAATATATTACTTTGACCCATAAATAAACTTTTTGATTAAAATATTCACTCAAATGTAATATTGTGGTCGCCTAAAATTCAAATCTCAACTAAGTTTTATACTTTTTGTGCATAACTTAATACAATATTTTTTAAGTAAAAGATTAACATATCAACATGTAGGTTATAAAATATGTACTTACAATATAAATGTCAAATTTGTTTAGTTTTCTTAGTGTGTGTATACATATATATATACTTCTTTAAATTTTCAGGTATTGATTCTTGTTTCCATATTATATTACATTTTTTTTGTTAACTTGGATTATTTCACTACCTAAATAATATAATACATATCTTTTTACCTAAACTTATATAATTTATTAAGGGTGTATGTATGTTTTAAGCAAAGCTAAATATCGTCATAAATGTTAAAATGTACATATGTAAGTGATTTTTCTTCGATATTTCTTCTACCATTCTTGCAAGAGTATGTATCTATATATATATCATTTTTAACTGTGTTTTATCTAAATCTATTTTAATTTATTATATTAGTTTTTATTGTTTTTAAATCAATGTCTATTTATTAATGTATTGTTTTTCAACCAATACACCTCTATATAAGTAATAAATAAATAAAACTACCATAAAATAGAAAAACTAAATAGGAATAATAATTTCAATCTAAGTTAAAATTCCTGATATGTAAAATAGAATAAAATTATTAAAAACCATATTAACTTCTTATTTATAATTTAAAAATAAACTATTTTGCCACAATAAAATAACTTATTTTCTTTTTTATCCAAACTTGTTAGACCATTCATCATATTAATTGAAAATTTATTGTGCCAAGAAAAATATAATTAAAATTAAAAAATAACTTTTGCTGCTCTCTATACCTCCATATTAAATAACTTATAATTACATTTCATTAACTTTGAGAACAAATATTTATCCTTTTAAATATCTTTTATAGCTAATTTCATTTTTTACTATCATATTTACTGGGCTTATTTAACTAAAAGAATATTTTGTAAATAAATAGAAATATATAAAAAGAAAGAAAAAAAGTTATGATCACAAGTTGATCAAGTAGCAAAGGAAAAACAATGCCAAATTTCAGGAGAAAAACAACAAAAATAACTTAAAAACGCAATTTAAGTGAAGGGCGTTTATGTCTCAAGGATTTTCGAGTGATATTGTCATTTGTTGCTTTGACACGTGCTCGAGTATCGTCTTGATGGTCTGATGTATGTTCGAAATGTCGGTCCAAGATCCTCAGCGGCAATTTCCATAGTCTTCATAGCTTCCAGGGAGTACATGAGTGAATGACAAGCGGAGTAGTTGAAGAGTCGCTTTGCTTGGTCTTTAAAGCTTCTGATTTATCTTGTTCTTCTGCATCTTGCTCTTCTTATTTCGCAATATCGGACCACCTCTTTCGGGCTACTGTTGTCATGGCTTGAAAGCTCTCTGAAGGTTCATTCAAATTCAATTCATAATCATTCAACGACAAACTTTTGGAAACTTCGTTCTTCGCACATTGCAAGTCGGCATTTCATTTATTATCAAGATTATCAGCAATCACTATGTTTTTAGAAGCACAATAATTCCCCGTTGCTTGGGAGGGAGAGGATATTCTACCTGCAGTGGTTTGAGGAATATATTTTGCTTCTTTTCAGCAACCACAATTGAACTATCCTCATTAGAAATAACGGGTTCTGATTCCTTCTCTGTTGAATTGTCTACATCATCCCCTCTCAAAATCTCAAAAGAATTCTTCATATTGATGTCATGGGCTAATGTTCCACCTTCATTAACTCGACCAGATCATTTTTTTACGTGAACCCAAGTTTCAGACTCCACAACCTTCCCCTTATTAACCTGGACCCGACCACGATTAGCAGATCGGTTTTAACTAAAAGAATATACAATGATATATTATTAAATTAATAAATGAATCTAAATTATAGGATTTGAAAGGTCAAATGGTGCATCCATAAAAAAATAAATAAGTGCATAAATAAATGTTAAAGAAAAATTAGTTCTCTTATATTGTCTTCTTGGAACCAATTTTTCAATTTAGCCTCAAAATTCTTAGTATTAATTGTTTTATATTGTTATTGTAATTTTTGCCGTAAAATCATTTTTCTTTTATTTTTTATTTATTTAGGTTTACAATAGAAATATATATGCCAACCCTTAAAAAAGTACAAAGTTATAAATATAAGTTGTGGATAATCAAAATTATACAAATATTACTCATCTCGTCCACTTCACTTTGAGATTTAAAATCCCATCTCATTAATTTCAAACACATAACTCTTAGCCAAGTTTATTTTATTTTTAAATTTTAGTGTATATACTCATAATATATTTTTTTGCAAATTTAACTTTACGTTGTCACAATGATCGAATTTGTTTTATCAAAAGAATACAAGAATAAAATAAACTGATAATTGAATCTAAATCATGTTAAACCGTATATCCATTATTATGGGAAAAACATACATAAAGATTAATGAATAGAACTTAGAAACAAAATAATATTTATTAAAAATATTAGTAAAAATTATATTTAACTTATCTTAAAAACTAATTATTTTTTATGGGAAAAGGATAAAATTTCTTGAAATTTCAATGGTCGCAGATCCCTATCTTCCCATACCTAAAAAACGTATTATTTACTCCAACCAAAAATAATATTATCTCACAATTTAGGGTGTGTGATAGATAATAAATTTATTATTGTATGGATATTCTCAACCAATGGTGAAGTTTAGAAATAGTATTTTTGAATAAAATAAAATTAGTTATTTTTTATTTATTTTTTCTCTTCATTTTGCTGTAAAGTCATACTCTTTTTTCTTTTCTAATGTATTTTATTACTTAAAAAATTAAATAAAGATGTTATAAATGTGCATTTTGCATAGCACTCAACTTTAAATGGCTAAAATTCTATCATATGAAGTCTTTGATATATGCTTATGACATATGGTTGGAAAGATCTCGATATCTAGTATAATATAAAATGAATATTATCTAAAATTTTAAAATATTCTAAGAATTAAAATCGAAATAAATCATATAAGAAGAGTTTGAAATATAAAGAGACACTTGTCAATATTATTAAACAAATAAAATCAAAATTAATATGAAGAACTACTTAATTACCCTTAAAAGCTAACTTTACCATGAGGACATTTTTGGCAAATTAAAATTTTCAAGAAACCTTAAAACCTATTCACACTTTTATAATGAGTATAGATAAACAAAGTCGTACTGTTTTTTATTTTTTGATGTATTTAATTATTTAGAAAATTAAATAAAGATATTATAAATGTGCATTTTGCATAACACTCAACTTTAAAGGGCTAAAATTCTATCATATGAAGTCTTTTATATATGCTTATTACATATAGTTGGAAAGCTCTCGATATCTAGTATAATATAGAATAAATATTATCTAAAATTTTAAAATATTCTAAGAATTAAAATCGAAATAAATCATATAAGAAGAGTTTGGAATATAAAGAGACACTTGTCAATATTATTAAACAAATAAAATCAAAATCAATATGAAGAACTACTTAATTACCCTTAAAAGCTAAATTTACCATGAGGACATTTTTGGCAAATCAAAATTTCCAAGAAACCTTAAAACTTATTCACACTTTTATAATAAGTATAGATTATCAAGTTGGATAGCAAATATAGCAAGTAAATAAAATGCAGAAATTAAAGTGCATGATTAATCGGCAAAATTATAGATTTGGTCCTGTAACTTTAGGGGGTGACCGATATTGGTCCTCTAAAATAAATGGTTTTCATAAAAACCCTGTAACTAATAAAGTGCCCCGTATTTGGTCCTATCTTCACCTGAATTTTGAATTGGTGCCGGAAAATGGCATGTGCCCATCACGTGACCCAAAATCCGGCCACTTTTGGCTGAGTTGGATATTGTTTAATCAATTTATATTTTTTTTCTCTCTAAAATAATGACATGTCAATTAAAGAAGCCACATCACAATAAAAATGGAGGGAAAATTACTTTACTCTTTACCTTTTTCTTGAGAAACCAAAAGTCAGATTAAAGAAGATAGAAAAAACCCTAAATCTGTTGAACCTCACGTTCCAGAACTTCAAAAAAAAATTCATTGTTGGTGAATGATCAAGGTAGAATGACTGATAGAGTGAAGATTCGAAGGACAAGTGAACATGATGAAGTGCACCCTAGTTATGGTTAGTTGAAAAGTCATTTTTTTGGTGGTTTTTTGCTTTTCATTTAACTTTGTTGGTCCCATTTCTGTAAAAACTAGAGAATCTTTGAAAAGTCCCATTTTGTTTTGTGTGAATAATCGGTAGGGGACCCCAGGTCAATTATTGTATTGTGTGAATGGTCCCCCCATGTCTTTAGTATTGTAAAACATGTGGGCTTATATGTTTGTTTCTTTTTGTATTTGATAGTGATTCTTATACAATAGTTTTATTAATATATTTTTTTTTGTTTGTTTCTAGATGGAAGTACAAGTTTTATTACGGTTGTGTTGTTCTATGGAGGTCAATTTGTTCAAGTACCATATGGAAGCTACAATGGGGGACAGAAAATGGTATTTGACTGGGTAGATGCCAAAAAAATGAGTAGTCAATATTGTTAGATAAATGGTTTTATCATGATTTTGATGATTTTGTTCAAATGAGTTTTTAAATCAAAACAATGTCCCTAATTGTTGTCTAAATACTTTCGATCGATTTAAAATGTTTTTACTATTTTTCGGAGTATTTTTTGGAGTTTATTTTCGATAAAAAATTGGACAACACATTTGTTTCAGGCTCGACCGGTCGCCGTATAGGGCAACCCGTACCTGGGTTGAGTTTTGAAACGGAAAAGGGACGTAGAAAAAATAAGGGAGGCGACGGTCGACCCCAGGCGACCGTGCACTGGGAGTCCCTCTTTTGGTTCGATTTTCTGTTTCGGACCACATACCTCGTTCCATATTCTTTGAAGGAGTGTGGGTCAAAGTACTCCTCAACAAGCTGCAACATTTCGCACTTCTTGGCGGGCCTTATATCCGGTGGTCGGGTTCTTTGAAAAATGGCCTGAATCCCGACCCTGACCCTGTAGCGGGTTCTTTCTTCCCATCTTTCTTAATGCCCCCTGCCTTCTGCTCGGGGCGTTGACTCGCCATAGCTTCCTCCGCGTGGATCAGAAATTTTTGATACGAGGTCGTCCCCGATTCATGGATAGAATAATTAAACCATGTCTCAGGGGCAAGGTCGGCCATGGCTGCAATCAAGATAGCATCGTCCGACACTGGTTCCATTTCTCGGACTTATTTATTGAACCGAGCAATATAACTCTTCAGAGGCTCGTCTTTCCCCTGCTTAATATTTACAAGTGAATCCTTTGGTGCGGCTCGGACCTTGGAAGTGAGAAAGTACACCGTAAATATGGGGGCCAGGTTGCCCTAAGAACAGATGGACCCCTGCGGCAGGGTCCGAAACCAACGATGGGCTCGGTCGCCCAACGTTAATGGGAAAGCCCTGCAAAGGATAGCATCGCTAGGGCTGTAGAGTTCCATCCACGCCAAGTACTTATGGATGTGAGTCGTTGGGTAGGTCTCTCCATTGTATAGACCGACCTGGGGGATTTTAAGCTTCGATGGCAGTGGGGTCGCCAAAATACTAGGAGCGAAAGGTGATATAACGGAAGGCTATCTCGTTACAGAGCGGCCTCAAATGCGGTTGTCTTCAAGACCACACTCGATTCGTTTAATCGAAGCAGGCTGGATTTCCGCCTCCGTTCAAAAAGGCTAGGACCTTGAGTTTGATTGGCCCTAGCTGGCTCCCGCTCATTCGGAAACCAGAGCCGGGAGCTTATTGATTGGGCTGGGCGGAGAGGATCAACCCCCAGTCGTCCTGTAAATATAGAGCGGGCACGGCGATGGCGTATGGGCTCCGGTTGTGACTCCGCCACACGACTCTGTTCTTCGTTGTCATCACGTGGTCGCCTTCTGTCACAATGACCATGTTGTTCGTGGCCAGAACTAGCCTCCTGGCCTTCGTTATGGGGAGGCGCAGGGGCTTGAGGATTAATATTAATATTTAGTGGGGGGTTGAGTGGGTGAGTATTTACAGGGGGTGGAGGATGTGCTTGTGAATTGGTGGTGGCGAGCGTTTGGGAAATTAATTGATTCATCTGCTGTACAAAAGTAGGGTTGGCAATCAACTGGGCAAAAGTGAATAAAGTTGTGCTCCCTGCTTCGGTCGGGGGCACGTTTTGGCCATTGGTAGTTTGGCCAGTTTGATTATTTAGGTGTTGTTCCTCGGTTAGACGGGCATTTCGTGATTGTTGACTCATCTTGTCTATTAGAAAAGGTTAACGTTTAACTTTACCTGGTTTCACTTGATTCGACGTAGCTTGGAATACGGACTGGACCTATACGGGCCCTCCTTCTAGCGCCAATTTGTTGACGTGCCTTTTGGTCAACAAGCAAAAATATGTAAAGATATGATACGTGAAAATGGAAATAAGCCTTAGTTCAGGGCTAATTCTGCCTTTTTTTATATATAATTCCGAGCCGAAAGTTCTGGTCGATTTTTCTTACAGCGTTGTGTTTACCAGTGTTTTTTCTCTTGTCATTTTCCTCATAAATGAGGCCCTATTTATATCCATCTCATTAGTGCGCTTTTAATATCCACTATTACACTTAGCACTTAAATAATTAAAAAGGGACACTTGTCCTTCACTGAGCACGCATGCAGGCCAAGTGTTTGCCACTTATCGACTCATCTGGTTGACGTGTTGACAAGTGTCAGCTTATTCATGTTAATGATGCATTTAGCCTTTCTTAACTGGATGGTTATCCTTTAAATTTCCCGCCAAGATTGGGCTCAGGCAACCGAGCCCAATTCATGATGTCATCAGGTCGGTTGCTGACGTCATCGGCTCGGTCTGTGTTGGTCTGTGGGTCCCATACCTCCATGTGCGTTGAATGGCCACGCGGATTAATTTGCTGCCAGCTCGGCTCGGGTGTCATCAAAAATACCAAATGAGAATACTCTCATTTGTCTCAACTACTGACCATGATTGATCAAAATTTAGAGTAAAGTAAGATGCTCTCAAGCCAAGTGTGAAAATGTCATGGAGGACAATATTGACCTACTCTGATTGAGACATTGAAGTAGACATAAGATCATTTTCTTCATACTATTGATTCAGATATTTGTTTTGTTGCTTGTCCCTTTTCAGTTTTCAACTAAATTATTCATACATAAGTCTATTTGTCAACTTCATGATTATCTCTTTTATTAATATTTGTTATATAGATTTTAAGAGAGATAACTTCAAAATACTGTGAAAAGTTTAAAATAATTTGTTTGAAGATAGATTTCAAAATTATAAAAGATGGAATTGTTAGCCTTATATATGTTAAAGTAAAACTAAGAACCCGTTTAATTGTACTCAAACAAAAAAAACCGTTTAATTTGGTCTCTTTCAAACTCATTTTGATGTTTCCAGCAGTTTCAAGGTTCAAAATTGTTTTTCGTGTAAAATTGAGAATATGTATTCATTAAGTATTTCTCTTTGTAGATTAAATGAAATGTTTTTTTAATATTTTTTGTATTAAAAAATTGAGATGGCGTGAAAAAGATGTCAAAATATTATTCTGAAAAAAAAATTTGAAAATAGAAACAAATGATATTTCTGGTAAAATTGGCAAAATATGCATTTTTTTCAATTTTCAAACAGTAAAAATGTAAGATGTTTTAAGAAATAAAAACGAAACAAGCTTTTAGTTGAAGTGAGAATGAAATATAGTTTTCCATAATAAAATAAGTGTTAAAGTTATGGGTTATCTTTCGCTATTTACATTTGAACGTAAGTATGAAATAGACTTCGATCATTGCTAAAAATTCGGGGCAAACAAGTTTGTAGCAAACAATATTGAAAATAAAGTATGGGTCAGGGGCGTAGCCAGCCCGGATATTTACTCCTAGCCCAAATTTTTTTTCCCCTGCCTCAACTATTTTTTCCCTTTTAAAAAATATATATAAATTTTTTTTTCATTTTTTTCCATAAAAAACCGGGACAAAAAAATTTGGGGTGCGCGGGGGGCCGAGGTGGCCCCCCTAGCTACGCCCCTGGTATGGGTTCATTTCTGATTTAGATCAGTGAATGCCTACGAATCAGGGTCAGGTTCGCGATTAGGTAGGTAATTTGGTTTGCGGATCAGGTTGATCATCTGGTTCAGGGTGGATGACCAACAGGAAAGAGCATGTATGGCAAATGGGTCGAGTGCGCCAATCCGAAATTATTTTGGGTCGTCATATTTGGGGCCCAACCCGGCTCATGCATTAGAATATAGTGTAATTGTGTCGGGCTGATCGGACCAACTCGGCTTGTTGGGGCAATGGTCGGAGGGTTATCAACGGTTCTCGGCTTAACATTAATTGTTGGGGCGTTCATTTTTTATTTTTAAGAATTTTAATGAAAAAATGGATTAAAGTTTTAACTTTCTCTCTAACCCTAGCCTATTTTTTCTCTCTAACTCTCTCTCTTTTGGTCGTGATTTTTGCCATTTTTGGTGGAAATCAAAATTATCAATTTATTTACTAAATAAGTGGCTTCCCATATATCCTGGATTGTTTGTTTGTTTCTTGTTTTTGATCATCGGCGCGTTTATCACCCGTCTTGGTGCGGTGTTTTTCTATTCAAGCAAGCCAGAGATAACAAACATTAATACCCATGCTTAAAATTGGTTTTAAGCCAATTTTGTTATTAAAAATGAATCTTTTCATAGTTAATCTTCATTTTTTATTTTTTAAGAATTTTAATGAAAAAAATGGATTAAAGTTTTAACTTTCTTTGAGATTTCATCTTTTTTTTCCCTTTTTGACAAATAGCCTATTTTTGGTCCTCTAACTCTCTCAAGTTTTGTTTTCTGTTGAGCTTATTTGGCATTTTTATTTTCAAAATTTTTAATTTTTTTCAAAAACAATATTTAAATCTTACATGCCATCCTAGTTGGCTTAAATGATGTAAAAATTAATTATATAAAAGAATCTTTTTTGAAAAATCAGAAAAAAATTCTGAAAATTGTTTTATTTAAAAATTAAATAACAAAGTCTTAAAAAATCAAAAAAATATTTTAAAATTACAAAAAAACTAAAAATAGAAAAAAATCGAAATTATTTTAAAATTACAAAAAAATAAATATGAAAATTGTTTTGTTTGTTTAAAAAATCTAAAATTTATTTTATTATAAACTATTTTAAAATGTCGAAAATTGTTCAAAAAGACAAAAATTTGTCTGAAAATCTAAAAATGGATTAAAAACAAAGACTTTTTGAATTTTTTTATAAAAAAATATATGATTTATTTTATAAAATAAAAAAAAAAGAGTAAAAACTTAGAATTGTTTTAAAAACTATAAATTATTTTTCAAAAATATAAAAATTATGCCAAATATGTAAAAATAAAATCTGAAAATCAAAGGGAAAAAAATCTGAATTTTTTTTAAAAATTAGATTATTTTTATATATTTGGCGTAATTGTCAGATTTATTTTAAAAAATAATTCATATTTTTTGTAAAAGTTTTAAAAGTCTTAGTTTTAATCCATTTTCAGATTTTTAGATAATTTTCTTGTTTTTAAACAGTTTTCAACTTTTTTTTATTTTATATTTTAATATTTCAAATAATTGTTAGATTTTTAACAATTTTTTTAGTTTTTAAACAAATTTTCATATTTTTAAACATTTTTAGTTTTAAAATAACTTTTTCAAAATAATTTTGAGTTTTTCTATTTCAAAAATAAAATTATTTTCAATACTTCAAATAAATTTCAGATTTTTTCAAACAGTTTATTGTTTTTAAAAAACTTTAGTATTATTTTTTTTGTAATTTTAAAATAATTTTGATATATTTTTCTATTTTTAGTTTTTAAAATAAATTATCAAATTTTAGAAATTTAATATTTAGATTTTAAAATGGTTTTTCGATTTTTAGGATGCCATGTAAGATTTAAATATTGTTTTTTGAAAATTAAAAATTTTGAAAATAAAAACCTACTATCGACCAAATCTCAATTTTTGTTGAGAAAAATGACTATTTGTCAAAAACGAAAAGAAAAGGATGAAATTTAATAAAATTTTTTTTTTTTTTTGCCAAATTATTTTTCTTTTTGTCAAAAAAAAAAAGAATTTTAATGAAAAATTAGAGTTTAAATTTGCACACATTGATTAATACAACTCGAAGGGTAAGGACACCCCGGTAAAATGTCGCGCTCCTCCCAAATGTAGCATCCTGAAAAATAAGGACAATGGTCAAAAGGAGGAGAAGACTGACAGCCAACTAACGGCGTTAAGATGTGGGCTAGAAAATGGCAAAAGAGTGGGGGGCGTAGGACCCTTTGAGTCAGAAATATGAATGGCTATACTGTGCTTTATAGTCTGTACTTTTAACTCCCACCTCCTCTAATAATCTATCTATTCACCCCGCTTTTTGTTGAAGCCAAAATTGGTAAAGATGATAACCATTTGTTTTGGAACGAATTTGGTCAATTTCAGATCCGCCCCATAAAAAAATTAGACTTATTTATAGACTTTACAAGCTTTTACTTCTTATTTTAAATATAAGATCTTTGAGAGCATCTTTTTAAAAACAGTTTATATATGCTCTTAACATCTTATTTGGGAGTTTTATAATATCTATTTAAAAAAGTTTAACAAACAAATTTAAAGAGCTTATTAGCATGAGATTATTACACGTCGAGTTGAAATTATGATATTATTACACTCAATAACATAATTATAACATGAACCATTAAAGAACGAAATCTATATTTCCAACATAAATCTACAATATTACACGTATTCACTAGAGCTCGCAAAAATTGGCCCAACCTGAATAGCTCGTATATAGGGTTGGGTTGGGCTGAGCTTCATTTTTAGTGCCCAAAATGACTCAAGCCTATTTTGGCCCAGAGCAAATGGCCCGATGCCCAATGGAGCTCGACAGGCCCGCCCAAAAATACATGTAAAAATTTTTGTTGGGCTGGGTTTGCCACAAGAAATAGCGGCCGATGAAATTTCAAGTCGGTCTGACCCTATCTATTTTGTGACTTGGCCTGATGAGCCCGATCCAACCCATTGCTAGCTCTAGTATTCACGCACACTTACACAGTGACGAGGCCACGTAGGGGCCAAGGGGGGCATTACCTCCCCCACTGAAATTTTGAAAAAAAAAATCATGGGTATTTTGGTACTTTCATTCTTTAACCTTAAAATAAATACGAAAAATAGAGAAAAAAAAAGTCTTCAATTTCTTCATTCTTTTTCTCTCATTCCCATTTTTGAATCTTGAGAAATCTGAGTATTTGTCTTTTTTTCCTCTTTCTCAAAGTTTTGTGCATTTATTTTGCTCCACCATAAACTTGAATACGAATTTTTGCATTATTCTCTTGTGTCTCTATTTTGTCTCATTGGGGATGATTTATGATTTATTATCAAATTCTCATTAAAGAATTCAACATTAGAGATGAGCTATTGAATGGTTGATTTGTAACATACATTGAAAAAGTTATATTTTAAAATATTATCAATGAAGTTATTTGCAACTATTTCAAAATATGGAGAATAGAAGAAATGCTATGATATATTGATATATTTGTATCTGTTATTTGTTTCTAAATATTAAGATATAATTAAATTAGTACATTGATTTTATCAGAATTGTACTTGATTATAGTTTTATATAGAGTTGATGTATCGTTTTTTTATTTTTTTTATTAATTCTAGTTGGACCACCCTGCACGAAATTTCTGGCTTCGTCATTGCACTTGAATACGAGCATGTGTAAAATATGTGATAAAATATACACCACATTCTAGGGAAAAATATGTACTCATTTCAGTCTCCTTATCCAAACTCGATTGTGTGTAATATTACATATATAACAATACATTTATATGTATATATATATAGGGAGAGGGTTATATGAGACCATGACATAGGGTGACTCCATGGGGACTAATCCTAATCATAGATCTAATTTTTTCAAGGGCTAAGATTTAACCAGCTAAATTGCAATTTACTAATTAATTAACTAAACATAGAGGTAGATTAGTCAAATGGATCGCCCCCAGCGAAAATATAGGAATCAGTTACCATTATCAACCCACGCGAATCACACCATGATCCTATACCAAAATCGTCCACGAGAATCACGTAGTAAAATAGCTTCATCTTCTCTACTCAACGCACTATGTAAAAAAGCTGAGACAATTCGCCATAGTTGCTAGAACTCGATTACAGTTCGGAGGTTGCTTATGAATATGTAAATTGTTGCTTTGTGTAGATGTGTTATGATGCTTTATATACATTAAAGCTCCAGAATAAACATGTGCTTTCAATTAACAAATATGTTGCATGTGTAAGCCAACGTGGGTGCATGTATAGCCTTCAAATGTTGCTTCAATTCTATAATGCAATCAATTTACAAAAATATAATTAAAACGAGCATGCATGTAAGGATTTTAGTTATTACGAATTATGAATATATTGTTATAACACAGTTGAAAATTGTAGCCTGACAAATTGCACCAACTTTGGACGAAACAATAAGCTCGACAATTCCGCATATGAAGATATGATGTAGTGCTTATGTAGTATTATTCTAATGCTTATGAATACCATTATCGCTCCTAGAAAAAAGATGTTATGTATTAACATATATAGTGCATGTGTGATACAATAGTTGTGCATGAGTAGGCATACAATATTGCTATAATTATATAAAACAACCACTTAGACCAACTCCAACCCAACTCTATATCCTACACCAAAACACCAAATATGTAAAAAAACTCCCTCCAACCCAACTCTAAACATTACACCAAATTTGGTGCAATGAATAATGTTACACCAAATTTGGTGTAATACTATTCCTTTACACCAAATTTGGTGTAATACAAATATTCCCTTTGTGCCCTCCAATTTCTTCTACTTCAAATTTTTAATTCCTATTGTATCATATATTTGATATATAATTCATTTGTAACATGGTTTTAGTTATTTAAATTTTGTATATAGTTATTATTTTGGATAAACAATTATAATAACTAACAATAGTTAATATTTACCAATAAATTATTATAAACTAAACTTAAAATTTTCTATAAACTACAATAATTAATAAACAAAATTAAAATTTAATTAAAAAAATCAAAGTCTGTCATAATATACAAAACACAAACATTATAATTAAATATTGTAATATTAATTGTGATATTTATTTTGCAATATTTATTGTCTAGTGTGTAATTAGTATTTTTATTTATTGTGATATTAGTTGTAATATTTATTTTGCAATATAATTAATTAATGTAATATTAGTTAACTATAAGTTTTTATTTAGTTACATTAATAGTAATAAAATATAATCAAAAGAAATAATTGCATAAATAAATAAATTTGTTATTCCAAAATGAAAAGAAAATATTAAAATACTCATTTGGTGTAAGATTTAGTGTAGTGGGTTGGAGGTGATTTTTGAAAAATTACACCAAAACACCAAATTTGGTGTCATGGGTTGGAGATGCTCCTATAAACCTATGGAAGAAAAATGATTGTTTATGTACATATGGATAGATGCATGCTAACAAGCAAAATTATGTTATACTACTGCTTAAACTTGTCCTACATGTGCATGAAGTATATTCTTCATAAGCATATCAATAATTTAAAAATTATGAGAACTCTCTGACTAATCAATACTATATTGGAAAGTTTTGATCTATGAAAATGAATTACAATTTGTTTGTGTATTACAATTTGACAAAGATACAAATCTGATTTTAAGATGATTTGCAAACTGGTACATTTGGAATTGCATGATTGATATTTCTTAATAAGCACTCATTCTTTTCTATATATGCATCAAATACATTCATTATAAGCACTCACTAACTAATCCACTACTAAATAAGCAACCATTTGATATCTACGAATGCATCAGAAGATCTCTGCATTAGCATTATATATATATATATATATATATATATATATATATATATATATTACAACTGAAAAACTTACAAGATACACAAAATAACCCAACTTCTAGCAACAAAACATTCAATAGAACCTTTACCCTGAAATGTATGTTCTTACCAAAGATTTCATCAAAATAATTCCAAGAAAACCATCTAAAAAATATAATACATTATCTTGTTCAACATACATATTACATTAATAAAAGAAAACCATCCGTCAACCATAGACCATTATTTTTTCGTCCCATAAAATTTCTTTGCCTCCTTCGAATTCCTTGACTTGTGTTCATTCATGTCAATTAGAACAATCGCGGCATAATATTTTGCATTTATCGTGGATAATTGTGCGACATTTTTCTTCTCTAACCCACTGTCCCAGTTTCTTATGCTTCCGCCCATGTACGTCTCCATATGACGTATTGCAAAAATTGTACGGTCTACTTTGTTCTCATTGTCCCTCCACAACATGAACATCCGCATAATCGAAGAATTTTGAATAAAACGTATTGTTAACGTGCATCCTTTGGACAATATATACTGAGAAAACATCTGACGCTGCAAAGCCACAATATAATTTCAACACCCGAAAATATAAAAGGCAACAAGCATAACACTCTACCACTATGACCGTGTTTTGCTTAATAAGCATGAATCTAATATTACATAAACGAGCACAAGCATAGTAAATACATGTCACAGTTAAAAACTCAATATGAATAACATTTCATAAGCAACCTTGAATACCTATACAAGCAACACTACCCACTTACACAAGCATAATAAAGGATGGTCATACAAAAAATCAAATTTGCAATGAAGCCAAGACAATAAACACTTCACAAGCAACATGCATATACTTGACAAGCAACATTAACCTTGTACATAAGCATATAATATAGAAAGTTATAAAACAACAAACTGCAAACACGTACTAACTCCACCAATAGACACACCATTACAACACTGTGAAAACGCATACTAATACGAGTAGCACGTTTCAGTAGTAACAAATGCAAACAATGACAACAGTCTAAATCATAAACTGAAAAATCGCAAACTCAATCAAAAAAAAGATGAAAAACATCAAACAACGATATACCTTCACAGAGTTTAAAGAAAAAAACTTGAACTATCGAAATAGAAACAATACTCAATTGACGACGAATAGAAAAAAAAACCGTTGTAGAGAGAGACAGAGAGAGAGAGAGAGAGAGAGAGAGAGAGAGAGAGAGAGAGAGAAAAGACAGACTGCTTGAATGAAAGAGATGGATTGGAAGCTAAAAAGTCAGGAAACATATCTAATAGTCTTCTTCACATCTGTTGACTGGAAACAAAAACACCCTAGGGGTCCAAAAACAAACAAATATTGCCGATGTTACAAAAATCAAAATGATAATTACTTCGCATGCAAAACTTAATACCTTCACAAGCATAAATGCACAGTTACACAAGCGTACAAATAAAAACCGACATAAAAAGTAATATTGTAGTGATGTCAAGATATTAAATATTCCCCAAGCAACATGCACAAACTAAACAAGCAACCTTAACAAGTCACATAAGCACATGAAAAAAAGAGGAAAAAATGAACAAAACTACCACAATCAACTCAACTACAATTGTTCGAAACAAATTTTCTCAATGTGTAAAACAAAGTTAAAAGCACACCAAAATAACCAAAAATCCACCCCAAAACAACACCAACAGTGATACAGTTCAAAAAATCAACAAAAAACCCAAACTAGGGCTTCATCAGTGCATAAAAATCAAGCTAATAACTAGAAATCGCAACCTTAAAAACACAAAATCACAAGATGGAGACTTACCTTCAAAAATCCGCAATAATATTTAAGTATCGTTGACGAACTGAGAAAATCCGAAAGAGGAAAAACAAATTCCATATAAAATGATAAAAGAGAATGCGAAACGTCAGGGTTAATTAAAACATGTATGTACACGTCGGATGAGTAGAGAAGGAAATAGAACGTAATTAGGATCTAATCAAATCTCAATAACTGCTTTTAGAATGTAAAATGACACCAATACTCTTTTTAATTGTTGATCCCAAAAAAAAATTAAAAACCCCTAAAAATTAGGACCATTCAAAAATTTTAATCTATGATTATGATATGTCTCTATGGACTCACCCCAATGGGGAAGACTCATAGGATCCATATCCATATATATATATATATATATATATATGATTTGGATCATGATATATATATATATATATATGATTTGGATCATGTGAGTCCACCCATTTAGGGTGAGAACGCGAGGACAAATCTCAGTCATTGAGTTACTTTTTTTATTGGTCATGATTTTAATCACCTTTTCTAATTTTTAATTATTTTAAAATAATGTTAAGGGTAATTTGGTAAATTTCAAAGGATGGATAAATAAGTTACCAAGTGATTTTGTAATTTCTCCACCTTTTCACAGGCTGTCATTTCGTGCTCTTCGATATGGAGAGATAAGTTTCCCGGATTTCACAAAATTACCTTAGATACACTACGTTTCCTTCTGTACTAATTTTCGTTTGTACAGTGCATGTTTAATATAGAACTGGTGCATGTTTAGACTTACACTTACATTCATGCTTCATAGAGGCATAAACACTTTCTGGGATTTATTTTCCCATTGAAGTATGTTGTATTTTTTTGTACTTTGTTCCATCTTTGTAAGATTACAATGATTGCATATGTAGAGATATTTATTATGCTTGTGTATAAGTCTATTACTCTTTCACGTAATTACCTTAGATACGATATGGTTCCTTCTGTACTAATTTTCGTTTATACAGTGCATGTGTAATATAAAACTGGCGCATGTTTAGACTTATATTCATGCTTCATAGAGGTGTAAATACTTTCTGGGGTTTATTTTGCCATTGCAGTATGTTGTGTTTTTTTTTTTTTTTTGTACTTCATTTCATTGCTTTGTAAGATTACAATAATTGCATAAGTAGAGATATTATTATGCTTGTGTATATATCTATTATTCTTAAGTAGCCGAAGATATTTAATGTGCATCTCTAAATAACATAAACGACTTTTCATAAAATATAGAGAATATCACCCAAGATGAATAATGTAATAAGAAAGTATTTTCAGTTATATTTTTGGTTGTACTGCACATGTAGAATAGAGATGTTGCATTGATAGACATAATTTATTGCTTATACAGAGGTGGTTATCCCCTTTTAATCATTTTTGGGATTTTATTGTATATGCATTGTATATACAGAATATATTTGATGCATCTTTAATGTTATACCATGCTTGTGTAGATGTATACCGTTTTTAATCTTAACACCATATTGTGCATCCTGAAAATATGAAAATAACCTCACATAAGTTCATGTTAAGAAGTTATCCAATTATAAAACTTAATTACTAGTAATGATACTATTTAAGCAACATATGAAGCCTAAATATGCAAGATTGTATGTTTCAACATGCAATGTCTTTTTTTCTTGCATGACAAGTTGCTGGTGTCATTGGTAATTTTATTCAACAGCAGTACAAGAATATTATACATGCAACAAATTAATTGGATATAAGCAAATTACACATTTTGCTTCTTTTAACAGCATAACAATATACATGTTGTAAATTCGCTATATACAAGTTTTAAATTGCAATGTATGTGCTCCATCATGCATACTTTCTTCAACTTGCGTGGTGAAAAATTCTCTAAAGCTTCCGTCTATGGTCATTTGTCTCTATATAGTCCTATTTTTGTTTTAGAACTTTTGATATTTTTTCAGACTTCTGTATATCTGTTATAAATGTTAAGTAGGAAAAAGAAAAAGATTGTTGCTCTTGGTGAAGAAGATGATGATTGAATGATTTTTGCGAGGGAGTTGAATTGATGTTTTTCGTTTTTCAGCACATAATGATTCGATTTTTATTTTATTTGATCAGATTTTATTTTCCTTATATATTCGTGTATGTGACGCCTAATTTTATGGTGATTGGAAAATTGTGATGAACTAATATGCCCATTTTATTTGTTAGTTAGAAAACATGTAATTTGATGTGTTGTTATTTTTTGGCCATTGATAATACATGATTTGAGGCTCAGATTCGTCCCACAGACTTACCGCATGACATGTCCCTATATAACCCTCTCCATATATATATATGGGTGGGTGGGTGGGTGTGTATTAACACACACATACCTGCTCCTTAATTAGGCGAAGGAGTCGGTCGAATAGGGCCCCAAAATTGATGTATACCTTTTATATATTGTACATATATTATATATATAATTACAGTGAAAGTAAGTCCAACACAACGGTTAAGTATTTGTAACTCTTGAAACTTTGAAAGGCGAACTAGTTACAATTTCTACTGCCTATAAGATTTTTTTATTTTATTATGTAGATAAAAAAAATTAAGTTTTTCAATTGCGGCCTAGTGGTTGAGGCGCCTCCCAACAAGAATGTTGGGCTCAACTTGATTCTCCTTGCATCCTTGCCAACAAAATTTGTCACTTAATTTGCTAAGCTTTAAATTTAGATTGTATTTAAATTTACACTAATTCTTTTTAAGTTGTTGAACAACCTGATTTTATTGGTGACACTACAACAAAACAAGGAAATTCTAACGGGAAAAATTTGTTGAATTTGGCCAATTACCATTGGAATTATCAATTCCAAAGTAAATTCCAACATAAATGCATCGTTGGTAAAATGGTCGTTGGAAGGGCAAATTTCCAATGGAAATTCCAATGTAAAAATATTCCAACAATATTTCCAACGCTATTTATCCATTGGAATATACAACCATTGGAAAAAAACTCCAATGTTTTTTCCAACAATAATTCCAACAGAGTTATACCATTGGAATATATATATAATCATTGGAAAAAACTCCAACGGTTATTCCAACGGAGTTATACTATTAGAATTTAGTCCAATGGTAATTCCAATGGTATATACCTTTTGGAATATTCAATAAATTTATCTCATTATCTAATATCTTTAACTTCCCAGTAGGTCGCCAATCATCAAATTGTCCCAAGTCTAGCACATTTAACTATGTAGTTTCAATATGATTGACTCCAGAAGAGAATATATATTTTATTGATATGGATAATACTATCAAATCTTTTAACCCCTATTGAAATTTTCCAATGGTATTGGAATATCCAATGGAATTTTCCGACAATAGGTTGTACCATTGGAATTTAAAGACTCCAATAGAAATTCCAACGATTAATTCCAACATTTAGTTCACCGTTGGAATTTTTGTTGGAATTTTCCAATGATATGTTTTAGCGATGGAATTTCTGTTGGAATTTTTAAAATTCCAATAGTATTTTTAATGGTTTATTATTACTGTTGGAATCATTGTTGGAAATTTCCAACAGTTTGTTGTGGCGTTGAAATTTCTATTAAAAGTTTAAATTCCAACAGAAATTTCAGCATTTTATACCAACAGTTTTGTTTACCGTTGGAATTTTCATTGGAATTTTAAAAACTTCAACAGTTTTCTATTTCGTTGGAATTATTGATTGTTTTCTTCTAGTGTGATTAATACCTTTCGCCGCCAAAATTATAAGATGGGTTGTACTTAAATAATTATTTTATTTTTTGAACATTGATATCATATTTTTTAACTATCATATTATTGTTTTATATATTACACTTTCTTATTGAAAGAATATTCTTTCTTTTGTTGTTTTATGTTGCCTTTAAGTATTATAAAAATTGAAGGGCTAATATTAAAGTTCGACTTATGCCAAAACAATTGATGGTCATGTGGAACATATACATTTGGTTTGCACATGTGAAGTGAAAATATAAGATGAAACATTAATTTAATATAAAATAGAAAAAATATTTTAGAATTTTTCACCCACAAAGTACACTGTACAAATACTACACACCTCACCTCTTATTTTCTAGGATTGTGCACGGGACTTGGAGATTACCGAAATCGAACCGATATCAGACTGAAAAATCTCCAAACTGAAAATATCAGTTGACTTTTTGACTTTCCCCCAACCGGACCATCCCAAAAATATTTTTGGTACGGTTCTGGAGATTTTTCAAATACCCGTACCGAGAATCGTATCAAACCATACCGAACCATTCCGAACTGGGGACCCAAGCTAGAACCGATTTTAAAGATTTTATATACATACATATACATTATTTCTATTTTATTAGTTAATTATAATTGTTCTAAGTTAATAGTAGGACAATTACCCAAATAATATAATATTATTGTATTAAAGGTTATTGACTTTAGAGTTTAGGATTGTGTTACCTATTACGGTTTTAGTTTTTATTTTGAGACTACACTAAAAAGAGAGTGGAAGTATATACGTTTGGTGATTTTTATTGATTTCTTTTTTTTTTAAATTTGTATGTTTTATTTATGACTAATCTCCGAATTCCCGTCCCAAACCAAACCATACCGTACCGTCCCACTAGAACCGAATCTCCAGCCCGAACAATACTAAAAGTCTGTATAGTTCGGGATGGAGATTTTTTTCTATGGTTCGGTTCTGGAGATTTATTTTTAGGATCTCCGAATTTTGGGACAGTTCTGGAGATTTCTAAATCTCTAAACCGTCCCGTCCCGTGCATACCACTATTATTTTATGTCATACCCATTTATAGAAACTTGCTTTTACTTCATTTGGGATGCTATTTATTACAATATTTATTGTTTATGACTTAATGCGAAGGAATTGTTTTGCTATGTCCTAATAATTTAGTTGCATAAAGTTAGTTTTTAAAAATTGTAGTGTATTTCTTATAGGGAGGCACTATTAACACCCCCAAAAGCTATCAATACACCCCTAATCCTTTTTAAATATAATATATTTACTTAATACACCCCCAAACCTTTTCCCAATTTACCATCCCCCAATTAAAAATCTAATAGAATTACATATCTTTATCTACACCTCAATATTATATTTCCACAATAATCAAGAAGAAAAAAAAACAGTGGGACACCATGGTTGCTCTGCTCCCTCCATTGCCACACGGTTAATGCCTTTGCGCACAAGACTCTTGCAGTTGCTATCAGGATCGTCTAACTCATATGGCTCTATGCCCCAAGCTTTTGTATCCTCTTCTTTTAATAGTTGAGAGACTACTGAGCAGGTCTCAGGGCCTACATTCAATGCTTTCCGCATGTTGTCACCTTATGCTTTCTTTAGAATAGGTATTAATTTCTGAAGTTCCAATGTACATGAAATACCACCGCATATGAATGACACAAAAGCTTCTCATAAAATAAATAACCATTTTATTCAAATTTCATACAAATGATACCAAGAAAAAAAAAGCCGCAGAGAAGACCGTGTGGTGTCTAAAGTTGGTATGTATGTATCGGAAAAGCATATTTATAATTATCTAAGCCGTCAAAGGAAACTACATAGGTCTTGTCTCTTGACAAGTAGGAAGAGTCTTGTTTTCTTAACAAGTTAAAAGTTAAAAGTTTTTTTGTCTTGTTCGGTTTGCTTGTCCATTTATTGTGTTCTCTGTTTTTGCCTTTTCATTCATCATGTCGGATAAAAATATTTCCATAGACGAGTTATGTGGTCGAATGCAACTAGAAGAAGAGGAATCCGAAGGATTGTGCATTGAAGAAAATGAGGAAAGACCTCAAGAACTTCGGTGGTGTCTTGCAGGGCGTCTTCTATCAAACCGCCAAGTGAATTTCATGGCGATGAAAAACACATTGGCTTCCCTCTAGCGCCTTGTTAAAGGGATCTTCATTAAGGAACTTGGGCCTAATCGATTTTTGTTTCAATTTTTTCATGAATTCGACATCTCTCGGGTTGAATCTAATGGTCCTTGGACATTTGATAATTTATTATTGATGACTAAAAGGCTTGTGGTGGGGGAACAACCATCTAGGATTCAGCTTTTTTAAATGCGGAGTTATGGGTTCAAGTATTCGATCTTCCATTTGGTTTTATGACGGAGAGAGTAGGAAGGTGCATTGGGAATTTTATTGGTGCATAATTGGAATCAAATCAACATAGTTTTACGGGTGTTTGGCAAAACTATATGCGTATCCGTATTGCGTTTGATGTGTGTATACCTATTAAAAGGAGAATGAAGATTAAAAAGCCCTGAGGAGAATGGGTATGGATCAATTTTAAATACGAACGCCGCCTACATTTTGCTTTTTTACGTGGTCTAATTGGTTACTCCGAGTCATGCGGAAAGGCTGTTCAATTCCACAGAGGTTCGGAAGATAGGGCGTATGGTTCATGGTTGTGTGCTCCGTCCCGTAAACAACAAAATCAGTTGGGGTCCCAGTGGCTCGTTCTTCTTTTCCCGGTGAAGCGATCCCCCAAAACCAGGGGTGGAGATAGCGATTATTCTTCGGGGAATTTTTGACCGATCATGGGGCTGATTTTTCGGTGAATAGGAATGAGGCGAGATGGCATTCATGAGAATTGTGGAGCGGTTAAAGGGAGTGGGCTTGTTATCCATGATGTAATTTATAAGGGAAATGATCCGCAAAGAATTACGGTTTAGATGGAGATATTTCTACCACGTGGAAGGAAAATGGAAGGAGTTGGTTAAATTAGATAACAAACGAGAAGAATGGATGAGATTGATGGAACCTTGTCTAATGTTGATGGGCCAACTCTTTCGGGCCTTCTTTGAGAATTCTATTTTGGATCGAACCAAAAAAAATGAGTATGTAATGCCTAGAATTTCTTTAATAAAATAAACGAGCATAATCCTAATTTTTACGATGAAAAGGGACATGGATAATTTAAAAAAATAAAATTTAACTAAGTCAATTGTAGCGGAAGCAAAATATTTCATAAATAAAATTCTAACCAATGTCCGATTATATCAATTTCAAATAAACTGAAATAAAAATTAATAACTTAAAAGAAGTAAATAGTTCGACATATTTTTTTTTAAATAAACTAAACATTTGTAAATAAATCTTTAGGCCTTGTCATATCCACCGCTCTTTAGCCGCCATCTCCTTCCGAAAAGTTTGTTATATGTGGGGTGAGCGACACGGCAAAAGTGGAGTATAAATTGTCCAAGCTAAATACACGGATATCTCACATAGGCATGCAAATACAATCCGATAGGACATAGCATAGATCATTTGAAAAACCGTAGACATAGACAATAGTTGCACAGTTTGCAGGGGTTCCACGAGGGATACATCGACCCGGACCTCTTGAGTCCCTCGGCTCAATAGTGCCTAAGCAAGAATCGTACTACATATTCATGCAAAATAATCTAAGCATTTAACAAGGACAATAAAGTTTAGAAAACAAACCCCACCTTGAACGTAGCTTGAAACTTTAGTAGAGCCTAGAAGTGTCGGATGCAAGCACGCCTAATCCTCGCTCGATAAATCGCCTAATCAATAGAAAATAAAATGGTCAAAATCCTCGAATATTTAGAACTTAATCTAAAAATAATAATCTAAAAATCCTAATTTAGGGGCATAATAGAATATATAAAAAATAGAATTAATGGTTGAATTGGAATAAGAATAGAAATTGGGAATTAGAGGCTTTGGGGTTGAAGGATAAATCTGTCAATAGTGTATAGGGACCACATCCCCAAAATTCCTCCTTCTCCTTTTCCCCTCCCATACGTACATCACCATCATCTCTCTCCTATTTTCTCTTTTTTTCTTTTTCTCTTTCTTTTCCTTTTCCTTTTCTTTTTCTTTTCTCTTTTCTTTCTATTTTCTTCCTATTTTTTTCCTACTTTTTCTACTCTCTGATTCACGCCATCGTGGGTCAAGACAAATTAGCAACCCATCTCTCACTTTTTACTCTTCTTCATCTATTTCTTTCTTTTTCCTTTTTCTTTCTACTTTTCCTTACCACTTTCTGTTAACAGCAGCCCCACCCCCCAACATCCTTTCTTCCCTTTCTTCATCTTTCCGAGCCCAGACCGTCCCCCTAACTTCTCTCTCTCTCTCTCTTTTTTTTTTTTTGTTTTTTTCTATCTTTATCTCTCCCACTTCCAACCCCCACGCACAACACCATCAACACGGCGCAAAGGCGACGCGATACGAAGAAATCCGACGGGAAGGGAAAATATATAATTGCTGTTTGGTGATTCAAAGTTGTGGTTCGGATTTTGTTTCTCGGGTTTTTAGTTCGATTTTGTTTTTGACGAATTTCGTGGTTGGTGGCTTGATTTCGGGCTGAATCGGAGATTTCGGGTTGGTTTGGGAAATTTTGCGCGGTGGCTGAGTTCGGGTTGAGATGGGTTTTCTCGGGTTTTAGATTCGATTTTGGTTGTCGGGGAATTCGTGGGTGGTTCGGAGTAAACGGGTTGTTTCGGGCCGATCGGGGACTTTCCGTGCGGAGGATGAGTTATGGAGGTGATGATTTGGATTCAGTGTAACATAAGGTGAAATAGAAAAGAAAAAGAAAGGGTTTTACCTTAGATCGGGAATTACTAACGAAGACGCGTAAAAAAATTAATAGGAGGTGACTCTTTGTTTTTATAGACTGATTAGGTTTAGGGTTGTTAGTGTTTTTAATCTCACATGATTTCAAAAAAATCGGTAAAGATATAACAAGATTTGATATATTTGGAAATTTGAAATTGATATCTTGTTATTCTAGAATATTATTGGAATGGACTTTTTAATGGGCTAAAATAATTTGGGCTTAGGTAAATAATCATTTGATTGGATAATTGGGCTTGGATTTATATGAATAATAAATTAGCCCCTAAAATAATAAACTAACTAAAAATCTAAAATTCACAATTCGTAATAAAACCCAAAATAAATTCCGGGTATTACAGAGTACAAGGTGGGCTCTGGTTTCCAAGCCCACTGAGAATTATGAGTACTATAAGTTGGAACTATCGTGAGCTCGGCAACCCACGAACAGTTCAAGTCTTATTGGACTTGGTCCAATTTAAAAAGCCTTCGTTTATTTTTTTTATGGAGACTATGTTAGATAAAAATAAATTAGAATTAATTCATATTAAGCTCGGTTTTGAAGGTATGTTTGCTGTCAGTAGTGTGGGTCATAGTGGGGGATTAGCTTTCTTGTGGAGAAAAAAAGAGATGGCCAGTTTATTGAGTTTTTCTCAAAACCACATTGATGTTTTTATCCACATGGAGAATATTCCTAAGTATCGCCTCACAGGTTTTTATGGCTTTCCAGATCGTAGTAGAAGACAACAGTCTTGGAATCTCCTTCGCAACCTAGCCACTCAGTCACCTCTTGCATGGTGTTGCATAGGTGACTTCAATGATCTTCTTTCTTCTTCAGAGAAACGTGGTTCAGTCGAACATCCATCAAATCTTATTGCTGGGTTCCGGGAAGCTATCAATGATTGTGGCTTATTTGATCTGGGGATGAATGCGTATCCTTTCACTTGGGAAAGAGGTAGAGGTTCGACTCATTGGGTTGAAGAACGTTTAGACAGAGGTATGGCTTTTGGAATCTTGAAGCATCCATGTCCGATCATTCTCCAATTTTTCTGGAATTGTGTCCTCAATATCGTATCAGGAGAATTCGTAAGTTTTGATTTGAAAATGCTTGGCTTCGTGAAAAAGATTGTAAAACCATTGTGGAGTGTGGTTGGAATAAAGAATTGGAAGGGAGTTTAACATCTCGGATTGCAGCCCGCGGTTCTGATTTATTCCAATGGGGTGAGTTGTTAAGGAATTCTTTTCACACTAAGATCAGCAAAGCAAAAGATAGGATATGAAGAAGTTCCGTAGTGGCAAAGATTACAACTCAATTGCACAGTTTCAGAAGATGCAACAATTATACAATAAATTGTTGGCCCAACATGAGATATTTTGGAAGCAGAGGGTGAAGATTTATTGGTTGAAAGGAGGCGACTCAAACACTAGTATTTCCATATCGTTGCTTCGACCAAAAAGGCATAATTCAATTATGCGGTTAA
This sequence comes from Rehmannia glutinosa, assembly GCA_016081115.2. Classification (NCBI taxonomy): domain Eukaryota; kingdom Viridiplantae; phylum Streptophyta; class Magnoliopsida; order Lamiales; family Orobanchaceae; genus Rehmannia; species Rehmannia glutinosa. Next base: position 22,646,640 of record CM071932.1, on the reverse strand, counting down.
AGGGACAATGATTTTGGCGATGTGGGAGTCCTAAGGGCAGCACATTATTAATTATTTTGTGAATATTTTTTCTTCATTTGAAGTAATGTGTGATCCCATTATTAATTGTGTTGATCCCAAGATTTCTGAGTTGCAGAATAATTCTCTTTTAGAGCCTTTTTCATCCATGGAGATCAAAGAAGCTCTATTTTCGATGTTTCCAGAAAAATCACCCGGGCCAGATGGTATGAACCCTACTTTTTTCCAAAACTTTTGGGATATTACTGGATGCGATTTGACTTCTTCTTGTTTATCGTTTATGAATGCCTGTTCTCCGAAAGGTTTTAATGATACGAATATTGTTCTTATCCCGAAGAAGAATAATCCTGAAACTGTTACTGACTTAAGACCTATAGCTCTTTGTAATGTGGCTTACAAAGTGATTTCAAAGGTTCTTGCTAACAGACTTAAGGCGATGCTTCCAGATGTTATATCAGAATTTCAAAGTGCCTTCGTTCCTCGGCGTTTAATATCTGATAATATTATGGTTGCGTTCGAAATCAACCATTATCTTAAAAGGAAAAGCCAGGGCAAACATGGAGTGGTTGCGCTTAAGATCGATATGAGTAAGGCCTATGATCGCATCGAATGGGCATATTTAAAGGCTAAGTTGATCAAATTAAGATTTCATGCAAAGTGGGTCAATCTTATGATGCTATGCGTGTCAACAGTAAGGTATAAGGTAACTCATGGGGAATTTGAATCAGACTTCTTCATTCCCGAGCGTGGGTTAAGACAGGGTGATCCTCTATCACCTATTTATTTATTTTATGTGTGGAGGGGATGTCTTCTATCATTTAAAAATATGAGAGCAAAGGTTGGATCCATAGGTGTCGTATTGCCGAGGTGCGCTAGTGTGTCTCACCTATTTTTTCTTTGATGACAACTTTCTATTTTTTGAGCTAATCATGAGGAGTGTTCTAAAATTCAGAATGTCTTGATATTTATTCTAAAGCTTCTCGGGTCGATTATCGGTTTTTAAATCATCTATTTCTTTTAGTAGGAACACGAGTCCGAGATGAGGTTCAAGATATTTGTAATCTTCTTAATGTCTAAAATCACAACCAACCATGGGCGTATTTGGGTCTGTCGTCTTTGGTGGGGAGAAACAAGAAGCAAGTCTTTGCTTTTATTAAAGATAAAGTGTGGAAAAGGTTGTAAGGATGGAAGCAAAATATTCTTTTCGCGAGCAGGTAAGGAAATTCTTTTGAAGACTATAGCTCAAGTGGTGCCTATATATGCTATGAGTATTTTTTTACTGCCTCTTGAGTTTAGTGCGGATTTGGAACGTATGATGAATTTATTTTGGTGGGGTAAAGGTCAAAATTCTTCAAGGGGTATTAACTGAATGGCCTGGAATAAACTTTGTGTTCATAAAAGTCGTGGTGGATTGGGATTTCGTAGTTTACATGGATTCAATTTGAATTTGTTGGGAAAACAAGTTTGGAGATTGTTAACTGATCATGGCTCCTTGGTTGCGCCTATGTTTAATGCTAAATATTTTCCCTCCTCTAGTCTGTTGGAAGCTAAACTAGGTTCCAATCCTAGTTTTATTTGGCGTGGTGTGTTTTCAACGAGAGATCTTATTGCGAAGAATTGTCGTATAAGAGTTGGTGATGGCAAATGTATCTCTATTTGGAAGGACCCTTGGCTCCCGGACAAGAATGCTTTTATTTCAACACCCCCGATATTTAATGAATGTTTAAAAGATGCGGTTTAATGAAACAGGATGCTTTGGAGTGGGATGAGGATATCATTAGGGATCTGTTCAATCAAAGGGATCAACAGCTAATCTTCAATATTTCATTGAGTGATACTCATGCAGGGGATAAGTGGATTTGGACTGCAAACAAGAAGGGTATCTATTCTGTGAAGTCGGGGTATCGAACTTTATGTGACAATCAGGCACATCAATCTGATTCCGATCAGTTGTTCGATTGGAAAGGGCTGTGGAGCTTAAAAGTACCTGCTAAGGTCAAAAATCTTGTGTGGAGGGCTTGTCGTAATTCATTACCTACGAAGGAGAGACTCTTGTCTAGAAAGGTAGATGTTTCTTCTATCTGTCCGGTGTGCAATATAGATGTTGAGACTATTGCTCATATTTTCTTCTATTGTCCATTTACTAAAAATTGTTGGGACTTGTGGTCGATTTGTCATAATTATGTGGAATCTTTCTCATTCCTTTCTTGTCTCAATAAGTGTTGGGTTGATTGTTCTCAAGATTCTAAAATCCAAATAGTCATGTTGTTGTGGGCTTTATGGAATAATAGAAATGACATTATTTGGAATAAAAAATTTAAGTCTTCGGTTCAGCTGGTTAACTTTGCTAACTCAGTGTTGTTCCAATGGCAATCCGCCCAAGTTATGGAGGTTACTAATTGGTTTTGATCCCCTGAAGATGGTGCTGTCAAATGGGAGAAGCCAAGTCATGGGCGGCTTAAGTGTAATGTTGACGCAACGCTATTTCAAGAATCGGGCAAGCTGGGATTCAGGGCAGTTATAAGGGATTGGGAAGGTAACTTAATAGCAGCTATCCATGGTGCAATGAGTGGTCCACTAGTACCAGAAATTGCCAAAGCAAAGTGCTTACGTGAAGCTCTCAAATGGTTGCAGCAGTCTTGGGCTGGGATGAGTTGTTCAGTGGAGTCTGACTCGCTTTCACTCATTAAGGCTTTGAGAGGGCATGAATTGGGTAATTCTCTTTTTTGTGATATTGTTAAGGAATGTAAATGGTTGCTGGTTAGTTTACCGAATGTGCCTTGTGTGTTTATTAGGAGGTCAGCGAATATTGTTGCTCATACGTTAGCGAGAGCAACAAATTCTATGTCTGATGTAAAAGAGTGGAGTTCTTTACCTCCCCTCTTTATTTGTAAAAAATGCAGTTCGATCTGCTTGTTTAATGATATTTTTACCTTTGGTTTCAAAAAAATAAGACCGTAAAATAAGTCATGCCATACAACTGGTTTTGTCAACATCAACAACATTAGTTTAAACATCAGAAGCAAAATAGTAAGCAGAAATTGCATGAATTGGATATGACAACCTTTTGGTAAAATCACTTATCTCTGAAAAATATTTTTGCACTAAAAAGTATCTCAATTCTAAGCAAAATAAAAAAAAAATCACCTGCTTCACCAAAACAATCAAAATTAAGAAAAAAGGAATTGTGCAGATACAATGGATTATGTTTCCGATATATCAACCATTGTGTTCAACATGTTTTTACTATGCTACTCATGATGACGCCGCACGTTGAATCTCGGTCCACAGGTTTTAGGATTTTTTTCTTCTTGAGTATTGTGGAAATATAATATTGAGGTGTAGATAAATATGTATAATTCTATTAGGTTTTTAATTGGAGAAGGGCAAACTGGGAAAAGGTTTGGGTGTATTAAAAATAGGGGTGTATTGATAGCTTTTGGGGGCATTAATAGCGCCTCCTTTTCTTATATTCTTTCAGTGGCGGATCTTTTTTTTTTATCTAAATTGAATATGGATTAAATTTAAGTTATTCACACTATAACTAAATTTGCACATTCTCTCAAAAAACAAAACAAAAAAAAAACTTAAATTTGCACATAGTGTACAAACTATTGATATACGTTTTAAAATAAATATAATTATATACGTCATGTGATTGACTGTGTTCAATCAAAATCAGATTTACACTTAGAACTTTTCATCTTTCGGGCAGGCGGTAAGAATTGCGCGCAATTACTTACTCAAAAAAAAAAGAATTCTGCAATTACTTTCACTTATAAAACACAACTGGAAGAGAATAAAGATAAGGGATAATTACAAAAGTACCCTTGAGGTTTGACCTAATTACAAAAAAACCACTAACTTCCAAATTACAAAAAGTACCCCGAGGTTTGATTCAGTGTTAAAATTAAGGGGTAAACTGCAATATTTTTATAAATATGAAGGGGGATTTTGAAATTTCTTTTGCTTATGAAGGTTTTAAATATTAGACAAAATAAAACCTCGGGGGTATCTTTTGTAATTTTGAAAGTTAGTTGGGTTTTTTTGTAATTAGGTCAAACCTCAAGGGTATTTTTTGTAATTAACCCTAAAGATAATAGATGGTTTAATTAATTTTATTTGTTTATATGTCACAATTTAGTTGTCTCCTTCCATGATTCTTCCATGATTTATTGAAACTCAAACTTGCAACAACTTGCATACCAAGAATAAATAGTGTTGAAAATGGGGCAGTAAATAAAGTGTAACTTTTAATTTTATTATAAAAGCATATTGCACTAATTTTTCTTAGTACAAATCGTGGGAGAGGAGGGTGATAAGAATCGAAACTCATACCTATGGCATGAGATTGAGCGTCTTTAACTACTAGAGCATTATTGGGTTCCCGAAACCTATGAAGCAACGATATGGATACGGGAAACGTATACGATACAACACGGGTACGAGAATACATCATGTTTTGATATTTTAATGATATGAGTACGACATATTGTAGAATTTACAGTGTGTTACAAAATGGGAAAAGCCTTCAAGATGGCCTAAAAACAGAAACATAAAATTACAATTGAAGCAAAACCTTGCTATTACAAGTCTTGAATGGACTCCAACTCCAAGAAGCATGAATCTGACAGAACTTGAAAGCCGAGTCAAGAGAGACCTCTGTCCACAGGACCACAAGATAAATACATCTCGGCTAGTGCTCATGGTTTGACGTGATGTCCCCAAAGATAAAACAACTTATGTCTTTTGTATAGTAGCACCACTAACATTAAAGCCTCATCGAACTGAAAATGGTATGAAGACTGGTTTGCTTGACTCAGAAAATGCAGTAAAGAAGATGCAACAAGAGATGTCATGACATATGTGACAACATCCGGGATAACATTTGTTGGGTAAAATTTATAAAGTTTCTGTTTCAAAGAAAATGGCTAAGAGTTTAAGTGTTTGGCTTAGTCGAGGCCTGAATTGGATTCAGTCTCCGCAAGACGAAAATGCCCTATATACAAGTGCTAACGGTTCTTGCGTACATCCCTAAGATACAACGACTATTTCTATTCCAGTTTAGTAGCACTTGCAAAAATCAGACTACAGCGAACAACAAAAATGTCTGAACTTTCAAGCTTTTAAAGGAGGGAATGTCAATATGCTGATGATGCAAATGACCGGTTTTAATCTTATCTTTTCATCTGTCATTTCAATCTGCAGTGGTCGAGTTATATAGGCATCAGATGCCTCGTATGGAAATAACACGTCTTTTGGCTCGAAAAGACAGGTTTACACTAAACAGACGCATCTGTTCATCACTTTGCATCGACGCACGACCTGGCGCATGGCCCGTGCACCTGCCCGTGCATGGATGCAAACCAAAATGGCAAAGCTACGGCGTGACGCACGACCCGACGCACGGGCCATGCGTCCGCCTGTGCTCCGATGTGAACCTCTTTCCCAGTTGGTATCCGTTAATTAATTAACAAAAAAATAATTAACTATTTATTTTAAAGGTTTTTGGTCCAAAAGAATAAGGGCCTTGAAGCCCAAGCCCAAGCCCGCGGGCGGCGGCGGCACGCGCGCTTTGAACTAAACTCGCAAGCATGTAGGTCTTCACCCCTTTAAAAACTTGGGTGCCCCCAAGGGCCCAAACCCATAAGTCCAACTTGGGATAAATATAGTGTGCAAACTTTGCCTCCATTTACTATATGGGATGGAGTATTTCTCTTTCCCCACATTTTCTATTTTCCATACCATTTACTTGTATTAAGTGGCTAACTTCTAGCATTAATTTCTCATTCACCTGGAATTGATTTTGAGAAATTCCAAATGCTATTCTCATATACTCTCTTAGTAGAATTTTTACAAATAATTTAATTCCATTTTTTACTAATGGAAACCACTTAATTATTTGGTCAAAATCGGATTGACACCCATTTTACCAAACACAATTCCAACAATCCCCCACATGAATGAAATTAATGCATGCGTGTATGCAGATTCGCTTGAAAGTCTCGGTGAATCGTTATTGCATCAGGATAGGTAGCTTGTGGTTTTGAACATTTCTTAGGAAAATACTATCGGATTTACTAGCTGCTTAGTGACGCGATGTCTTGAACTACTCAGCCGTTTGTGTAAACCGAGACAACAGTCCTTACACAATAACAACTCTAACACTTGTTGTTCTCATGTTGTGTCCATTTCAGCCCTGGACCATATCTTAGATTCATAAGTGTTTCTTTTGAAGTGGCCATTACTTCTCGCTTATATAGGTGATCTCCTATTGAAGAGTATCCTGCCATACTCTACCTTTAGGTATAGGAATCATTACAAGTCTTAAACTTAACCTCACCACATTCAGGTTTTCATTTACTTGGATGTTTCGAGAATGAACTAACACATTTTCCAAGTGTCCAGCTGAACATTCATAACTTAGTTGTCCCATTGAACCAAGCTCTTGGGATCTCCAATTCACAAGGTTGGGTTACCGCTATGAACATTTTTTAGGTTGTGGATTTTAAACTCATTCCCCTTAATAGTTTATACAATTTATCTCGATTTATGCCTTTTGTAAGCGGATCCGCAAGGTTTTCCTTGACTTCACGTGGTCAACCGAAATAACCCCATTTCGAAATGAACTGTTTATTGGTATTATGTCTACGACAAAAACGTCTAGACTTACCTCTTTCCTTTACAAGAAACGACACCTTTAATAAATACAACATTTCTTGATTTAATGATCGTACCATCACTTATATCATGAATGCCGAATTTATTTCCTTAGGGTGCTTCTACTTTAGCCAAAGCACCCCCACATTTCATGGTAATCTCCTTTATGTGGTTTGCTAAAAAGTAAAGCTCCCCTTCAAACTTCGGTATCTTTGTTCAACACAAGATTTTCCGAACATTTGTGGCTCTCGCCACTTTGTTTTATTTGTTAGAACATTGTCCCAAAATCCAATTAGAATCTCGTTCTAACATATTTTAGACCTTAGTTCCAACAACTCAATTAACACATTTTACAAGGTGTGTAACCTTTGGTATTATCATATTTTCGTAACACTTGAATTTCACTTGATGTGTGTACCTCTAGTGTTACAACACTTTGGGCAACATTTCATGCAATTGTGGTTTTTGTTCCTCGACACTTTTGGCAACACCTTCTATTACATTTAAAAATGCAACAGAAACTCCACTAGTATTCCATAAAAGTGTGGTCACACCCCCACATTTGCCGATTTCCATTCAGAGTCCCGGTTGTCTTCCTCAATCTAAAGTCGAACTATCAAATCCTCAAGCCCCATTTCATTCCGCTTGTGCTTGAGGTAGTTCTTAAAATCTTTCCACGAAGGCGGCAATTTTTCGATAATCACAGCCACTTGGAACGACTCACTCAGAATCATCCCTTCAGACACTAAGTCGTGAAGTATGATCTGAATTTCTTGCACTTGCTGATCACCGTCTTGGTGTCAACCATCTTATAATCCAGAAATTTACTAACTACAAATTTGTTTGTGCCGGCATCTTCTGTTTTATACCTTTTTTTCCAAAGAGTCCCACAACTCTTTATACATTTTGAATGAACTATAGACGTTGTAGAGGGTATCGTCTAGCCCGTTCAAAATATAATTCCAACACAAGAAATCGTTGTTATGCCAAGCATCCACAGCGATTCTCCGTTGGTTGTCAGGTTCTTCATCGCCAACGGTAGGGGGTTCCTCCTTCAGAAAATGGGACAACCCCAAGGTTGTCAAGTAGAACAACATCTTCTGTTGCCATCTCTTGAAGTCGACCTGGGAGAATTTCGCCGGTTTCTCGCCATGAGCAGGAGCAGCAACCATCGGTGTAAACAAAACTAAAGCCATTGTCTTGAAATAGAAACGTAGGTATTCGTCTTGCAATTGTTGGGTAAAATTTATAAGGTTTGTATTTTGAAGAAAATGGCTAAGTGTTTGAGTGTTTGGCTTAGTCGAGGCCTGAATTAGATTCAGTCTCCGCAAGACGGAAACACCCCGTATACAAGTGCTAACGGTTCTGGCGTATGTCCCTAAGATACAACGACTATTTCTATCCCGGTTTAGCAGCACTTGCAAAAACTGGAACTATAGCGAACAACAAAAATGTTTGAACTTTCAAGCTTTTGAAGGAGGGAATGTCAATATGCTGATGATGCAAATGACCGGTTTTAATCTTATGTTTTCGTATGTCATTTCAATCTGCAGGGGTCGAGTTATATAGGCATCAGGTGCCTCGTATGGAAAGAACACGTCTTTTGGCTCGAAAAGGCAGTTTACATCGAAGCACGATCTGTTCATCACCAGACGTCGACACACGACCTAGTGCATGGCCCGTGCGCCTGCCCGTGCGTGGATGTGAACCAAAATGGCAAAGCTACGGCGTGGCCTTACGACCAACGCACGGGCCGCGTGCGTCAGCCCCATGCTTCATGCCGGATGCGAACAGTTTGCGACGACGACCGATGCATGGGTCGTGCGTCTACCCGTACTCGAGTGCGAACCTCTTTCCCAGTTGGTATCCGTTAATTAATTAACAAAAAAATAATTAACTATTTATTTTAAAGGTTTTTTATCCAAAAAGAATAAGGGCCTTGAAGCTCAGGCCCAATCCCAGGCCCACGACCCACGACCTGGACCCGGCCAACCGAAGCCGCCGGCGGCGGGCGCACGTGCGCGTGTGTGCTTTGAATCAAACATGTAGGTCCCAAGGGGTGTGAGTGTAAGGTTTAGAAGGGGGGGTTGAATAAACCTTACCAAATTTTTCGATTTAGTCCTTTTAAAAGTTCAGAGTTGATACTACATACAATGTTTGTGTCCTTGGTGGACAACCAATTTAGTTAATCAAGAGAGTTAGTCACTCAACGGACTCGATCGAGTTGTTGATAGAATAACTCAATTTGTTAAGACCGAGTTAGCTCAATTGTGGTTTGATTTATTGGAAGACTTAACACCCTTAATATGATTTAGTAGAGATTTAAAGCTTGATTTAGTACTTAGAGATTATCTAATGGATAGCAAATATGTCACAGAATTAAACAAATATGATGCAGGAATTAAAGTCTTTGAAATGTAAAAGACACGATAAGTTTTTATAGAGGTCCGAAGATGGGGTAATTCTTCTACTCCTCTCTTCTCCAACTCCCGGATGAATCCACTAGGTATTGATCAAGATACAAAAGTGGTGCATCCGGATACAAGTCTTGATCACACGGTGACTTGATCCTTTGGGACTCGATCTCCGAGACGCTTGATCACTCGGTGGCTTCTCGTGACGACTCGGCTTCTTCACAGGCAATTTGCGCTTGCTACTGACCCCACTTGCTCAAGCTCTTTGGATTTGATCACTAAGCCCTCCAAAAGCTCAAGACTTGGTTCAACCTTGAACCTTCCTACAATCCTTCGTGGAATGTAGACCCCTTGATTCTTGATAATTTCCTCTTCAAGATTGAAGTTATCTTTCCTTCGGGTGAGTGTTGGATTGATGTTCTTCGTAGTGTAGGCTTGAGGATTAAGCGTTTAATAACTTGAGAATATTTCAGGTTACAAAATGTTTCTTTCTTGCTTGTATGGTCAAGGTAACCTATGTATTCTTCATCACTTTTTCTCGAGTTATTCCTCGGCCTTTTATAGTGATCTTTCAAAAATCGCCCGTTGAAGAGATAGGCTTATTTTTGAAAGTCACTTGTGGTTGTTGGCTTGTCTTGTTGCGATCCTTGGAATTGCCATTTCCTTGTATGAATTGTTCTCCGCTTTTCGAGTTCGACACGATGTAGTGCTTCCCATTGGTTTATTCCTTTTGCACGCTTTCGGGATCGAGCACTTCGAGAAAGGTAGCATGGAGATATTACTTGTTTAAGTAATTCTCTTGATTTACGTACAACGGATCTTTTGATTATCTCGACTTGATTGCATTTCCTTGCTTTCCCAGGTGACTTAGAGTCGCCTTCCAATCATTGGATGACTCTTCTGTCACTTCAACTCGAGACTTGGCTTTTCTTGAGTTGACTTGATCGATACTCCACTCACCGCATCTCATTTGCTCCTTGATAGAGTTCCGTCTTCTCTTCTTTGCCATACTCAAATTTGTCTTGCAATGAGTCTTCCTTCTAGTCTCCAGTTGTCTTCTTGCATGTTTGGGCATAGCCGACTTAACTCGGCTTGACCAGCCCTATATTTATTACAATGCGAGTTTACAACAAAAATTGGGGTGCCAACTTCCTATTCTAAGTTTTACATGGCATTCATCAAAATCTAAACAATAAATTTCCCAACAATTTCCCCCTTTTTGATGATGCCAAAACTTAAAACATTCAAAATGTAAATAGCAAAAATACATACGAGATAGTGCATTCACATAGAATGTATGCGTAGAATCAATTCTTTATTGATCATAACATTCTTGTTCTTTTACACAATCTGTTTACAAGGTGTATCGAGCAAACATTTGTCTACACAAAAAAACAAAGAATTTGACTTTATTTGAGAAGACTTACATAGTATGTATTTACATAGTAAAATACATGAAGGGGTGGACAAAGAACACTTTATCTCCTTCACGCCTCCTTCTTTCATCTTCCTCGATTCGTCATCATCTTCGGTCTTCTTCTCTTTTTCTCATCTCCGGTAGCCTTCTTCTTCTTTTTTCATATGCTTTAGGGCAGCTTCATCTCTTATTAATCTCTCTTGTCTTTCCTCCCATAGCTGAGTTTGTCTCTTATTTTCTTCTTCTATTCTTTTCGCATACTCAAGCATTGCTTTTAGCCACTTGCAAATTGGCTACTTGGTCAAGACCAGCCCCAAAGAGATCCCTCCTTTCTTGCCGGATCTACGTCAATCAATGTTTTTGGGCGAGGCCTGGAGTCCGAAACCTCTTCCTCCACCACGCTTCTTCATCTTCCTCCTCGGGCGTGTATTGTACTAGGGTCTTCTTTCTGCCGAGTGACCCGGCGGAGTGACCAAGCAGAGCGATTTAGGTAGTCTTTCTGTCGCCTTCTTCACATAACGTGAGACCCTTTTCCCAAGACAAGTCCCAAGCTTGAGCCATAGACATATTTGCAAAGTATCCTTCGGATGCGGCGTTTTAAATTCATCAAGCGATCGTGGCTCGGTCCCGACATCCGAGATGGCATAAGTGTCTCTGTCTCTTTGGAATGCCTCCATGTTGTTTCAAGATGTTCATAACCGGGCATCCATTCTTCCTTCCACTTCCTCCATCCCCGCTTCAATTGTCTTTCTCTTTTCGACCATAGATATAGCAGAGTGTTGGAGTGGCAGATCACGGGGAGTTTTTGCTAATAATATCAGTGTGACAAGACCTTGTTGCGGGGTTTGTGCAATCATCAAGGTCACATCTTTCGATCCTTCCCCCTCAACGGACTTTCCTTTCTTTTGTTTTGACACTTCCTCAAATTTGTCTTTCCCTTCACAACCGCTTCCTCCTTTTCCCTTCAGGATCTCTTTAGCGCTTTAAAGTATTCCTCTTCCCCCTTTTTGGCATCATCAAAAGGAGAGAGGAACACTGAAACATATACTTAGCAAGAAGAAAGTCGAGCTGGCGATAGTCGAGTTCTATCTCGAAGTCCTGCGGAGTATGCGGCACGAAATTCGGAGCGAGTAGCGTTGGACTCTCTTGAAATTAGCTTCATTTCAGCCATGAGAAGGCTGAATTTTCTATTCATATTTTCTTCCAAACGCAGGAGATCACTCTTATTTTGCTCACGCAATGACTTTATCTCAAAGAAGTGTGAGCTTCATGCATGTGCTCAATGTGTTCTCTCAATTTCGTCTTTGCATCAAGCATTCTCATTTCGCCATACCAACAACTTGTTGAACAATGTCCTGAAGTATCTAACTTGTTCCACACGCATTGTTTCTTCTTTGTTGCCACCATTCCTTATCCCGTTGTTATGCCTCTCAAGTCGCCAGTAAGGTTGGCATCTTTGTTGTCGATCGCATGTCCATAGAGGCCTGGTGCCTCTCCATCCGTTCAATTTCATCAAATAATGCTTTTAACACCTCCCGAACTTAATTTGTTTCTTCCGTTGCGGTGATGGCCACGCTAGCCGTCAAAGTCATAGTCAATTTGAACGATGGTACTGACGGAATGACGGGAGCTGGTGCGTGGTGGGCGTGCGAGTTCGTTCTCGATTCTTGAGGAGGTCGGGTACCTCCAGAGAGAAAGGAAATGATTCTACAAAGGAATCATCACGGCCAACCGGGATTTGTTCAATGATGAGAGGTGTGCGTGAAGTTCCTTTTGGAGTCGAACTCCTGCCGCGGCTTGGGGAGCCTGCGTAGTGGACTCTGTTTGGTGGGTCTGTTGTGAAGTGGACCTAGCTTGTTGAGCCTCGTTGTCTCAACACTTTGTTGGTCTCAATTTGGTTTCTCCATTGAGTGGATGGTCTCTCGGCCTTATCGAAGCGTCATCGGACGATGATGAGATTTCCATTGGTGGCTCATCATCAAAATTGAAAGTTTGTGAGTAGTCTTGAGATCGACTTGCTCGTCTTCGGGAACATCCTCTGGTGAGTCTTTTGGATCATCACGGGAATGACTCGGCTTCTTCGTCGCTTCCGATCCCGGAGAAAGGTTACATCGGGATTATCCACGGGAATCATGAAGCGCGCTTATCTCCTTTTCGGATGGATCAATGATAGCAGGAGGGATGTTCTCTACTTGACTTCTTTACCCCGGGAAGTCTCAACCTCCCGTGGGCCTTCATTACCTCCCGCAGTCTCAAGCGCAGCGAGGCCTGGACCTCCCTTTCGACGAGTGTCGGTGTCTTAGGGTCTTTCGTGGTGGCATCCATTGGAGTCTCAACCCCATGGATTGCACTTTCATCGCCCAGTGTTAACTCCCGGGGTTGTTCCTTCCTCGTGCCTCGACCGCATCGCAGCGTCATTAGCCTTCAGAGCGGTTGGCACCTCGGTGAGACAGTCTCAATCGCCCGAGCTTCATTGATGGCAACTCTTTGTTCGTTTTGTGTTTGTACTTTCTCCGCTTCGCCTCCTAGATTCGTTGTGGAGTCATCGCAGCATTCTCCGACCTTGCTGCGGTGGAGGGAGTTTCCTCTCTCGGTGGTGCACTAGCCGAGTGACTTGGAATGGGGTCACTCGTCTCCAAACCCCTTTGCTGTTTCTCTTGGAGTGTTTAGCCGTTGGGGCGGTGGTAAGACACCTTCGTTAGGGGTTGGCTGAACTAGGGTCCCCACTAACCCGGTTTCATCGCCATTTCCCTTAATTCCTTCTTCCGAGTGAGTGGGAAGTGGTGGCAAAGAACAACGGTGGCGATTTTTTCGCACTACTCCCATTGGATCGATTTCGGATGTGTGTTGGAGGACTCTCCTAGTCCCTCCATCATACTTTTCTCATGAAGAATTCGGGATTCACGCATTGCTTCTTTGCATTTGCAACTCTTACGTGGCGAAGCAGGTCCCGATCCTCATCACTTTTCGATAGAATGTTGAAGTGAGGATGTGTATGTTCTCGTGGTGCGGTGAGAGGGCAGATCTTTGGCGTTCTCTCTTGCCTCGCCTTCCTCTCGCCGATCTCCTTCTCCTTATCCTTGAAGATCTGCAGGGATATCTGTGCGTTTTCTTCATCCAATCTTTGAGATCAGAGGTTAGTCAAGGAAGTTCAGCCAGTTCCTCTTCTTCTTCGATAAACTCGGCCGTTGGAACTGTTTCCCTTGAACGACTCAATTTCAACTTCATCCACTCACGCAGACGATTTTGGATGTCCGGGTAAGTGGGGATAGGATCATCACATCACTATCATCTCTATCGCCTTCTTCTTGTGTCTTGTGCGAACTACATTGTGTCTTGATTTGCCTCGTTGATCGCCTTCACAGACTTAGTTGTTTCATCTATAATATCCGGAGACTCTACTTCTCCAAAGTGACCTCCCAGATCTGCTCCGGTGAGTGGTTGACTCAACCCGGTTTCTCAAGCTCGGAGTGCTTGATGATTCTTCTTCGTCTCCTAGTTTGTACCGCAGAGGGATTTACGGTTCGAGAGAGAGTTTCTTCGAGTCTTGGCGGCGGGGCGTCTGGGTGTTTTCTTTCGAGGAGTGGCCGTCTTGGCTTATCGATCTCCTCTTTTTGAGGATCGGAGAAGGTAGTTGAGAGTCCTTCTCGACCGGCTCTTCTTTGGGCGGGAGACACTGCGAGGGGCAGTGACTCACTGCGAGCGGCGGGAGCGAGTTTGACTTTCTTTCTTTGCAGAGCAGCGTGATCTTCTTAGCACTGAGGCAGGGCATCTTTCTTCTTTGGTGGAGAGGAAAGCAGTTGTATCTTCGAGGTGGTGATTCCCCCTCACTCGTTTCGCTCTCTTGGCGTAGGCTCTCTTCGTGCGCCGAGAGAGGTTTGATCTCGAACATCCTCTTGTTTACATGGAACGCCTTTCCATGTCTAAGAGGGACTCCTTTCACCTCCATCGGTGCCAATCACCAGGCCATATCCTAGGGATCCTCCAAATGTACCATCTTCCTTGAAGGATTTGTTCCCTACATTCGGCATAGTCTGCTTTGTAGACAAACTCAAATTTGATTTATTTTCCTTTCTTCAATGATCGCGGCCATTACCATCAACTTTGCTTTTGAGTTGGTCAAAGCTACCAAATTTGATGTCTATGCATTTGGCAACTATGTCCAACGACTTGTGATAATCCTCCTTCAATGACCTCTTGTTTCTTTGTGTAAACTATTTTATCAAAGATAGTCGGGATTGGCTACTTCCTTCCAAGCGGCGGCCAGGTTTACATCGGCTTCGTTGATTTCGATGCTCCTTCCGCGTCGGTAGTGAGCGGTGTTCAGCCAAATCTTTGGCGAGAGATGATGAACTCTTTCCGTGAACAGAGGATTTGATCCCCTCATCATGAATCTCGGCGTTCACATAGAATCGCATGCGACCTCCTCCACATAGGTCATCGGATATTCCAACGTCAGAAACGGTTTCAGCCCGGACGTTTCCAATTTCTTAGCAATTTTCTTCACTAGGGTGTCGTCGAACCCCTGTTTCACCATGCCGTCGAAATCCACAGTAGACCCGGTATGGATTTGCTTTTCTAACTTGACAAAATCATAGGTTGATGCCATTTTTCAGGATTTCACCGAAGAAAACTTAGAGGTTGATTTGAAGATAGATAGGGTTTTGAGAGAGTTTTGCCTTTGCTTCTGAGAGAAGTGAACGGTTTTGGTAATGTGAGAGAGAGAAGAAAGAAAGCTTAAGTATGGTTTATGAAAGGACGTGCGGGTGGTTTTTGAAATGTGATCGAAATCAACGGCTTAGATGTTGCACGCCGATTTAGCATTTAATGTCTTGTATTTAATGTGCAACATTTATATCCAATCATAAGCTTGGTGTGCAGCCTTTGTCTGACACGCGTCATAATTATCCGACGTAATTCTTAAAAACATTCCCGCTTAGTAAAAACGATGCGTTTTTGTCACTTTGCTCATAAATGACTCGGCTTTTACCCTCATTTGGTTTAACTCTTCTTTCTCACAGTTCTCTTTGTGACTCGGTTGTCGGTGACTCGGTATAGTTGTCTTTCCGTCGGTGATTTACTTAGCGATTTGTGAGTTCAACTCTTTTTCCTTTTTGTGTTCCATTTCTTTTCTTTGATTCTTCCGAGTGTCGGCTCGGCTCAATTAACCCTAACTCATGCTTGAGTTCTTCAAATCTTGACTCACATAAAGGTTTTGTGAAGATGTCACTAATTGTTTATCGGTTGAGATATATTCCAAGATGATGTCCTTCTTTTCAACATGATCTCTTATGAAGTGATATCTCGACATCGATATGCTTTGTTCTTGAGTGCAAGACAGGATTTTGAGTGATTGCAATTGCACTTGTGTTATCACACATGATTGGAATTTCCTTTCTTCAACTTCATAGTCTCTCATTTGTTGTCTCATCCATAGGACTTGGGCACAAATTTGCCCCTACTATGTATCTCGCTTCACGGTTTGTAGAGGTGGCTATTGAATTTTGCTTCTTGCTAAACCAGGAAATCACTGTTTCCTAGCATTTGACATGTGCTCGAGGTGCTTTTCTCTCGTCAACTCGCATCCAAAGATAGTCGAGTCGAATAGCCAATTAGTTTGAATCCACCTTCCTTTGGATACCATAAGCCAACTTCTTGGCTTCCTTTCAAGTATCTCAAGATTCTCTTATTTCTTTGTCATATGGCTCTCTTTTGGAGCAGATTGAAATCTTGCACATACACCTACAACAAAGGTGATGTCCGGCACGCTTGCTTTGTGAGAGATAGAGCAATGATCCAATAAGTGCTCAGATCTTGTTTGATCTACATGCTTGCCATCCGCATCCATGTCCATTTTGTGATGTATTCATTGGTATTTTCACGAAGACTTCTCCTCCATACCAAATTTCTTCATTAAATCTCGGTGTATTTTGTTTGACTTATGAAGGTTCCATCCTTCGGTTGTTTCACTTGGAGTCCAAGGAAGAATGTCGACTCTCCCATCATGCTCATTTCAAATTTACTTTGCATGAGGTTTGAAAATTTTTCACATAGCTCTTTGTTTGTGGATCCAAAAATGATGTCATCCACATATATTTGAACAAGCAAAGATATACTCTTTTTGTCTTGAATTCGAAAATTGTTCTATCTACTTTTCCTTTTGTGAATCCATTCTCGTTGGGAATTGTGACAAGGTATCATATCATGCTCTAGGTGCCTGTTTCAATCCATACAGAGCTTTCTTGAGTTTGTATACCTTATCTCCAAGAGTGTTCGCTCAAATCCTCGGAGGTTGTTCAACATACACTTCTTCTTCCAATAAACCATTTAGGAATGCACTTTTTACATCCATCGATATACAATAAAATTCTTGTCAATTTGCATAGGCAAGAAACATCCTTATTGCTTCCAATCTTGCTACGAGAGCAAATGTTTCATCAAAATCTATTCCTTCTTCTTGGCAATATCCTTTGGCTACTAGTCTTGCTTTGTTTCTTACTACGTAACCTTCCTCGTTCATCTTGTTTACGAACACCCATTTAGTACCAATAACGTTTTGATGGGTGGGTCTTTGAACTAATTCCCATACTTTATTTCTTTCAAACCGATTGACTCTTCTTGCATAGCTTGAATCCAATGTGTGTCATCCAATGCTTGTGACACATCTTTGGGCTCTATTTGCGAGATAAAGCATGTGAACATAGCTTCTTGTTGAGTTCGGATCTTGTTTTGACACCTTCTCTTATATCTCCAATGACAAGTTCGGTGGATGGTCTTTCGGCCATCTTACATCCGGTTGAAGTAAGTTAGCTGGGTTCGGTCATCTAGCATTTGTGTTGCTTTGATCGACTCTCTCGTAATCACTTAGCATTTGCAAATTTTCAAATTGTTTTTGAGATTGCTATCTCATCTTCTTCTAAGTTTACAATTCGATTTCGGCTTGACAAAGATAGGGATTTTTTCGTATGCTTGGATGATTGACTTATCGGTGACTCTTCAATATCTTCTCCATTTACATTTGGCTCATCGAATACCACATGAATAGATTCTTCGCAACCATAGTCCTTTTGTTGAGTACTCTGAGGCTTTGCTTTCATTTGAGTATCCCAAGAAGATACCTTCATCGACTTTAGCATCGAAGGCCTTTAGATTGTCTTTTCCATTGTTGTGGATGAAGCATTTACATCCAAATATTTTAAAATATGTAACATTTGGTTTTCTTCAGTCCAAATCTCATAGGGAGTCTTTGTCGGTTGTCATTTTATCATACATCTGTTTTGAGTGTAGCAAGTGTGTTGATTGCTTGACCCAAAATCTTTTGGTAACCTGCTTGACTAACATGGTCCTTCTTTGCTTCTTTGAGAGTTCTATTCCTTCTTTGTGCAACTCCATTCTCAGTGGAGTCCTTGCTTTGCAGATAATTCATGACCAATGCCATTTTCAATACAATATCGAGTTATTATCCCATTGACAAACTCGGTTCCTGCATCGATCTTATTTTGATAATGGTTTGGCTCTTTTCATTTTGAATTTTCTTCATTAAGCGTGGCGTTTCGTAGAGTTTCTTTCTTTTTACACATGAATATAGTCCATGTATATCTTGAGTAGTCATCTACTACCACCAAGGTGTATTTCTTTCCACTTATGCTAGCTGGTTCCACTGGGCCAAATAGATACATATGTAGCAGATGTAATATTCTTGTTGAAGATGGACATGTGTAGGTCCCAAGGGGTGTAAGTGTAAGGTTTAGAAGGGGGGGGTTGAATAAACCTTACCAAATTTTCGATTTAGTCCTTTTAAATATACGAGTTGATACTACACAATTTGTGTCCTTGATGGACGATCAATTTAGTCAATCAGTAGAGTTAGTCTCTCAACAGACTCAACCGAGCCGTGTTGATGGAATAACTCATTTGTTGGCTTTAAATTAACTCAGTTTGTAGTTTTGTTTTGCAGAAGACTTAACACCCTTAAGTTTGATTAAGCAAGGATTTAGTGCTTGATTTAGTACTTAGAAATTATCAAGTGGATAGCAAATTTATCGTGAGATATAAGCAATTAAGATGCAGGAATTAAAGTCTTTGAAATGTAAATGACACAATAAAATTTTTATAGAGGTTCGAAGATGGGGTAATTCTTCTACTCCTCTCTTCTCCAACTCCTGGAGGAATCCACTAGGTATTGATCAATATACAAAGTGGTAAGCAGTCCGGATACAAGTCTTGATCACACGGTGACTTGATCCTTTGGGACTCGATCCGGAGATGCCTTGATCACTCACCGGTGGCTTCTCGTATGACTCGGCCTTTCTTCACAGGCGTTTGTCTTGCTACTGACTCACTTGCTCTAGCTCTTTGGATTTGATCACGAAGCCCTCCAAAAGCTCAAGACTTGGTTCAACCTTGAACCTTCCTACAATCCTTCGTGGAATGTAGACCCCTTGATTTTTCAAGTATTTTCCTCTTCAAGCGATTGAAGTTATCTTTCCTTCACGGTGAGTGTTGGATTGATGTTCTTCGTAGTGTAGGCTTGAGGATTGAGAATATTTGATTTTCTAATAATTGCTTGGACGTTTTTGGTTATTGTCTCTTAATTACTTGGTCAAGCTCTTGTTTCGAAATAAACTCCTCGGCCTTTTATAGTGATCTTTCAAAAATTTGCCCGTTGAAGAGATAGGCTTATTTTTGAAAGTCACTTGCGCTTGTTGGCTTGTCTTGTTGCGATCCTTGGAATTCTTTGTTTCCTCGTATGAATTGTTTTCCACCTTTTCGAGTTCGACACGGTGTAGTGCTTCCCATTGGTTTATTCCTTTGCACGCTTCTCGGGGGGTGAGCACTTCGAGAAATGTAGTATGGAGATATTACTTGTTTAGGTAATTCTCTTGATTTTCGAACGGATCTTTTTGATTATCTCGACTTGATTTGCATTTCCTTACTTTCCCAGGTGACTTAGAGTCGACTTCCAATCATGGATGACTCTTTTGTCACTTCAACTTGAGACTTGGCTTTTCTCGAGTTGACTTGTCGATACTCCACTCACCGCATCTCACCGCTTCTTTAGTAGAGTTTCCGTCTACTCTTCTTTGCCATACTCAATTGTCTCGCGGAGTCTTCCTTCTAGTCTTGATTGTCTTCTTGCATGTTAGGGCGTAGGTGACTTAACTCGGCTTGGCCACTCTATTTATTACAATGCATTTTACAACAGGAATTGGGGTGCCAACTTCCTATTCTAAGTTTTACATGGCATTCATCAAAAATCTAAACAATAAATTTCCTAACAATTTCCGCCTTTTTGATGATGTCAAAACTTAAACCATTCAAAAATGCAAATAGCAAAGATACATACAGATAGTGTATTGACATAGAATGTATGCGCATAATCAATTCTTTTATTGATCATAACATTCTTGTTCTTTTACACAATGTTGTTTACAAGGTGTATCAAAGCACATATTTGTCTACACAAAAATAAAGAATTTATAGCTTTATTTGAGAATCAATTCTTTTATTGATCAATGATAGCGGGAGGGATGTTCTCTACTTGACTTCTTTTACCCCGGAAGTCTCAACCTCCCGTGGGCCTTCATTACCTCCTGCAGTCTCAAGCTGCAGCGAGGCCTTGGACCTCCATTTCGACGAGGTGTCGGTCATTTGTCTTAGGGTCTTCGTGGTGGCATCCATTGGAGTCTCAACCCCATGGATTGCACTTTCATCGCCCAGTGTTAACTCCCAGTACATTCCTTCTGTGCCTCGATTGCATCGCGGCGTCATTAGCCTTCGGAGCGGTTGGCACCTCGGTGAGACGAGTCTCAACTATCCGAGCTTTGTTGATGGCAACTTCTTTGTTCGTTTGGTGGTTGTACTTTCTCCACTTTGCCTCCTTGATTCATTGTGGAGTCATCTCTGCAAAGATTCTCTCCTTCCTTGCTGCTTTGGTGGAGGGAGTTTCCCCCTCGGTGGCGCACCGGTGAGTGACTTGGAATGGGGTCACTCGTCTCCAAACTCCCATTTGTTGCTATTGAATGTTCGTCGTTGGGGCGGTGGTAAAACACCTTCAATAGGGGTTGGCTCATTTGGGGTCCCCACTATTCGGTTTCATCGCCACGCCCCTTATGCCTTCTTCCGAGTGAGCCGGGAGGTGGTGGTGGCAAGAACAACGATGGCGATTTCTTTGAACCACTCCCATTGGATCAATTTCGGTTTGTGTTTTGGAGGACTCTCCTGGTCCCTCCATCAATCTTTGCTCGTGAAGGATTCTCGGATTCGTGCAATGCTTGCTTTGCATTTGCAACTCTTACGTGGCAAACATCATTCTCCAGGATCCTCATCGCATGTCGAGAAGACAGACATCAAGGAGAGGATGTGTGTGTTCGTGGGTGCGGAGATAGGGCATATCTTTGGCCTTCTCACGTGCCTCGCTTTCCTCGCATGTTTCTCCTTTTCCTTATCCTTGAAGATCTGCGGGATATCGTGCGCTTGTCTTCATCCGATCTTTGGGAGTACAGTGGTCGATCCCGAGGAAGCTCAACAGGTTCTCTTCTTCTTCTATAAACTCGGCCGTTGGAACTGTTCCTGGATCGACTCAATTTCCATTTCCTCCACTCTCGCAGACGATTTTGGATGTCTAGGTAAGGTGGGGATAGGATCATCACATCACTATCGGCTCTACCAGACTTCTTCTTGTGTTTTTGTGCTGTGGGCTACGGTGTGTCTTGAGTTGCCTGTTGATCGCCTTTGACGAGACTTGGTACATTTCATCAATTACATCCGGAGACTCTACTTCTCCGGCCGATCTCGATGTCTGCTCCGGTGAGTGGCGACTCGGCCCGGTTTCTCAAGCTCGGAGTGCTTGATGATTCTTCTTCGTCTCTAGTTTGTACCGAGAGGATTTCTCGGTTCGAGAGACGGTTTCCTCGAGTCTTGGGCGGCGGGGCCGATCTTTGGTGTCTTTTCGAGGAGTGGTCGTCTTGGCTTGTCGGTTCTCCTCTTTTTGACAATCGGAGAAGGTATTTGAGTGTCCTTCTCGACCGTTCTTCTTTGGGCGGGAGACACGGCTGCAGGGCGGTGACTGCGCTACGAGGGGGGAGCAAGTTTGACTTTCTTTTTTGCGGGGCGGTTGTCTTCTTTCTTTGCTGCGCAGGGCAACTTTCTTCTTGGGTGGAGAGAGAACAGTTGTATCTTGAGGGTCGGTGATTCCCCTCACTCGTGTCGCTCTCTTGGCGTAGGCTCTCTTGATGCGCCGGAGAGGTTTGCTCGAACATCCTCTTGTTAACATGGAATGCCTTTCCATGTCTAAGAGGGACTCCTTTCACCTCCATCACCGGCCAATCACTAGGCCATATCCTAGGATCCTCCAAATGTGCCATCTTCCTTGAAGGATTTGTTCCTACGTTCGGCGAGTCTGTTTGTAGACAAACCCGGCCCGATTTATTTTCTTTTCTGCGATAATTGCGGCCAGCCATTACAATCGGCTTTGCTTTTTGAGTTGGTCAAAGCCGCCAAATTTGATGTCAATACATTTGGCAACTATGTCCAATGACTTGTGATAATCCTCTTTCAATGATCTCTTGTTTGTTGTGTACACTATTTTATCGGCAAAGTCGGGCTTGGCTATTTCTATTTCATCGACTTCATTTTCCAAGCTCCTTCGATTGGTAAGTTTACATCCTTCATTAATTTCGTGAACAGAAGACTTTATTCCTTCATCGTGAATCTCGGCATTCACGTAGAATTGTGCGACCTCCTCCACATAGGTCATCGGATATTCTAACGTCGTAAACGGTTTATTGATCGTTTCTAATTTCTCGGCAATTTTCTTCACTAGGGTGTCATCGGACCCCTGTTTCACCATGCCGTCGAAATCCACAAGAGACCCGGTGTGGATTTGTTTCCCTAACTTGGTAAAATCAAAAGTTGGTGCCATTTTTCAGGATTTTATCAAAGAAAAACTTAGAGATTGATTTGCGGATAGATAGGGTTTCGAGAGAATTTTTGCTTTTGCTTTTGAGAGAGATAAGGAAAATGAACAGTTTTGGTAGTGTGAGAGAGAAACGGACAAAAATGGTTTAAGTATGGTTTATGAAAGGGCGTGCGGTGGTTTTTGAAATGTGATCGAAATCAACGGCTTAGATTTTGCACGTCTATTTAGCATTTAATGTCTCGTATTTAATGCGCCAAAGCATTTATATCCAATCATAAGCTTGGTGTGCGGCTTTTATGTCCGTACACATCATCATTATCTTTGACGTATTCCTTAAAAACATTCCCGCTTAGTTAAAGCATTGCGTTTTTGTCACTTTGCTCATAAGTGACTCGGCTTATCCTTTAGCCGATTTAACTCTTCTTCTCACGAGTTCTCTTAGTGACTCGGCTAACAACAATCGACTTGGTATATTTGTCTTTCCGATCAACTAATTTACTTAGCCGATTTGTGAGTTGACTCTTTTCCTTTTTGTGTTCCATTTCTTTTCTTTGATTCTTCCGAGTGTCGGCTCACTCAATTAATCCCAACTCATGTTTGAGTTCTTCAAATCTTGACTCACATAATGGTTTTGTGAAGATGTCACCCAATTGTTTATCGGTTGAGATATGTTCCAAGATGATGTCCTTCTTTTCAACATGATCTCTTATGAAGTGATATCGACATCGATATGCTTTGTTCTTGAGTGCAAAGACAGATTTTGAGTAATGGCAATTGCACTTGTGTTATCGCACATGATTGGAATTTCTTTTTCCTCAACTTCATAGTCTCTCATTCTTTGTCTCATTCATAGGACTTAGCACAACAATTTGCCGCATGACTATGTATTCTCTTCACGGTAGTAGAGGTGGCTATTGAATTTTGCTTCTTGCTAAACCAGGAAATCATTTTTGTTTCCAAGCATTTGACATGTGCCGAGGTGCTTTTTATGTCAACTCGCATCCAAAGATAGTCGAGTCGAATAGCCAATTAACTTGAATCCACCTTCCTTTGGATACCATAAGCCAACTTCTTGGCTTCCTTTCAAGTATCTCAATATTCTCTTAGCTTTGTCATATGGCTATCTTTTGGAGCAGATTGAAATCTTGCACATACACCTACAAAGAAAGGTGATGTCCGGCCGCTTCTTTGTGAGATAGAGCAATGATCCAATAAGTGCTTTGTATCTTGTTTGATCTAGGCTTGCCATCCGCATCCATGTCCATTTTGTGATGTATTCATTGCTATTTTCACGAAGACTTCTCCTCCATACCAAACTTCTTCATTAAATCTCGGTGTATTTTGTTTGACTTATGAAGGTTCCATCCTTCATTTGTTTCACTTGGAGTCCAAGGAAGAATGTCGGCTCTCCCATCATGCTCATTTCAAATTTACTTTGCATGAGGTTTGAAAATTTTTCACACGATCTTTGTTTGTAGATCCAAAAATGATGTCATCCACATATATTTGAACAAGCAAAGTATACTCTTTTTGTCTTGAATTACGAAAAGTGTTCTATCTACTTTTCCTTTTGTGAATCCATTTTCGATTAGGAATTGTGACAAGGTATCATACCATGCCGGGTGCTGTTTCAATCCATATAGAGCTTTCTTGAGTTTGTATACTTTATCTCCAAGAGTCTCTCGCTCAAATCCTGGAGGTTGTTCAACATACACTTCTTCTTCCAATAAACCATTTAGAAATGCACTTTTTACATCCATCGATATACAAGTGAAATTCTTGTGAGTGCATAGGCAAGAAACATTCTTATAGCTTCGGTCTTGCTACAGGAGCAAATGTTTCATCAAAATCTATTCCTTCTTCTTGGCAATATCCTTTGGCTACTAATCTTGCTTTGTTTCTTACCACGTAACCTTCCTCGTTCATCTTATTTTCGAACACCCATTTGGTGCCGATAACATTTTGATGTATGGGTCTTTGCACTAATTCCCATACTTTATTTCTTTCAAACCGATTGACTCTTCTTGCATAGCTTGAATCCAATGTGCGTCGTCAATGCTTGTAACACATCTTTGGGCTCTATTTGCGAGATGAAGCATGTGAACATAGCTTCTTGTTGAGTTATGGATCTTGTTTTTACACCTTCTCTTATGTCTCCAATGACAAGTTCTCGGTGGATGGTCTCTCGGCCATCTTACATCAAAGGTTGGAGTAAGTTAGCGGGTTGATCGTCTTTTGTTTGTGTTCTTTGTGTTGACTCTCTCATAATCACTTAGCCGCAAATTATCCGGCTATTTTTGAGATTGACTATCTCATCTTCTTCTCGAGTTTATAATTCCGGCTTGACTTCAAAGATAGGGACTCTTTCAGTATGGTTGGATGATTGACTTGTCGGTGACTCTTCAATGTCTTCTCCATTTACATTTGGCTCATCGAATACCACATGAATGGATTCTTACGCAACCATAGTCCTTTTGTTGAGTACTCTGTAGAGCTTTGCTTTCATTTGAGTATCCCAAGAAGATACCTTCATCGACTTTAGCATCGAAAGCCTTTAGATTGTCCTTGCCATTGTTGTGGATGAAGCATTTACATCCAAATATTCTCAAATATGCAACATTTGGTTTTCTTCCACCCAAATCTCATAGGGAGTCTTTGTCAATTTGTCTGTTTTTATCATACATCCTGTTTTGAGTGTAGCAAAGTGTGTTGATTGCTTGACCCAAAATCTTTTTGGTAACCCCGCTTGACTAACATGGTCCTTCCGCTTCTTTGAGTGTTTACATTCCTTCTTTTCGCAACTCCATTCTGCTTTGTGGAGTCCTTGCTGCCGATAGTTCATGACCAATACCATTTTCAATACAATATCGAGTTATTATTCCATTGACAAACTCGGTTCCTCTGTCTACGATCTTATTTTGATAATGGTTTGGCTCTTCTCGTTTTGAATCCTCTTCATCACATTTTGTGGTAGTTTTTGTAGAGTTTCTTTCTTCTTACACATGAATATTGTCAATGTATATCTTGAGTAGTCATCTACTACCACCAAGGTGTATTTCTTTCCACTTATCTTTGTTTGGTTCCCTTTGGGCCAAATAGATCCATATGTAGCAGATGCAATATTCTTGTTGAAGATGGGCATGTATTTTCTTTGAATGAAGACTTG
Organism: Rehmannia glutinosa; assembly: GCA_016081115.2. Taxonomy (NCBI): domain Eukaryota; kingdom Viridiplantae; phylum Streptophyta; class Magnoliopsida; order Lamiales; family Orobanchaceae; genus Rehmannia; species Rehmannia glutinosa. The sequence continues at coordinate 22,621,045 of CM071932.1, read as the reverse complement.
ATTTGTTTTCCCTTCGACATGCGTCACATATACTTTCCTTTTTGAATACCGAGTCCGGAAGTCCTTCCACAAGATTACTTCTTGCAAGCTTGTTAATCATTTTGAAATTTAGGTGACTCGGCTTTTTTGTGCCACGACCCAACTTGATTCAAATTTGTGCTTTTTGCTAGTAGACAGTCTTTGGGTGTTGCGGTTGACCAATCCACGACATACATATTCTTCTGTCTACATCCTTGCAAAGACAACTTCATTTGATTCAATATCCTTGATTTGGCATATACCCATGTTAAATCCAACGTTATAACCCTTGTCACGAGTTGGATCGATGCTTAGCAAAGTTGAAGTTGAGTCCTTCAACATATGCAACATCGTGATTTCTAATCCATTCCTCTTGATGGATCCAATGCCTCTTATTTTACCAGGAGCTTCATTTCCTCCAAATATGACTTTTGCTCCTTTTACTTCCTTGAATTTTGACAAATTTTTCTTGTTTCTGTCATGTGTCCGGGAATGGAGCCACTATCCATGTACCAGGTTCCTTGGCACTCACCTTTTCCTTGAACCGCAATCAAGGAAATTAAGTTTTAGGTACCCATACTTGTCGGGTCCGAGGGGTTAGAATTGTAAGATGATCCAACCAACTTATAGCCAAATGATTTGACTCTAAGGGGTTGCCATCTATCGTGCCATAATCATAATTAATCTCGGCAAATTGCTTGGGGATTTTAGGTTCATCTGTTTGTCTCTTTTGTCTCGTATGCTGTGTATATGTTTTAGCAATCGCTTCTTTGGGTAATTGTGGTGTCTCGAGTGCGAGCCTAGGTGCATATGTGTCTTTGATGAGAGCTCTTATACTTTTGGAATGGCCTTTCTTGAGTTCTAGGCCTTTGCCATTTGGGCTTATATTCCATAAGTCTATCTTTGATAGTTTACATTATTCCAATCACTTGGCTTGGATATCTTCTACCATTCCCATCATATGTATTTCTTTTATGGATTTTAAGGGTTTTTGGTAGCTCGCTTCTTCTTCTTTGCGAGTATTTTTCGCTTGGAGTTTGAGTTCTTTGAGGAACTCGGTGAATCTCTTCTCGCTTGTCCTTTCAGCGCACTCAACCGGGTCATTTTCCTTTTCTTTTTATAACCAAGGCCGTTTGCTTGTAATTGTGCTTTGGAGTGAATGTGTGTGTAACATTTAGAGTTTTGGATTTTTAGACTCTTCATTACTTGAAGATCTTTTTCCAAAATCACTTTTGGAGTTTGACATAGCACGAGAGGAATTAAATCCTAAGCTGTCTTGTCTCCACATTCTCTTTGACTCATAATAAGATCATCCAATGATTTGGATGCCTTAGTGAATGAGGCAATAACATTCTTGAGGTCATTCTCCCTCTTCTCTATAGCGGCAATTTTCGCTATTAATTTAGCATTCTCGGCCTTTAAACTTTCATTCTCATCGGCTATTTGACTTAGAGTACTCGGCTCCTTAGTCATCTTTGAGTTTTGACTCTTGAGTATCTTTGTTTTCCTCATTTAATAGTGTGTGTGAGGATTTAATGTGTTCAAAATCTTTCATCATTTTGCCTAATGAATCATAAAGATCGAGTGGGTGATGAAGTGTGTGTGTCATGATCACTATCACTAGAGTCCGAGTTTGATGAGTTAGAGTGTACCTCATCTTCTTGGTCGAGTTGATCTTGTTCTTTGGCCATCAAGCGGATCGGGGCTTCTTCTTCGAGTCACTTGAGTAGTCGGCTTCTTGCTCTCAATCATTTGTCTCTCTTGACTTGGCTGTTTAATTTGATCCATCGCACCATCATTACCTTTTTCTTTTCTTGTCTTCTTTTCTCAAGACCTTTCTTTCTTCTTCATTCTGTATTTGTTAACTACGAGGATATGAGCGATCAATGGCATAGTGACTGGTTGTCTACAGTTCAAAGATAGATATTCAGCCTTTTGATCACTCTTTCCATTCTTGGATTGTCGGCCCTTTGATACTCAACTTTCGATGATCTGTTCTCTTGGTTGGCCTATCTTCCCTTGATTTGGAGGAGCGAGTGTCTTCGGAAGATTCGCCCTTTCCTCTCTTGTAGTTCTTATTGAAGAACTTGTTGAATCTTTTGACCATCGGGGCTATTTCTTACGGATTAATGACTTCTTTGACCTCGGCTCTCTTCCCATCTTTAACAATTAGAGCAAATTGTTTTGGATCTGTTGTCTCTTCTGGTCTTTTCTTCTCGGCTCAAACTCGTAGGCTTTGAGGTCCGAGAATAATTCATGGTTGGATGTCTTTGATAGGTCCATGGAATATCTCGTGCCATGACCTTCATTTCCCATTCAATTTGGAAGACTTTTAGGATCTTCATACACATTTCTTCTCGTGTATATTCCTTTCCAAGTGCGAGATAACTCGTTGGTGATTTCGTGAATCGAGCATCCAGTTGATCCAGGTTTTCTCTGCGATCATTTTAAAATTCTCAAATTTACAATGACCCACCGATAATTTGTTTTCTTTGATTTGCTCGAGCCTTCACAAATCAATGTTAGCTTGTCCTGCATTTCTTTAGCCGTTTTGCATGATTTGACTTTATTGAACATGGCTTTGTCCAATGTTTTGTAAAGGATGTCCTTGGCTACATTGTCAAGGTTGTATCTTTTTCTGTCATCATTTGTCCATTCGGTTCTTGGTTTTTCAACCATGGTAGTGCTGGGAGCAACATCCTCTTCTCCTTGGTGCAACTCTTCTTACGATTGTGTTCACCTTTAAGATTTGCGGTGGCCCATCTTCTATCACCATCCACATCTCATCATGTAATCTTTGATAGATGAGCGCATACGAATTTTCCAATCATCAAATTCTTCAATAGTGAACATAGGGATGCGTGTCAAATTTGCTTCCATGATAATAACTTTTAATGATAGAAAGAGTTTTGAGAGTTTAAGTACTAAAGCGGACTTTGAAAAGTTTGGAGATCTAGTTTAGTAACCGGTGCGGAGGGTTCAATGAACCAATTCGCTCGACGATACCACTTGTAGGTCCCAAGGGGTGTAAGTGTGAGGTTTAGAAGGGGGTTGAATAAACCTTACCAAATTTTCGATTTAGTTCTTTTAAATATACGAGTTGATACTACGTTGTGTCCTTGGTGGACAATGATCAATTTAGTCAATCAAGTAGAGTTAGTCTCTCACAGACTGTTGAGTTGTTGATGGAATAACTCATTGTTGGCTTTAAATTAACTCAATTGTGGTTTTGTTTTCAATGGAAGACTTAACACCCTTAAGTTTGATTAAGCAAGGATTTAGTGCTTGATTTAGTACTTAGAAATTATCAAGTGGATAGCAAATTTATCGCCAGATATAAGCAATTAAGATGCGAGGAATTAAAAATCTTGAAATGTAAATGACACAATAAAATTTTTATAGAGGTTCGAAGATGGGGTAATTCTTCTACTCCTCTCTTCTCCAACTCCTGGAGGAATCCACTAGGTATTCATCAATATACAAAGTGGTAACAGTCCAGGATACAAGTCTTGATCACACGGTGACTTGATCCTTTGGGACTCGATCTGGAGATGCCTTGATCACTCGGTTGGCTTCTCGTGACGACTCGGCTTCTTTCTTCAGGCGTTTGCTTTGCTACTCTGACTCACTTGCTCAAGCTCTTTGGATTTGATCACGAAGCCCTCCAAAAGCTCAAGACTTGGTTCAACCTTGAACCTTCCTACAATCCTTCGTGGAATGTAGACCCCTTGATTTTTCAAAAGTATTTTCCTCTTCAACTCGATTGAAGTTATCTTTCATTCACGGTGAGTGTTGGATTGATGTTCTTCGTAGTGTAGGCTTGAGGATTGAGAATATTTCAGATTTTCTAATAATTGCTTGGGCGTTTTTGGTTATTGTCTCTTAATTACTTGGTCAAGCTCTTGTTTCGAAATAAACTCCTCGGCCTTTTATAGTGATCTTTCAAAAATTTGCCCGTTGAAGAGATAGGCTTATTTTTTAAAGTCACTTGCGATTTGTTGGCTTGTCTTGTTGCGATCCTTGGAATTCTTTGTTTCCTCGTATGAATTGTTTTCCACCTTTTCGAGTTCGACACGGTGTAGTGCTTCCCATTGGTTTATTCCTTTGCTTTGCACGCTTCTCGGGTCGAGCACTTCAAGAAAGGTAGAATGGAGATATTACTTGTTTAGGTAATTCTCTTGATTTACGGCAACGGATCTTTTGATTATCTCGACTTGATTGCATTTCCTTGCTTTCCCAGGTGACTTAGAGTCGACTTCCAATCATGGATGACTCTTGTCACTTCAACTTGAGACTTGGCTTTTCTCGAGTTGACTTGATCGATACTCCACTCATTTGCATCTCACCGCTTCTTTAGTAGAGTTCGTCTACTCTTCTTTGCCATACTCGGTTGTCTCGCAGCGGAGTCTTCCTTCTAGTCTTGATTGTCTTCTTGCATGTTAGGGCGTAGGCGACTTAACTCGGCTTGGCCAGCGACTCTATTTATTACAATGCATTTTACAACGGGAATTGGGGTGCCAACTTCCTATTCTAAGTTTTACATGGCATTCATCAAAATATAAACAATAAATTTCCTAACAACATGTCTTTTCTTTGAATGAAGATTTGATTTGTTTTCCCTTCGACATGCATCACATATACTCTCCTTCTTGTATAATCGAGTCCGGAAGTCCTTCCACAAGATTACTTCTTGCAAGCTTGTTAATCGTTTTGAAATTCAGCGACTCGACTTTTTTTGTGCCACACCAACTTGATTCATTTGTGTCTTCTTTGCTAATAGACAGTGTTGGGTGTAGCGGTTGACCAATCTACTACAAACATGTTCTTTTGTCTCGCATCTTTGCAACACAACTTCATTCGATTCAAGATATCCTTGATTTGGCATATACCCATGTTAAATCCAACATTATAGCCCTTGTCACAGAGTTGATGATGCTTAACAAGTTGAAGTTGAGTCCTTCAACATATGCAACATCTGTGATTTCTAATTCGTTCCTCTTGATGGATCCAATGCCACTTATTTCACCTGGAGCTTCATTTCCTCCAAATATGACTTTTGCTCCTTTAACTTCCTTGAATTTTGACAGATTTTTCTTGTTTCTGTCATATGTCCGGGAACAACCACTATCCATGTACCAGGTTCCTTGGCACTCGTTGTTCCTTGAACGCAAGCAAGGAAATTAAGTTTTAGGTACCCATATTTGTGCGGGTCTGAGGGGTTAGTATTGTAAGATGATCCAACCAGCCTATAGCCAAATGATTTGACTCTAAGGAGTTGCCATCTATCGTGCCATAATCATAATTAATCTTGGCAAATTGCTTGGGGATTTTAGGTTCATACATCCTGTCTCTTTTTGCGTATGTCTGTGTATATGTTTTAGCAATCGCCTTCTTTGGGTAATTGTGGTGTCTCGAGTGTAGTGCCTAGGTGCATATGTGTCTTTGATGAAAGCTCTTATACTTTTGGAATGGCCTTTGCCGAGTTCTAGGCCTTTGCCATTTGGGCTTATATTCCATAAGTCTATGCCGATAGTTCACATCATTCCAATCACTTGGCTTGGATATTTTCTACCATTCCCATCATATGTATTTCTTTTATAGATTTTAAGGGTTTTGGTAGCTCTGTTTCTTCTTTCTGAGTATTTTTGTTTGGAGTTTTTGAGGAACTCGATTGAATCTCTTCTCATTTGTCCTTTGCGCACTCAATCAAGTTGTTTTCCTTTTCCTTTATAATCAAGGCCGTTTGCTTGTAATTGTGCTTTGGAGTGAATGTGTGCACCCTTTGGAGTTTTGGATTTTTAGACTCTTCATTGCTTGAAGATCCTTTTTCCAAAATTACTTTTGGAGTTTGACATAGCACAGAGGAATTAAATCCTAAGCCTGTCTTGTCTCCACATTCTCTTTGACTCATAATAAGATCATCCAATGATTTAGATGCCTTAGTGAATGAGGCAATCACATTTTGAGGTCATTCTCCTCTTTTCTATGGCAACTATTTCGCTTTATTAGCTTAGCATTTTCACCTTTAAACTTTCATTCTCATCACTATTTGACTTAGAGTACTCGGCTCCTTAGTCATTTGTGAGTTTTGGCTCTTGAGTAGTTTGTTTTCCTCATTTAATAGTGTGTGTGAGAATTTAATGTGTTCAAAATCTTTCATCATTTTGCCTAATGAATCATAAAGATCAGTGGGTGATGAAGTGTGTGTGTCATGATCACTATCACTAGAATCGAGTTTGATGAGTTGGAGTGTACCTCATCTTCTTGGTCGAGGTTGATCTTGTTCCTTGGCCATCAAACGGATCGGGGTCTTCTTCTTTGAGTCACTTGAGTAGTCACTTCACTACTCTCGACTCGGTATGTCTTTTGACTCAAAGATTTTTCTGCGACCAACATTGCCTTTTTCTTTTCTTGTCTTCTTTCTCTCAAGACCTTTCTTTCTTCTTCATTCTGTATTTGTTGACTACAGGATATGGGCGATCAATGGCATAGTGACACTGGTTGCCTACAGATTCCAAAGATAGATATTCAACCTTTTGATCACTCTTTCCATTCTTGGATTGTCGACCCTTTGATATTGACTTTTTGATGATCTGTTCTCTTGGTTGGCCTATCTTCCTTGACTTGGAGGAGCCGAGTGTCTTCGGAAGATTCGCCCTTGCCTCTTTTGTAGTTCTTATTGAAGAACTTGTTGAACCTTTTAACCATCGGGGTTATTTCTTCGGATCAATGACTTCTTTGACCTCGGCTCTCTTTCCATCCTTAACAATTAGAGCAACTGTTTTGGGTACAATTGTCTCTTCCGATCTTTTCTTCTCGGCTCAAATTCGTAGGCTTTGAGATCTAAGAATAGTTCATGGTTGGAGGTCTTCGATAGGTCCATGGAATGTCTTAGTGCCATGACCTTCATTTCCCATTGGTAGGAGACTTTTTAGGATCTTCATACACATTTCTTTCGTGTATATATTCCTTTCCAAGTGCGAGATAGCTCGTTGGTGATTTACGTGAACCGAGCATCCAGTTGATCCAGGTTTTCTCCTGCGATCATTTTGAAATTCTCAAATTTTTGTCTGACCATTTGATAATTTATTTTCTTTGATTTGCTCGAGCCTTCACAAATCAATGTTAGTTTGTCCCTGATTTCCTTAGCCGTTTTGCATGATTTGACTTTATTGAACATGGCTTTGTCAAGGTTTTGTAAAGGATGTCCTTGGCTACATTGTCCAGGTTGTATCTTTTTCGTCATCATTTGTCCATTCGGTTCTTGGTTTTTCAACCATAGCTGGTCTAGGGCAACATCCTCTTCACCTTCAACCGCAGCTCTTCTTACGATTGTGTTCACCTTTAAGATTTGCAAGTGGCCCATCCTCTATCACTATCCACATTTCATCATGTAATCCCGATAGGTGAGCTCGCATACGAATTTTCCAATCATCAAATTCTTCAAATGTGAACATGGGAATTCGTGTCAAATTTGCTTCCATGATACTAAATTTTAATGATAAAAGGAGTTTTGAAAATTTAAGTACTAAAGCGGACTTTGAAAAGTTTGGAGATCTAGTTCAATAACCGGTGCGGAAGGCTCAATGAACCAACCGCTCGATACCACTTGTAGGTCCCAAGGGGTGTGAGTGTAAGGTTTAGAAGGGGGTTGAATAAACCTTACAAAATTTTTCGATTTAGTCCTTTTAAAAGTTCGAGTTGATACTACACGGTTTGTGTCCTTGGTGGATGACCAATTTAGTTAATCAGTAGAGTTAGTCACTCAATGACTCACTGATCGAATTTGTTGATAGAATAACTCAATTTGTTAAGCCGAGTTAGCTCAAATGTGGTTTGATTTATTGGAAGGAAGACTTAACACCCTTAATATGGTTTAGTAGAGATTTAAAGCTTGATTTAGTACTTAGAGATTATCTAATGGATAGCAAATATGTCGTGAGAATTAAACAAATATGATGCAGAATTAAAGTCTTGAAATGTAAAACACACGATAAGTTTTTATAGAGGTTCGAAGATGGGGTAATTCTTCTACTCCTCTCTTCTCCAACTCTGGAGGAATCCACTAGGTATTGATCAATATACAAAGTGGTAACAGTCCGGATACAAGTCTTGATCACACAAGTGACTTGATCCTTTGGGACTCGATCTGGAGATGCCTTGATCACTCGGTGGCTTCTCGTGACGACTCGCCTTCTTCTGCAGGCATTTGCTTTGCTACTACAGCTCACTTGCTCAAGCTCTTTGGATTTGATCACGAAGCCCTCCAAAAGCTCAAGACTTGGTTCAACCTTGAACCTTCCTACAATCCTTCGTGGAATGTAGACCCCTTGATTTTTCAGTATTTTCCTCTTCAACTGATTGAAGTTATCTTTCCTTCACAGGTGAGTGTTGGATTGATGTTCTTCGTAGTGTAGGCTTGGGGATTAAGCGTTTAATAACTTGAGAATATTTCAGGTTACAAAATGTTTCTTTCTTGCTTGTATGGTCAAGGTAACCTATGTATTCTTCGTCACTTTTTCTTAGAGTTATTCCTCAGCCTTTTATAGTGATCTTTCAAAAATCTGCCCGTTGAAGAGATAGGTTTATTTTTGAAAGTCACTTGTGGTTGTTGGCTTGTCTTGTTGCAGTCCTTGGAATTGCCATTTCCTCGTATGAATTGTTCTCCAGCTTTTCAGAGTTCTGACACGGTGTAGTGCTTCCCATTGGTTTATTCCTTTTGCACGCTTCCGGGGATGAGCACTTCGAGAAAGGTAGCATGGAGATATTACTTGTTTAAGTAATTCTCTTGATTTACGTGCAACGGATCTTTTGATTATCTTGACTTGATCGCATTTCCTTGCTTTCCCAGGTGACTTAGAATCGCCTTCCAATCATTGGATGACTCTTTGTCACTTCAACTTGAGACTTGGCTTTTCTTGAGTTGACTTGATCGATACTCCACTCACCGCATCTCATTTGCTCCTTGATAGAGTTCCGTCTTCTCTTCTTTGCCATACTCAATTTGTCTTGCGGTGAGTCTTCCTTCTAGTCTCGGTTTGTCTTCTTGCATGTTTGGGCATAGTCGACTTAACTCAAACTTGACCAGCCCTATTTATTACAATGCGATTTACAACAAAAATTGGGGTGCCAACTTCCTATTCTAAGTTTTACATGGCATTCATCAAAATCTAAACAATAAATTTCCCAACAAAACCCACAAGCATGTAGGTCTTCACCCCTTTAAAAACTTGGGTGCCCCCAAGAGCCCAAACCCATAAGTCCAACTTGGGATAAATATAGTGTGCAAACTTTGCCTCCATTTCCTATGTCGGATGGAGCATTTATCCTTCCCCACATTTTCCATTTTCCATACCATTTACTTGTATTAAGTGGCTAACTTCTAGTATTTTGTCATTCACCTGAAATTGGTTTTTAGAAATTCCAAATGTTATTCCCATCTACTCTCTTAGTAGAATTTTTACAAATAATTTAATTCCATTTTTCACTAATGGAAACCACTTAATTATTTGGTCAAAATTGGGTTAATACCCATTTTACCAAACACAATTCCAACAACATTCACTAGACATATTATTTTCTGCAGAATTTGTATAATTCTCACTCTTTCTCCCTCTACGAACCTCAATGCAGCCTAAACTTATATAAGACAACCTTTCCAAACAATTGTAGGAGATTAATGATAGAAAATGAGCATTAACTTCATCAGATATAACTTCCAAGAGTTACAAGCCACATTATGACCATTATTTGGATGTTACAAACTCCAACAGACTACACGAATTTGGATACCACCAATGTCCAGATTCATCAGGCCAATAGTCACTTGAATTTGGGCCGAGCCCATTTTCGAGTGACAAAACTAATGTGAACCTGAACCCGGGTCCAAAGAGCCGAGTCGTCGGGCGGGCACGCGTGTGTGGCCCACTTGTGGTCATCCACTTGTGTTATAGTATATCCAACTAATATCACATTTTAGTATTTATACTAGGAAAAAACTATGATTTATATTCTATGTGGGACAAGGCTAAAGCCTTTAAGCTCCCTTTATATAATGCCCATTCGTATGGCCAATTTCGTGTATTAGTTTCTCACTCACCGAAATTCAATTTTGAGAAATAAACAATACTACGAACATCTACTTGGAACATAGATTAACAAAGTATCGTTTAATTCCTCCAGTATTAAATATTTAGCGACCGAATATTTGATCAAAGACGGGTCGACGCCCACTTTATCAAAACCAAATTTCAAACACACACACACATATATATATGTATATATAATTAAATATTTTATATTATTGAAAGTATAGACAATAAAAGTACAATTAAAAAAATAATGCTTCAAGCTTAAAAAACAAAATTTTATAAATACTCAAATCTGAAATGTGATAACTCACATAGATACAAAAAATATACTGAAAATATCAACAATAGAATACATTCTATCTCTTTCCATATGTGTGATTATAATAATTCATTAGATGAGGTTTTGTTTCTTTGAAACTGGGATGGTTAGGCTGATTTTTTTCTTCTTATAATATAAATATGTATCAATGAAGTATCCATGGAATATTCGATACGGGTACATTATTGTTTTCTAGCCCAAAACAGATAGTAATAATGTAGAAAGACTTAGGCACTCTTAGAAAGTGTGCTTTCCACTTTTTTAAATACAACCAATCACATTTTTTGTTTTGAGAAGAAAGGAATATAAGAATAGAAGGTGTCACATTGTAAAATTTACATGAGCGAAAATTGAAAGTTTTAAACATTGGCCACTATTTAACAACTTTTTTACATTAATTTTTATGACAACAGATAATATATTCATTATCATTCTTAAAGATAAAAAGTTAAAAACAATACTAGATATCAATCACACTTTAATTTTATAAAAATAAGATCTACAAGTGAGAATTTTTGCAGTAATCGCTGTTGTCTTAACCCTTCTCAAAAAAAAGAAGGAAAAATTGCTGTCTTAAAATAACTTTAAAAATAAGTATAATAGAATTTTGGAAAATTCCATTAAATCTACTCCTAAGAATTTTTGTTGCACAAAGAGTTTTGAGAAAAGCAAAACAAAAAAGGCAAAAACTTGCTAATCACATGAAAAAATAGTAATACTTTTAATTTAAAAAATTATAATTTTAAGACTCGTTTGGATTTTTTTAATGAGATTGAAATTGGATAGGATTATAGTATTCATGAATTATATAATACCATTTATTATCGTGTTTTGGGATGTGTGATTGATATATAAGATTTTTGAATATGGAATCAAAAATTTTGTTTGGCTGACCTAATTATGTCTGATAATAATGTAGAATGTTCTAACTACCACTCATTGTCCTAATTACAAGGCCATTAGAGGGCAAACACAACATTTTCACAGGCATGGATTGGTTGTGATTTTATAATACCAGATTTTGGGCTGGTATTGACATTCAATTGACAATGATATTATAATCACGTCCCGAAGTATAATCATAGGCTTGGATCAAATGTCCCAAACAAGGTTTGACCATGATAAATGGGCTTATAAACGCTCCCTTAGGATAAAAAATTATACATTGTCTCGAGTATACTTCTTTTTTTCTTTTTTTTTTGAGGGAACTCCAAATATACTTCTTACTTGTTCAACAATGTATCAACTTTTACCTTAAAAATATTAATGTTTACATTAAAAAGTTTTGTTTTCTTGGTCGCGCGGTGCGAAAGTCTGACAACAATGGGTGAGCAAACGATCGGTTTGGTGCAAAATCGAACCGAACCGCAAAAAACTGAAAACCAAATTTATATTTTTTCAAACCAAAACCGAACCGCAATGCTAGAAAAATCGAACTAAACCAAACCGAACTATTTCAGTTTGGTTCAATTTTTCGATTTGGGCTTTATTTTGAGCCTTTACTTTTTTTTTGCTAAATATATATATATTTTATATTTAGTTGACAATTTAACAATAAAATAAATTAAAAAAATAATAATATAAAATATAGAAATTAATATATTCGTTTCGGTTCGGTTCGGTGCAAACCGACATTTTATGGACCAAAATCGAACTGAACCGGAAGTTAATTCGGTTTATTAGATTCAAAACTTGTTGGAAATTGGTTTGAGAAGTAATGGTTGATACCTAACTTTGACCAATTTTTTAGTGACTAATTATTTAATTTTGGAGGAATTAGATATTAAAATAAAATTCTACGTTTCGAGTAGATGAGTGTGGTATATTTAACTTCTCAAAACCATTTAGTGGTGAGTGAGAAATAAAATCAACAAGATAGTCACTTTGAAATGGGATAATGGATGATGGGAAGGTGAAAAGACACCATCCCACATGGGAATAAAATATTAATTTTATTCAATATATAAGTAAGTGGGTGTATAAGAGTGTGCAAGATGAAATAACTATACACATGTGAGGTGCGGTGGGCAAGGCCCAAGACGCGCCACCAAGCCCGACGCCACCGGGGCCGGGGGGCCGGGGCGAGCCGAGCCCGTGCCGTGCCCGTGCCTCGGCCTGGGCCTAGTTTTGCCTGAGAAAACATTTGTTTTTTATTTTTGGAGAATAAAAACAAATAAAGTTGCAACTTAAAAGTGAAAGCTGCAGATTTTATAATGGAACAAAGACCACTCGGCCACTACTTGGAATTCTGACATAGTGGTCATTGAAGGAGTGCCCACTACCTGGAGGTTCTGACCCATTATCTCGGAGTTCGCCTGCAAAGAAAGAGACCCCAAAACCTGGTTGGAAGTCCTATAAATAGGAGCATTGTTGTTGTTGATTACACACTTTCATACTCATTTTCTTTCTTGTACTTGCATAGTGTACTCGGTTTTGCACATTTCGATTCGAAAGGTGCCTTGTAATTTGATCTTTTGCTATTACAAGGCGAAGGCTGTTGTATCTTTGGGGATAACATGTCTGTTCCGTCAGCACTTATACGGGACGTGTTTATCTTGCGGATAGAGTTTTTACTCGCCTCAGCTATTCTGCAATTTTCGATTTCTTTGTAATAGTTTGTTACGAGTTCCTTGTAATCCGGTTTCTGAGAAATAAAACACAGAAATTTCAACAACGCAAGATAAACATTTTTGTTTACGTAAACGATGGCGTCTACTTCAAGGGTGAATGTTTCTCTGCTCCTGCTGCTGCGAAAAGCAGAAAAATTTTCTAGTCTTTGATTTCAAAAGATGGCAATCCAAGATTTGTTTTTTTTATATCGACTACGCCGAGCTCGCTAAGTTCCTGAAGGAGGATCACCGGTGGTGGAAGAAAATGAAACCAACAATGAAAAACGTCTGCGCCTTTGATGCTTGGGGCCGGGGTGACTTCTGTGCCGCAACTACGCCCTAAATGGACTATCGACTCGCTATACAATGTGTATAGTGAAGTGAAATCTTCCAAAGAGCTCGGGATTCTTTGGAAAAGAAATCCGAATCGAGGACGCATTTGGTTCCAAGAAGTTCGTGGTTGGCAGGTTTCTAGATTTCAAAATGGTGGATTCTAGAACTGTCATGGATCAAGCTCAAGAATTGCAGTTAATTATGCACGATATTCGTGCAGAAGGAATGCAATTGGATGAAGCTTTCCAAGTGGCGTGCATGATTGAAAAGTTGCCACCTGGGTGGAAAGACTTCAAAAATTATTTGAAGCACAAGCGAAAAGAAATAAATCTTGAAGATCTAATTATGCGTTTACGAATTGAGGAAGGTAATCGCAAATTAGATTCAAGGTTTGAAAAGGGTGCTGTTGATGCAAAGGCGAATTTGCTAGAACATGGCAGATCTAGTAACAGCAGCAAAAGGAAACGTGACAATAACAACAACAACTACAAGGGAAAGAAGCATGTAAACAAAAAGCCGTTTACAGGAAATTGTCACAATTGTGGAAAGCCCAACCACATGGCTAAGGACTGTCGGCTTCCTAAAAAACCAAAATATAGACATCCTAATGCTAATGTGGTTGAGCACAGTGGTATGATCCAAGAAATCGACCGGCGATATGGATCTATCTCTGCAGTGGTTTTTGAGGCAAATCTTGTGGATAATCCAAGGGAGTGGTATATTGACACGGGGGCCACTCGGCATGTCTGTTCTGACAAGGATGCGTTCTCTACCTACACCCCTTGTACAAGTAGAAAACTTAATATGGGTAATTCTTCCTCTTCGATGTTGCGGGTTTGGCAACGTGGTTTCAAGCTCACGGAAAAGAGCTACTTCGAAGGATGTTCTTCATGTCCCGAGTAAATCCGGAAGAATCTAGTGTCGAGGATCTCTTCTTGTAAACCATGGTTTTAGACTTATGTTTGGGTCGAAAAGTTTATTTTAACTAAGTTTGGACAGTTCTAGGAAAAGGTTATCCGTATAACAATTTGTTCAAAATGAATGTAATGTAATGGCGATTCGTCGTGTAACCGATTCAAGCAGCAATAAAATTGAGCCTACTTTTGTTTCTATGCTTGAGTATTCTGATTTGTGTCATGTTAGATTAGGGCATGTTAATCTAAATGCTATAAAAAGATTAATGAACTTGAAATTACTTCCAACTTCAAAAATTGATTCTCAAAAGAGATGTGAAATCGCATTGAAGCTAAAATGGCTAAGTTACCTTTTCATTCTCGTGGAAAGAAATACAAGATTACCTCTAGAATTGATACATACTGATATATGTGATCTGAAATTTGTGCAAACTAGAGGTGGTAAAAAATACTTCATCACTTTTATTGATGATTGCACAAGATTTTGCTACTTATATTTATTAAGAAGCAAAGATGAAGCGTTGGAAGCTTTCAAAAATTATAAAAATGAGGTTGAAAATCAACTTGGGAGGATTAAAATAATTCGGAGTGATAGAAGTGGAGAATATGTTGCACCTTTTGAAGAATTATGTAACCGGTGGGGAATAATTCATCAAACTCTTCGCACCATATTCACCACAATCTAATGGCATTGCTGAACATAAAAATCGAACTTTAAAAGAAATGATGAATGCCATGTTGATTAGTTCTGGACTACCTCAGAACATGTGGGGGGAAGCTGTTTTGACGGCAAACCACATTTTAAATAAAATCCCACTTAAAGGGAAAAACAAGACACCTCATGAATTGTGGAAAAATCATAAGCCATCTTATAAATACCTTAAAGTGTGGGGGTGTTTGGCTAAGGTAGCAATACACGAACCTAAACAAGTTAAAATTGGCCCTAAGACGATTGATTGTATTTTTATAGGATATGCATACAACAACGGTAGTGCATATCGGTTCTTAGTACACAAGTCGGAAAATCCGAAATTTCTCGAAGGTACCATAATTGAATCAAGAAATGCAATATTTCTTGAAAATGTATATCCTTGTAAAGAAAGGGTTGGAATAAGTTCTAAAGAAAAGAACTTATGAGAAAGTAAGTAGTTCTTCACAAGAGAATGAAGAACAAGACGAAGTAAAAGGACTAAAGCGCTACATCATTTGGTCTGATTTTGTCACTTATTTATTAGGCGGTGAGCCAAGAAATCTTTGTTAAAGAGGCTCTGTCTAGTCCGGATGCTCCGCTCCGGAAAGAAGCCATCAATAGTGAAATAGAATCCATTTTACAAAATCATACCACGGGAGTTGGTTGATCTCCTGCGGGTAGTAAACCTTTAGGGTGTAAATGGATATTAAAAAAGAAATATAAGGTGATGGAACTATTGATAAATATAAAGCCAGGTTAGTGGCTAAAGGCTTCAAACAAAAAGAAGGAAGTGATTTCTTTGATACATATTCTGTAACAAGAATTGCATCCATTCGAGTGCTTATTGCGATTGCTACTTTGCACAATCTCGAGATTCACCAAATGGATGTAAAAGCGTGTTTTTAAATGGTGAATTGGAAGAAGAAATATATATGGAATAGCCTGAAGGATTTGTAGCACCTGGTCAAGAGAAAAAGGTGTGCAAATTGATAAGATCGTTGTAGGACTTAAACAAGCTCCAAAACCAGTGGCATCTTAAATTTGACACAACGATGTTGTCAAATGGCTTTAAAATCAACGAATGTGACAAATGTGTTTATGTTAAAGGCATGTCAAATGCATTTGTCATAGTTTGTCTATACGTAGACGATATGTTAATAATGGGTAGTAGTCATGATATAATCATGGACACTAAGAAAACAAGTGCAATAAACTTGTTAGTTGTGGTAAGGTTAAGTCATAAGGACTTTTAATGATAAATTGACTCGGTCAAGAGAGACCACCTATATAAGTGAGAAGTGAGGGACGCTTCAATGTAACACTTATGAATCCAAAGATGTTGTCCATGGCCAAACGGACACAATCAAGAACGGAATGTGACGAGAAGTCATATTGTGTAAATGTCATTGACTAGGTGTACACGAAGGAGGAATAGGTCAAGGCATTGCGTCCACTAGGCCGCCGGTATATCCGATGATATTTACAAAGGAAGGTTCAAAGTCGCAAACTACCTGTCCCGAGACAATATGGTTTCAATTAAACCGAGTACAAGAGTCCGCATTTTCATGTGCATTTGATTTCCACTCATGTGGGGATTGTTGGAAATTGGTTTGAGAAGTAATGGTTGATACCTAACTTTGACCAATTTTTTAGTGACTAATTATTTAATTTTGGAGGAATTAAATATTAAAATAAAATTCTACGTTTCGAGTAGATGAGTGTGGTATATTTAACTTCTCAAAACCATTTAGTGGTGAGTGAGAAATAAAATCCACAAGATAGTCACTTTGAAATGGGATAATGGATGATGGGAAGGTGAAAAGACACCATCCCACATGGGAATAAAATATTAATTTTATTCAATATATAAGTAAGTGGGTGTATAAGAGGTGCAAGATGAAATAACTTTACACATGTGAGGTGTGGTGGGCAAGGCCACACGCGCGCTTGTGCAAGCCGCCTTGACTTTGGCGCCGCGGGCCGGGCCGAGGCCGAGCCCGTGCCCGTGCCCGTGCCCGTGTCCCCCTTTGGGCCTAGTTTTGCACAAAAAACATTTGTTTTTTATTTTTGGAGAATAAAAACAAATAAAGTTGCAACTTAAAAAGTAAATGACTTTTATAATGGAACAAACACCACTCGGCCACTACTTGGAATTCTGACATAGTGGTCATTGAAGGAGTGCCCACTACCTGGAGGTTCTGACCCATTATCTTGGAGTTTCGCCCCTGCAAAGAAAGAGACCCCAAGACTGGTTGGAAGTCCTATAAATAGAAGCATTGTTGTTGTTCGAGATTACACACTTTCATACTCATTTTCTTTCTTGTACTTGCATAGTGTACTCGATTTTGCACATTTCGATTCGAAAGGTGCCTTGTAATTTGATCTTTCTTTGCTATTACAAGGACGAAGGTACATTGTATCTTTGGGGATAACACGTCTGCATTCGTCAAGACTTATACGGGACATGTTTATCTTGCGGATAGAGTTTTTACTCGCCTCAACTATTCTGCAATTTTCGATTTCTTTGTAATAGTTTGTTACAGTTCCTTGTAATCCAGTTTACAGAAATAAAACACCAGAAATTTCAACAGAACCAAACCGTTTAACCAAAAACAACGAACCAAACCGAACCAAACCATCATTCCGGTTCGATTTTTCGGTTCCGGTTCGATTTTTCGGTTCCCTATTGTTGTTGGAATTCTCCAAAGCTTAAGCATTGGAAAAAAAGGGTTATTTTCAGTTTTAGTACCTCAATTATACCTAGTTTTCAGTTTTGATCCCAAGGTTTCAGTTTAATCAGTTTTAGTACCCAACGTTTGGAGTTTTAATCAATTCAGATACTGTAGTTAAATATATTTGTTAAAAATGACGGTTATTTGGTTGTAAAGGTTTTCCAAACTTTCGAATGTATCATTTTTGGTACCCTATGTTTCTTGGTTTATCAAATTTGGTCCCTAGATATTTCAATTTTTATTCAAAGGACTCGATCTTTTCAATACTCAACTCTTTAACTTTGGGCCACGAAAATGGTATCGAGCCTAGGTTTATTAAGAACTTTTAGTTAAATTTATTATATTTATGTAATTAACAATTGGTGAGGAGAAATTACTCCGAGATTATGGATCCGGACCGATGTCCGAGATGTACCCTTTACGGGACATATCGTCAAATATTGATGATGTATGCACAAGAACACCTTGACCAGGTTTCATATTGGGAATACCAACATGAAGAAAAGGAGCAGCAGGAGCCGACGGGAAACCTTAAAAGGCAATGCAAAATGCGGCGAGAATATTATAAGCGATTTCGGATGCTTAACGGACCACTATATATTCACTTGATGAACCTTCAAGAAACGGTTCATGAAAATTCCCATCGAACAATGATTCCGATGGAGTACGGAGTGGAACGAGATACTTCCAGACAAAATCTAAGATCTCGAAGATCTTAGAGAAATCGAAGACGGTGCGAGAATTATGGCAACCGCCATATTCATTTACGATACAAGTTCATCGAGATCCGAACGGATGGAAACGATGGTGAAATATCGAAGGAAACTCTTGAACTCCTTCATGATATTGAAACGAGTCAAGAACCTGGAGGACAGGCCAAGTTCATCAGGAGGAAGGAAACGTATTGATTTTGGGGCGGTACCCTATTTACACCAAAAAGGAAACCAACCAGAAGTTATACGAAAAATGATGAGATGAGGAGAAGCTCATTACTCTCATCAAAGGAAAATCCATCAAAAATTTAAAAGATGGATATGGAAAAGATGAATCTTAAAGATCTACACGACTGGAGAATCCTTGGCGGGATTAGGTATTGTAGATTTAAAGATGAACGCAGTGAGGAATCGGCTTTGGTTACCTATGACCCACAAGGTAGACCAATTCCTCCACCACCACCACCGATTAATCCTAACGTCGAAGAAAGTACGGGATCACATCATGGAGCTCGGGACGAGAGGATGCCACATCCTGGGGATTTCACGACCGGGAGTGATCCACTTTCGGGGACAGGAGGTCGAAAACCTCTTGCGAGGAACTGGACAACCTACCGGAAGGCGAATGTTTATCGACGCCTTATGGAAGATCGCACGACCCAATACATCCGTATGGGTTGATGTTAAATCTGGACATCCGCATTTTAAAAAAGAAGTTCTCATTGATGAATGGGCTTGACTATGAGAATTTCAGCGAGAACCTCGATCTTACAAAGGATTCATTCATATTACTTCTTGAAATGAGTCTTGAAGGATCGGTGAAGATTGCTCTGGGATATGACCGATGCTAGTACGAAAAGTTCGGTCACATCGGGGAATCACTTAAAGGAATTGTCGATGGTATGGCAAAACTATTCAAAATCCAATTCATCGGCACGGGTTATTTCGAGGATTAAAGGATGAAAAAGAAAGAAATATAAACAAGCCCTCTATAGCCTTGAGTTTCTTTGGATATTTGTCATATTGTGAATATATCAAGTTGTTCACCGAATACGGTGGAAATCAAGATTGAGGAAAAAGAAGTCGCACACTGCTACTATTCTTTGCCAAAATTCCGAGTCCCTGGAGAGAAATGCTTATCGGGGAATACAAGGGTGGAGTCAAGTAGAAAGCGTGGGCGGAAAAATGTCTTTCCTAAAGGCCAAGTTATCTCGAATGGTGCTATCAAGCGACTCCGCACAGAATTACAAGAGATTAAGAGGAATTAACAAAGCGGTTCATCTATGTTGCGTGGATAATGATATCCCAACGATTTGTGGGAGGTCAACCAAGGCGGCACAAGAAGAAAAAGGAGAGAAGCCATCCATACCGCCGAGGAAGCAAAGAAACAACGTAAGTAGGTCTTCATGGAGACCTAGAAGGTTAGTCAAAACAAAAAGCCCGAAGTTATAAATCGGGGCAAAGACCGGCACCAAGGGAGTAGAATCTCATCATCGAGGTTCTAATCAAGCAAGTACCAGTGAGAACCCCGGGAGAAGAACTTTCAGACGAGCTCATACCCGAGCTAATGAAAGTTTCGAGATTGTAATTCTTTGGACTGCGGAGCAAGAGGACATATCTCAGCGGATTGTCCGACAACTTAAACGAGGAATTAGACGCAGTTCGAGGCTACACCAAAAATCGAAGAAGTGTCTATTATCAAGATTTAATACAGGTGTATCAATTTGAGGATATTCCCTCGGATGAAAGCATCTATGAAGAAGAGATCTATTCGAAGATGGAAGTGACTCGGCTCGAGAATCGGAGTGAAGAAGAAATTCTTCACAGAGACGATCGGGGAGGATATGTCGGGATTCTCTCTCTCACACGACGGTTTCTCATAAAACTCTTATGAGAATCATGAAGGAAGATCCAAAGCTTCAAGTCTATGATGGATTTACAATTGGAGCTATGGAAAAAGCATTGGATAAAATTGGGTTTCAGTAATGAAAAACACCAAATTATCCACAGGGTAACAACCGGGAATTTGCTATTCGATGGAGTTTACCAAAGAACTCTGATCGAGATGCGGTTGGTCCCTATTAGAGAAATACAAGAGATCAAAAGCAAAGTTAAAAGAGAAGTTGCAAATACACTCTCATGGATTCATATCGGAGCCATAAGAGTAATCATTAAAGCAACATTCAAAGAAGGAATAGATTCGCCTCTTAATCTTGCTATCTTTGACAAGCGAATCTCGCATCTCAAGGATTCATGCCTTGGAGCGGTTCTGTGAAATTTGTATGCGGGAAATTGGCATTTAATGTCTATCCTAGAATTGCATACAATTTGGGAGATCGAGACTTCAGTAGAGTCCTAACCCTTCATCAAGATTTCAAAAGAGTCGATTTGATGAAAGAAGGAAACAGACCTTACTCGATCACATACAAGATTTCCTATGCTCTCTCGAATACCCATCATTCAAGTATTCTTGAGAAAGGAATTTATTGAAGTCCCAAGAATCTTTGAGGACTTTGCAGGGTAGTTTTACGAGAAATCATTGAATCTCCAACTATTAAGGAGATTGATATGATAATTCAAGATCAACTTGATCTTCAACAAAAGTCGGAGTCTCGAGTTGAGCACAGAAGGATGTCTTTCGGCAAGACATAATGGTAAGTAGCAGCCGTTGGGAAGAAAGGAGAGAAAGTACGATTCAAAGCGCATCCCCGATGTTTTTAAAATAAGGAGGAGAGCTGAAATGTCGAAAAAAAGGATGGCGAGAGGTTGAAGTAATATTCGACATCACTCAAAAGGATAATATTTTTCCTTGTGATGTTTTATATTATCTCCAACAACCAATCGTTGGAAGGTATCAAGGAAGCCTGAAGATAGGAGAAATTGAGCTTACTATCACGGGAGTTGCGGGAAAGGTCCCGAGAACAATTAATATTGGGAATTGAATTTCTTGAGGAACATAAACCTTGGGAAAGATTACAAGACGGAATGGAGTTCAGTGGCTAATAAAAGATACTGAGAATCGAGATGACCACTAGTCCATTCTCCATATACATTTCTATCGGAATGTTATATGTCGAATACAAGGCCGAGTATTTCGCCGCCTATATTGATTCAGTCGGAATATGTCTTGCAAAGCCGGATGTTTTTCCTAAAGAAATTGGAGAAGATTTACCAGCTATTGCAGGAAGGATTTCTCTAAAAGGATTCTTATCCTTAACGGGAATTAAACAAGGTAAATAATGATCGGAGGCGCGGGCGTACCCATGGTACAAAGTAAAAACGCCACCAATCTATTTCCATGATACAGTGCGAGATATTTTGCTAGGAAACAATTTCCTGCAAACATTCAAGCGGTTCACACAAGAGAACGAGACGAGAAGACTTATTTTCACAACCTTATGTGATCATAAAATTATTGTCCAGAGATCGGGAAGCATTTTGAGAAAAATGCCCATTAATTTTCGCAGCGAAGCGTGGTAATGAAGCCAAACCGCAATCCAAAAATGGCGGATAGAAGGAAATTTGGTGAAGCTTTATTATCCTATAGACAATTTGGTTCCATCCGGAAGGATCGGAAGATATGGGATAATAACTTGTATTCATTGAGAATACAAGGAGAAGAACGAGTAACTCCAGAAGCCATTGCAGAATTATGGATGAGTCTAATGGAGAATCCACAGAGTGATGTAACCATAGAGGAACAAATATCACTCGAGGATATCAAGAAGAAGATCCAAAGGAATTACAATGAAGATCCTTTGGCTTGGTGGGATAAGAACGAGCTTAAAGCTTCCTTAAAGGTTAAACCTGGAAAGGAGTACGAGTTCGTAAGATTCAAACCAATCCTTATGAACCAGGAGGATCGTGAGGATATGCAGAAGATACTTAAAGAACATCTTGACCTTAAGTTAATTTCACCAGGAGTTTCTCCATACAGCAGTCCAGGGTTCTTAGTGAGAAACCATGGAGAAATCAAAAGAGGAAAGCCAAGACTTGTTATTAATTACAAGGGAATTAATAACATATTGGAGTTCGACGGATACTATATCCCAAGCAGAGAACATCTGGTTAACTGTATCAAAGGTGCCAAGATATTCTCAAAGTTCGATTGCAAGTCTGGATTCTACCAGATTAAGATGGATGAAGAAAGTAAGAAGTTTCTGACTTTCTCTACACCACGGGGACACTATATTTGGAACGTAATGCCTATGGGATTGGCTAACGCACCCAGGATATATCAAAGAAAGATGGATAATCTTTTCAAAGATTATTTCGATTTCATGTTCGTGTATATCGACGACATTCTAATCGCATCAAAGAACATGAAAGAGCATCTCAAACATTTGGAAATATTTTTGGATGTTTGTCACAAAGAAGGATTAGTGCTTTCGGAAAAGAAGGCGTGTAATCGCAACAAGACAGATTGAATTCCTCGGAATTGAAATCGATGAATGCGGAATTATTCTAGTAATCATATTGTGGAAAAGATACTGAGGGATTTCCGGATACACTAAAAGACAAGAAGAAGCGACTTGAGTTTTTAAGGAGTTGTTAATTTTTTGGAATGTTTATTAACAATCTAGCATACTACGAGGAAGGTGTTTAGCCCATTACTTAAAAAAGATGCGAGATTCAAATGGGAAGATGAACATCAAGAAGGAATTAAGCAACTTAAAGAAGTTTGTAAAAAGCTTCCAAAACTTGCGATTCCCAAGACGAGGATGAAATGGTTGCGTACCACGGATGCCGGTGATGATTGGTGGGGGCGGTTCTTACGAAAGTCACACCAAATGAGGAAGTGCCATGCAGATATCTTGCAGTGGTTTATTCACCCTAGTGAAGCAACTCGGTGGCATATTAACGAGAAAGAATTCTTTGCAATCGAGAAAGGCTTTTAAAAAATGGCCTCTATTTTTCTTGGCTAAAAAGTTTACTTTAAAAATTGATAATTCAAGTGTCAAGGCTTTTAAAAAAAACAAAATTGAATCAAAACCGAGAAAAGGCTCGATTACTTAGATGGCAAGTGAATGTCAATATTATGATTATGATATTGTCATTATAAAATCTCATGAAAATATTCTTGCAGATTTCTTGACACGAGATGGAAGGACGCGTTCTTGGCGAGGTCCTTAAACGAGTAAGACATCTCGGGAAAACCTGGAGAGTCTAGAACGAGATTTTGGGACGTTATGTCTCAATGCGAGAGTTCTTTGGACGACTTCAACAGTGACGAGGAAATCCGTTTCTAGTCAAATACGAGCATGCCGGTTCGCTCAAGGACAATTGTTCTTAAGATCTGCAAGGCCTCTCTTCCAGCCGCATCTCTACGGTGCAAAAAGGGGCCGAGAGAGTACGGGGCTCTAACCCGGAGGTTATGGATTCAAGTACCATAATCACAAGTGTTGGTGATGCATCCCCCGAGGATGTACAAATCAGAAGCGAATGTTGAAGCTCCGGTGTCACAACCCGAGTCTTCAAGTCAACCCAAAGACACCTCGGGGTAAAGAGGGAGAGTTGAATCTTAGGCCACGAGGCATGTGCAAATCTAAGGTTCAAATCGACGAGAATAAGATTTCTCCTATGCGGGTATATCGGCGGCAATGGGAGAAACTAGTTACAAGACAAGGTATTAACCCTTAAAAAAACAATGGTTGATATCTCGGGAAGTATCCCGAGTTTGGATGAAACCAGGAAGTCATCCAAATGAAGTACAGGAATGGTATACTTTTGGAGCTTTAGCTTCAATCTATACCGTGTCACCAGGATTCCCGAGAAATTTCAAAATTACCGAAATGGATTGGGAAGTCATTTTTATGAGACTGGGCCAATAATCCACACTTGGCCGCAGGCGATATTTTGGAACCGTATTTTATCGGTGCGGCTCTGAACAGCGAAGAAAGGCTTTAATGAAGCTTTTCATTTCATCAAGCTAAGAAGATAGGATGGAAATGCTTTAAAATATATTAAGCGCAAACTTCAGGAAGAAGGACCAATGTTAGTAGGAGCATTTTTCAAGAGAAGCTTCTACCTGACGAGCATGGGGTCTTTGGGTTTGTCTAATCGAAATGGACAAAGTCAAATATCCATTTAAGTTCTTCCGCAGTCGGCGAATGGATCTTTCCTTTTGAATTCGATATTTGGATCAACCACAGGATTTGCAGAGGAACTCTTGAAACCAAAAGGAGAATTCTCTAGGAAAACAAGATTCCGCGAGCAAAGAAACTTACAGGAAATTTTGTAACATGGCGCATGTTGGCCGTTGGATCGGCCAGGATCTGTCAAGCATGCCCCGAAAGGATGAAGGAACCCGAGTTTGGGAAAGGTTTCACCCAAACCCGACCGACAGGACCATACATTTGGAAAGGACAAGGGCCCGCTTACAAGAGACGCGTTTTCCTCGGGGACCACGCAAACCAACTTTTTAGAAGATTCCCGACAACTTTCACACGGGCGAAGTCACGCGGAAGAAAAAAAAAAACCGGTGGCAAGTGCAGGCGAATGCGAGATATGAGGATATGGCGTAAGCGGTGACGTCATAAGTCAGACAAGATTTGGAGTCCGCCTTTGAAGTCCGGACTTACCTCTATAAAATGCGGATTTGAAGGAAGTTCGAGGACATCGAACATTTCCTTAGTTTTCTTACAATAAAACGAGTGAAAATTTGTAATAAGTTTGAGTGTTTAGTTTTTTAAATTTATGTATTTTCGAGTGCAAGCACTCAATAATGAGAGGCTAAACAAGTTTTCTCCTCCCAAAAGGAGATTACTAATGTAATAAATTTTTCTTTAAGTTCTTAATAAAAGAAAGGCTTTTGTCAACATGTGTTCATAGTGTTCTATTGATCTATCCCTTTGAAGAAATACTTTTACGCCCTGGAGTAGGAAACGAACCAAGCCGTTTGTCTTTGGCCCAGTCTTGAAGGGGCCGGATAACTTGCGCAGATCATCTTCCCGAGGGTGAGGTTGAACAGTGAGGAGCCGTTTGTCAAACGATCCGGGGCGTAATTTTCCGGTGGCGTTGCGAACCACTTAACCCGAGCGGTGTTTCGGTCAAAAGAGGTATGAATTTTAAGGGATCTATTAATTTTACTACGGAAGCATGTTGGGCTCGATATGGTCGTAATGGACTATTTCCATTATTGTAGCGTAGTAAAGTATGGGTCTTTGGAAGAGATTATTCATAAAACATTAGATCGAAATTGAAAGGTTGTTTAAGAAGGAAACTCGCTATAACAGTGAGTTAAACTGTTAGAGTTAACGGAGAGTTAACGGAAAGGTACCAAATATGATTAATTTTGGGAACATTAGGTACCAATCTTGATTAGGTTGAAAACAGGGGTATCAAAAGTGAAATTAGGGTATAGATTGAGTATGAAAAATGAAATTATCCCAAAAAAAAAGAAAATAATAATTAAGGTGGGACCCACCTCAGGAACAAAACTTCCATTTCCGGACCTTTTACACCCATTTTCTCTCTTACAGCTCATTTTCCATATATAAAAACCCTACTCTCTCTCTCTCTCTCTCACACACACACAGAGCACTCAGGGAAAAAAAAAAGAGAAAAAAACTCAGTCCTGCACACACCTATACATACACACACACACATACATACAGACACCAACTCATCTTCCCCCATTTCCCCCTAATATAAAAAACCCTAATTTCCCATCTCCTTCCTCTTTCCACCCCCCACCCCAACCCACCAAATGCCTCACCCCTAGCCCACCTCCATTGCTCCACCTCCACAAATGACAATCACTCTAGCTCTCACTCTCACTCTCTTTCTCCTCCTCCTCCACGACCAAAGCCATGTTTCTGCTTCCCAGGATGAAATCAGATCACTCCTTGAGTTCAGAAAAGGCATCAAATCCGACCCCTCAAACCGAATCTTCTCCACTTGGGTTACCCCCTCCAACGTCTCCGCCTGCCCAGCCGACTTCCACGGCGTTGTTTGTGACCCCGCCACCTCCTCCGTGGTCGCCATTGCCCTTGACCGCCTTGGACTCGTCGGCGACCTTAAATTCAGCACTCTCATTCCCCTGAAGTTCTTGCAGAATTTAACCCTTGCCGGAAATGCGCTTGCCGGCCGTCTTGTGCCGATTCTCGGGGTAATGTCGTCTCTTCAAGTGATTGATCTCTCTGGTAATCAATTCTACGGTCCGATTCCAGCTCGGTTGACTGATCTCTGGGCGCTGCATTATCTCAATTTGTCTAATAATAATTTCTCTGGAGGGTTTCCTGCTGGAACTCGTAACTTACAGCAGTTGAAAGCGTTGGATTTGCATTCGAATCAGCTGCAGGGAGATGTGCATGAACTGATCCCTGAGCTGAGGAATTTGGAGTACTTGGATTTGAGCAATAATAATTTTTTCGGGTCCATGGAATTGAGTGTGGAGAATGTTTCTAGTTTGGCTAATACTGTGCAGTATATAAACATGAGTGGGAATGATTTAGGAGGTCGGTTTTGGGTGGGCGATGCAATGAGGTTGTTTCGGAACTTGCAGGTATTGGATTTGGGTGATAATGGGATCGCTGGTGAACTGCCGGAGTTTGGGCAGTTGCCAAATCTTCACACGCTGAGGCTAGGAAGTAATCAGCTTTTTGGGTCTGTACCAGAGGAGCTCTTGCAGGGGGCTATCCCATTGGTAGAGTTGGATCTCAGTGTTAATGGATTTTCGGGTGAGGTGTTGATGTGGTTTTTTTAATTGTTTTTATTGTTTTTTTTTTAAATTGTTGCTGACTGTTATCTTAGTGTTTGCTTTTAATGTAGATATATTATTTTGTGATTTAGGCTATTGGATCACTGTAAGAATTCGTGCTCCTTTGATTCAGATTTCTGTGCGGCGCATTTTGTGCATTACATGAATTATCTGCTGTTGTATTTGGAACACATTAACAAACTCTAGATCTTTTGGTCGATTATAGGGCGACACGTGTCGGTTAATGATTTATGCTCTATATACCTGCCATTGTACGCGCTTTATGTTATTTGCTTCTTTTTCTTTCTCCATTGGTTGTTATATTAATGCAAACCTGAGAAGGATAAAGAAAAACCATTTTTTTCTTTTTTGCTAGAAGCCAGCGTTATTTAGTTGCTATAGTCCTCAAATTAGAACCCTAAGCTCCTCTGGTTGTTCTGGTTTCACTAATAATGCACAAGTATTTAAAGATCAAAGCAGCTCAAAGATCATGTTGTGGTGCATTAGTTGTTTTTTTGAAGACATAGGGCAGATGAGTCGCAGCAATTAAATCACAACAATAGTATAGATACAAAATTCTTCAAATTAAAACCAGACCTCTACGCTGTCTTTGCTAATGACTCAATTGTGCTGCTGGTGACATTATTATATATTCATAGATTGAGTTATTTGTTTTGAAATGGAGTTCACTGTGCCACTGATGACGTGGAGTATTCGGTTATTGGTGTTGAAATACTTTTTAGGAAGAAGATTGCAAGAGTCCGCATTTGGGAAAATTCCTTATTGCAACTGTCCATGTTTCCGTCTTAGCTGGGATGGGCATAGTAATGGAGATGGGTGGCGGCAGCCACAGACAAAGTCCTGATTTTTTTCCTTAATCATCACTGTTTTATAAACAGTTTAAAGGTTATTAGAGCTAAATTAGACCATGCAAGTTGTCCAATCAGTGAACAGCCAAATTTCTCACTGTCATTGATTAATTTAGTTCCTTTTTTATCAGTTGAATTATTTTCGCAACTAATTGGGCCATAATGTTTTGGGATTCTCGACAAGAAAGCCTGAACTCATTACCTCTAGACCTATAAAGATGGTGCTAAATTTTTACTTTATATCTTACTGACACAGTTTAACAGAGAAATTTTCATTATTGTACTGTTTAAAGTTGGAGGTCCTCAATTAATAGCTCTTATTCGGAAATTGATTGATATAGTCAATGGTGTTTAGCATGAAGTACTGAGGTTTTTGTAACATCAAACTGCCTATGTTGTGTTTCTGTACATGAATATTATGCATAAATCTATTTTGCCCGTATAATACAGATACTCTAAGCACAGCATCTAGAATTTTATTCCATCTTCTGAGAGGAATAGCAATTTTTGTTTTTCCCACTTGTACTTTGTACTTCACAAATGTGAAACTAAAACAGACGCGTTTTACCACAATTTCACATGTTAAGCAAAACGACAGTTTCTGCATCGAATCTTTTATTTGTCTCTTTGCATTGTATATATTTAGTTTTCATTTTCTATGATTTCAATGTTTTCTCTGAAGGAATTCTAAGTGTACCATTTACATTTTCAGGTCCCATTCCGAAGATCACCTCAACAACTTTGGTTACTCTCAACCTTTCATCGAACTCAATCTCAGGTTCATTGCCACCGTCGTTGGGAAATTGTCTGGTTGTTGATCTTAGCAGAAATCTTCTATCAGACGACATATCTGTCCTGACAAATTGGAATGACAATCTGGAAATTTTAGATTTGAGCTCCAATGGCTTGACAGGAAACATTCCCAATTTGACACAGTTCCAAAGATTGACTTTGCTCAGTGTTAGAAACAATTCCTTAGAGGGGGCATTGCCTTTGTCATTGGGCTCGAAGCTCAGTACAGTTGATCTGAGCTCCAACGGATTTGATGGCCCAGTTCCATATAGCTTCTTTACTTCAATGACCATAACAAGTTTGAACTTGTCAGGCAATCATTTGACTGGACCAATTCCTCTTGAAGGCTCTCATACAAGCGAGTTATTGGTTCTACCTTCTATCCCACCAATGGAGTCTTTAGATCTTTCAAATAATGCCTTGACTGGTGGATTACCTTCTGATATAGGTAACTGGGGAGGCTTAAGGTGTTGAATCTTGCAAGAAATAATCTGTCAGGACAGTTGCCAAGCGAATTAAGCAAACTTACTCTTCTGGAGTACCTCGATTTATCCCACAACAATTTCAACGGTCATATTCCTGGTAGACTACCGTCGAGCCTGAAGTTCTTGAATGTGGCTTACAATAATTTATCAGGAAAAATTCCTGAAAACTTGAACAATTTTCCTGATTCTTCGTTTACACCTGGAAATGACGGGCTTGAACACCGCCGTTCCTCCCCATCTGATAGTCATGTTCCAAACCAACTAGACAGACGAAATCAACACAGCTCTAACTCTAGCATCAAAATAGCTATTATTGTTGCATCAGTTGGAGCTGCTGTGATGATTGCGTTTGTTCTTTTGCATATCGTCGAGCTCGTCGTCAGGATTTCCGTGGACAAGGTGGATTTCGTGGCCAGGCTGCTGGTGGAGACGTCAAAGTTGGGAGATTTGGTCGGCCTTCACTTTTCAACTTCCATAGCAGCGCAGAACCACCTCCAACTTCATTAAGCTTTTCTAATGACCATTTGTTGACTTCAAACTCGAGATCATTGTCTGGGCAAATGGAGTCTGGTAGTGAAATTGTCGAGCACATATTGCCTGAGGGAGTGGCAGCTGGTCCCAGCCAACAAGATAACAATCATCCGACAACATCAGGAAGGAAATCCTCTCCGGGGTCTCCAATAGCCTCTTCGCCCCGTTTTATCGACACGATAGAACAACCCGTTACGTTGGACGTTTATTCACCGGATCGATTGGCTGGAGAACTGTTCTTCTTGGATGCCTCACTCATGTTTACGGCTGAGGAGTTGTCTCGAGCTCCAGCTGAAGTTCTGGGTAGAAGTAGCCATGGCACTTTGTACAAAGCTACCCTAGATAATGGGCATATGTTAACTGTGAAGTGGTTGAGGGTTGGCTTAGTCAAAAACAAGAAAGATTTTGCGAAGGAAGTGAAAAAGATTGGATCAGTTAGGCATCAGAATGTTGTTCCTTTACGTGCGTATTATTGGGGACCGAGAGAACAAGAAAGGCTTATCTTAGCAGACTACGTATTGGGCGATAGCTTGGCTTTACATCTTTATGGTAAGGCGCACAAGCTGCTCATATGGCATCTACGCATTCTTATAAATATTATATGTTTGCATCCAAGATTAGAGATTTGCTTTAAATTGGGGGATGGGGAGGTGCATTTACTCGTGAAACTATTTTATTTGATCTAGCAACAAATTTTTGGTATTCATTCAAGATCCAGTTTCACGGCATAAATAAATTTAGTTTCAATTCATCAATAGCAACGTGGATCAGCGACTCTTATTTGGCTTTGGTTTACACACCAATAGGGTGGTGAAGGGTGATTTCTGAAAGGGTTAATTACAAAAAATACCCTTGAGGTTTAGTCTAATTACAAAAAAACCCAGCTATCTTTCAAAAATGCAAATACCCTCTCGAGAGGGGTATTTGTTAGGTAAATACAACTTCAAGGGGGTGTTTGTAACACTTAGGGGGTATTTGTAATTTTGGAAGTACCTGTAGTTTTTGTAATTAGGCTAAACCTTAGGGGTAGTTTTTGTAATTATCCCTAAAAAGAAAGTTAATTAAAAGTTCTACGACCCATTCTTTCTTTGCCGAATACTGAGCATTATACATTATTTTGCAGAGTCAACACCTCGGAGGTACTCCCCGTTATCGTTCAACCAAAGGTTGAGAGTTGCAGTCGATGTTGCTCGTTGTCTTATGTTCCTTCACGACAGAGGTCTCCCTCATGGAAACCTAAAGCCAACAAACGTACTCTTATCAGGCTCGGATTACAGCGTTCGTCTCACTGATTATGGTCTCCACCGTCTGATGACACCTGCAGGCATCGCAGAGCAGATACTAAATCTCGGGGCTCTTGGCTATCGTGCACCAGAACTCGCCAGTGCAGCCAAGCCCATCCCGTCATTTAAGGCTGACGTATATGCATTTGGTGTTATCTTGATGGAAATTTTGACCAGAAGAAGCGCTGGCGATATTATATCAGGTCAATCTGGGGCCGTTGATCTTACGGATTGGGTTCGACTCTGCGATCAAGAAGGACGAGGAATGGATTGCATCGACAGAGATATTGCTGGAGGGGAAGAACACTCGAAAGCCATGGATGATATGCTCGCCGTTTCATTGAGGTGCATTCTTCCTGTAAATGAAAGGCCTAATATCAGACAAGTCCTTGATGATTTGTGTTCTATATCTGTGTGAAATTTGTATATGTGGGTTGGAATTAATTCTTTTCTGTGACTTGTTCATTGGGTTTTTCTTTTTCTTTATTTTTCATTTTTAAATTGGTTACATTGCCTTCTAATTTGGGCTAATCTTCAGATGTGTTTAGTTCCTCCCCTTCGATTTTTGTGTAAAGGGATGTTTAATCCATTGATTAATTGACATAAGTCCCAATCTGATTTTTGTGTAAAGAGCATTTGTCTGTATTTTTTTAGCTTATTTTTACTGGCAATTTAAGTTCTCTTATTCAAACCACGGAGCTGAAAATTGGATGTTCACCCAAAGCACCAGCCTAACCAAACGGAGTCGGACCAAAGTTGGGCTTGCTTTTATAAAGTCATTGTGTTTGTAATTATAAAAATTACGTTTGAGGCTTACTTTTATCATAAAAAGATTTTATTTATTTTTTAGAATTATAAATACTCGCTTGAAGTATTATAAATATCTCTTGAGGTTTGTTTTTTGTTTATAATTATCTATTCGATATATTTAATTTGTAAAATAGAATTTATAATATAAAATTATATTATATAAAATATTTTGATTTTAAAGATAATTAATGTAATTCACCTCGACTGTATTTAGGAACTCTTCAAAATACTTTTTCTTAAATATGGATTGAGTAAACTCTCCATCCAAAGATGTCCATCCAATTCAAGTGAACAACAAAATCCACTCAAATCAAAATATGTTTTTTTTCTTAGTTTATTTATAGAAAATTCAAGCGAATACGGAATACCTTTTGATGTTTTTTTTTTTTTTTTGTGCACATCTCTTGAGAGTAGATCCCCTCTTCTTTTCTCACGGATTTAGATTTGTGAAATGGTCTCACACAAGTTTTTGCTTTTTTTTTTTTTTCTTTTTTCTGGCTTTATAAATATCTATTCGATAAGTGGTATTTGTGAAACAGATATATAACGTAAATTAATTTCTTATTATCAATTTAAAAAATTTAAAATAATTTTTGTAATTCACCTCTATTGTATTTAGGGACTTTTGGGTTGGGACTTTTATGAAACTTATTCTTAAAATTGGGTTGGAATTTGTCCCACCGAGTTCAAGTGGATAACAAAACCGACTATCAAAATATGCATTTTTCTTACTTTTGTTTATCAAAATTAGGGATGGCAATGGGAAAGGTCAGGTCGGGTATCTAAAGATGCGCCCTGTCCTTAGAACGAGGTGGGATGGGACGACCCGTTGTGGGTCATGGAGTGGGATAGGTCGACCCATTCTGGCCCGAATTACTAGTCAAATTTACAATGGCCTGATTTATTAATTTGATGTATTTCAGTATATTAAAAAAAGTTAAAATTCATACTTATTTAAAGAAAATATAAGGAAATGTCATGTATTGTATATTTGATTTTCTCTCTTGTTAGTAAGTTAGGGTGTGGTACCTATACATTATGCATAGGCGTAATTAGTTTAAAATATACTTATACTTTTCCTAACATTTTCTGAACTTGTTGAAATCGTATTCTATACTTACTATAAATACATTGTGTTAGAAATTAAATCATAGTATTAGCATGCTTTAATTCAACAAATCAACAAGCAATGATAAATCCATGAATTTTTTACAACGAGGACACAAAATAAATATAAGGGATAATTACAAAAATAAACACCAATGAGATTTAGCCTCATTAAAAAAAACTCAGTTATCTTTTAAAATAAAAAATATCATTTAAAGTGTTACAAGCATTCAATTGAGGTTTGTACTTATAACAAATACACATTCTTAAAGAGAAATAAATACAAATGGGTCTTTCTAATTTTGAAAGCTAACTGAGTATCATTATAATTAGGTAAAGTCTTAAAAAGTAACTTTTATAATTTTCACTACATACAATTATAACCTACATCAAAAATAGTTAATGATACATACCTTATTATTTGTAAATTAATTAGAAATGAATAGTAAATAGTAAAAAACTATGGGGGCACGTGCACCCATTTAAGATTCATGGATCCTTATACGTCAACAAGCATGCTTCAACAAAATATCTACCATTATAATACGAGTATACGAAGATATAATCTTAAACACAGAAGTAGAGCAGTCAAAGTGTCCGGGTCGGGCCGGCCCAATGCCGACCCATCGGGCCAAAGAGGAAATCGGGCGGGTCGGGCCGACCGAGATTTTTTGGGGCCGCTATTTTGGGGAGCCCAACTCACCCATGTATTAAAAATACACTAAAATTACTTGGTGACCCCGATGTTTAAACTAAAGGACAAAATAGCCGGATCTTTTCGCCTACAAAAATCGTAGCCCACCGACTCTATTACCAGGGTCGGGCCAGTGGCCATTTTTGACAAATGACTTTACATAGAAGCGTACCTAAATCCATAGTTTGAGAATTCTTGATTTGGTTTTGACTTTCAAACGATCAGTTCCTTTAAAGATTCTCTATAGACGTTCTGTCGAAGGGAGATAACATATATATGCTTTTCTTCTCTTTTTACTGTTGTTTGGGACCATAACCTTTTTTGGATAAGTTTCTTTTTGATTTACAATTTGGTCTCTCAACAAATTGTTAATCTCCTAATAGTATCTACACATTTAATTCAATGACAATTTGATACCCTTTTAACCTAAAATTAAAACTTTAGTAGATCGCTTTAATTGGATTATACCTTATATGTGATTGTAGACATTTAATTAACAATATTAGTCCAAATTAAATATTTCCAAAAATCCCCCACTTGGACTACATATGTCACCGAATAAATATGCAATACCGTATGACCTCATACCTTGTTGTTATATGTAGGGGTATCCCTAAACAACCTCGTTCATTGATTGCATAGATATAAGACTAAAGAGGTTGTCATCACTTTAAACGTGAATAAACCCATCAATAACCACACATACTAATACAACCAAATGACATAGAATAATCATGGACGCGTAGCATGAAATGCATGACGTAATGTAATCTAACATCCATATTTCCAATTGGCCACCTTATTCTTAGTGAGGTCAACCATAACAAAAATGACAGAGTGTAATTAACCGAATACTATATACATGTACATAACTATCCAAAAACACAAAATGTGTCCATAATAATGTGTAGAGTAATAATATATTACAAACTCCCACTAAACCAAAGCATCCTGAAACTGTATCACATCAATACGAGCAGTATGCTCGTGAAAGACCACAGGTGCTAAACCTTTAGTAAGCGAGATCCACAATCACTGAGTTTGTCTCGATAAGCTCTA
Organism: Rehmannia glutinosa; assembly: GCA_016081115.2. Classification (NCBI taxonomy): domain Eukaryota; kingdom Viridiplantae; phylum Streptophyta; class Magnoliopsida; order Lamiales; family Orobanchaceae; genus Rehmannia; species Rehmannia glutinosa. The sequence goes on along the minus strand of CM071932.1, from coordinate 22,586,294 downwards.
TAGTTATCTATCCACTCTGTACCATTTCCTTCACAATCAAGAACTTTATGTCAATATGTTTTGACTTAGGAGAGCTCTTGTTTAGGGATGGCAACATGGTGAGTTTGGAATGGGTTTGGCCAAATTCGGAATCCACCCCACCCCGCCTTGGACCCATGATCCAATGGGTTCAACCCGCTGGAGCCGCCGGAAATAATTTCTGGGACTTAGACTCTGTCTTCATAGATTGTCCTCTGTATAATGTAGAACCTGTTAGTTCAAGTGGCTACGAAAATCTAGAGAGGGGAGGGTGAATAGATTTTCCCTATTTTCCAATTTATCCCCTCTTTTGCGAGTAATATGATGACAAATAAGAATGTGCAGAAAAATAAATCAACACTCAAGGATTTATAGTGCTTTAACCTACCTAGGGCCTACATCCACTACTACCGGTTATGTCCAAGTGGATTTCGAAAAAAAATTTATTAATTGATACCAAACGATTACAACTTCACCTTGAAGAGCACCAAACTCTTTAACACGAAAAGCACCAAACTTTTAATCAACTAATTCTAATCAACCAAATATGTTCTTGCCAAAAGAAAACTAACAAGAATTTCTTATTTTGGATGATGTTACAAATACAATCAATATTACACTTTAAATGAAATATTACAACTCAAAAGTACAAGTGTAATCAAAAAGAAAAACCTATCAAGCAAGATGTGAAAATGTAGTGCTTAAGTTATTACAACAAAATATGAAAGTGAGAGCTTTAAAATTTTGCTAAGATATTCTTGTTGTGATGTAGAATTATGTGTTGTATTGATCATCCATTTTTCTCCATCTATTTATAGAAGAGCTCCATGATTTGAATTCCAATGTAGACTCCTCACATTTGAATTTTGTCTGAAAAAGAAAGGTTACAAGATCCACAAAATAATGGTCAAAAGTGATAAATTGATAAAAGTAAATCTTGTTGTCTGCTGTAGTTCAAAATCATCGATTTTGAACAAGGCGACCGATAGGTTGACCGGTCACTATGTTGTAAAATTTGAATTTTAAAACCGTTGAGTACAATCTCACACAGGTCGCTATGTTGTAAAATTTAAATTTTCTTTGACCATTGTTGCGTCGAGTACCTAAATAAAATTATTTTGTGGTACCTTCAAGTGTTTGGGTCCATTTGGATTAGCATTGAGACTTTTCGGTCTCCAATAATAATTTGAGTTATTTCTAGCCTGACAAGAATTGATGGTGTGACCACATTTACCATAGTAAAAACATGTAATAGTTTTAGAAGCATGAAGATTGGTATAAGTAATAGTTGGTACTTGGTTCTCTTTCATATCATTGATAACATTTGGCTTATAACCAAGTCATAGTTTCAAATGATCACTACGTTGTACATCAAGAATTTTGGTGATTTTATCATTACTCAAATTAAAAACTTCATCAATATATCATTTTGTTTTTTTCATATCAAGTGTAACATTATGATCACTAATCAATATCCTAAGAAACAAGAGTTCCATTTTGTTTTTTCAAATGTTTGTTTCATATTTTAACTCCAATTATCAAGTGTAACATTATGATCACTAGTAAGAGATTCATAAGAAACAAGTAAATTTTCTTTTTCTAGTTTCATGCTATTAATCCTTGTCCATTTTTTACAAATTTCATAATTATTCTATCAAGTTCATCTTCATCTCCATATATATCTTCCTCATCACTTAAATAACAATTTTTCGATTTTGAGGCGAGACCTTTTGGAGTTGATTCCATATCCAGTTGAGAAATAAATACTCTTGAACTACTCTTTTCATTGGTATAGACTTCAAAGATCAGAAGATTGCCAATAAGCTCATCAAAATTTTGAGTTTCCAAATTTTGAGCTTCCGTGATAGCCGTAATGTTATCATACCAAGAGGCGGGAAGATCATTTAAAACTTTGTGACTTTATCCTCTTCATTAATAATTTTTCTGAGTGTCATTAAAGGATTAACAATATTGTCTTGCCTTTCCAACAATTTGAAGATATTTTCTCCATTATTCATAGTGAAATATTCGAATTCTTTTACCAACATGGTCTTTTGATCTTGTTTCACTTTCTTAGTGCATTCATAGATAACTTCTAATTTTGTCCACATAATGAGCGGATTGAATTCATGTAAAGTGATTATACTCCATAGCGGTAAGAGAACAATGAAGAATGTTAAGAGCTTTACCATTTAAGGAGAATATTTTCTTGTCTTGATCATCAAAATCCTTGAAAAGTTTAGGAGTTTGAGTTTCATCCTCCTTTTTCTTCATTGGGATGGATACTCCATTTATGACCGTATTCTAAATATCAAACCCGCAACCTTGTAAGAAGCACTCGGTTCTATCTTTCTAAAAAACATAATTGTTGGAGTAAAAAAGAGAGGGACTATTAGATAAAGCACATGTTGGAAGATTGCTCTCGTCGTAGCCATGGATCTTTTCTCTTTACTCGTAAAGATAAAATGAGCTTGCTAAAGAGTTTGGCTTTGATACCACTAATTAGTCCAAGTGGTTACGAAAACCTTAGGGGAAATGAATAGAGTTTTCCGATTTTTTGATTTATGTCCTCTTTTCCAGTAATATGATGACACATAAGAATGTGCAGAAAAATAAATCAACACTCAAGGATTTATAATAATTCAACCCACCTAGGGCCTAATCCACTACCACCCGGTATGTCCGGGTGGATTTTGAAAAGAAAATTTAATTAATCGATACCAAGCGATTACAACTTCACCTTGAAGAGCACCAAACTCTTCTTACAACAACAACCTTGAAGAACACCAAACTCTTCTAACTCGAAGAGCACCAAACTCTTCTTCACCTCGAAGAGCACCAAACTCGTTAACACGAAAAGCACCAAGGTTTTCAATCAACTAACTCTAATCAACCAAACGTGTTCTTGCCAAAAGAACACTAACAAGAATTTCTTATTTTGGATGATGTTACAAATACAATCAAGATTACACTTTAAATGGAAATATTACAACTCAAAAGTGCAAGTGTAATCAAGAAGAAAAACCTATCAAACAGGATGGAAAGCGTATGACAGGCTATTACAGCAAGATATGAAAGTAAGAGCTTTAGAATTTTGCTGATATATTCTTGTTGTGATTGTAGAATTGTATGTTGTATTGATCCTCTAATCTTTTTCATCCATTTATAGAAGAGCTCCATGATTTAAATTCCAACATAGGCTCCCACAATTGAATTTTGTCTGAAAAATAAAGGTTACAAGATCCACAAAATAATGGTCAAAAGTGATAAAATGATAAAAGTAAATCTTTTCGTCTGCTGGAGGTTCAAAATTATCTGATTTTGAATAGGGCGACGATAGGTCGACCAGTCTCTATGTTGTAATATTTTAATTTTAAAACCATTGAGTACAATCTGACACAGGTTGCCCAGAGGGGTTGACCGGTCGCCCTGGGGGTCAACCTATGCATGCTACTTGTTAAAATGGAGGAGTTCAAAAATCACTTTCGTGTATCGTTTCTATATTGAGCAATAGGCCAACCTCTTCCCGGGGGCATTTTGGTTCGAGAAAAAATTTGACTAAGTCTTTGATGACCTGTTATTGTTAAAAAGACATTGAAAAGTGAAAACCAAGTTTTACAGCGGTTGGATTTGTTGTTTTAATTAAGTTAAAAATATTAAGGTGAAATCATCAAAATCAAAAATAATTTTATCTACGAGCCCCCAAAATTAAAACCAGCTTACATATCATTTAACACATATGACCGATATGAAGTACTAGGCACCGCTTTTTGGGAAATAGAAAGGCTGCGCTGAAGGATTACAAAAACCTTGTGTAAATGCAATGCTCTATATAGAGATGGCAAGGGGGGTTCGAAACCCACCCCGCTAGGGGCGGGTCTAAACAAGGGCAAACGAGTTCTGGGGCAAGTTATGGACCCATTTGACTAAAACCTGCTGGGTTCGGGGCGGGTAACGAGCTTGGCCAAACCCCCCATAACGCCCTATATATACTAAAAATATTTATTTCTTATTGTTTTAAGTTTTACATTATATAGGCTTTTTCTTATTCTTTCTTCATATCAACATGTTATCATTGAAAGTCATCTAATTGTTTATCTGTGGTCTTTTCCCCACCTTTTTTTGTGTGTGAAGTTTAGCTTTGTTTTGTCAAAAATCAAGATTACTGGTTTTTTCTACTAAACACAATGAACTTTCAACACAATAGAAGTTTGTTAGTTTTACCTGTAATGCTTCAACTTCTTAACAAGCTTTGGATTGAACACATAATCTTAGAATAACCACCTGGTTCACCATTGGTTTTGCATTTCACATGATATTTTTTGTTATGCAATTTAAGAGTTTTTTTCTTTAATTATTGTTTCATTAATGTTAGGAAATTTATTTGTATATATTTAGATGATGCATAGAAAACTTATATTAGAAAGTTGACACCCCATTTTTTCGTATATATTTCAACTATGTAATGGTTAGGAAATGAGCTAAGTTATCAAGCGTAGGAGTTGAAGATGCGAGAAGACCGATGAAAAAATGCGAGAGAAGATTCGGAACATTGTCATAGCCGAGTATCGAAGAAGATTCTCACTAGAGTAAAGAAGTTGTGTCTCTCAAGACACTCACAAATCGAGTCATCCAAGAATCAAGGAGAAGACTAAATAAATGGGTAAAGCGGTTTGAAGGACTCGAGAGAAAGTCAAGAGGTGCATTGCAAAGAAAAGTCAAAGACTTACCCAGAATGGTAAAGGACATACCTGCAACCTTAAAAATTGTCTTGTTGAAAGAGTGCAAGTAGTTAGACCCAATGGGAAGTTTGCAGAAAATGGACACGTTTCATGCACCTGCTGAAGCATTAATGTTAAGGTTGGGTTAACATCAAAAGTTGCACAATAATACAAGCCAACGAACAAGAAGTGAAGTTTGAAAAATTATCTTTCTCTTCAGCGAACACTTTTTTGAAACTCTCACTATAAAAGCTGAGGAAAATTCTGAGAGAAGTACGTGACACACATAAGAGAAATCTGGGTAACCAAGCAAATTTGCAATATTCTCTCAAAGCTAAACATTCCAAATCCTCAAGCCTAAACACTTCAAGTGATTCTAACCAACACAACTCAGTGAATGAAGGAAGAAAACTCCAACCAGCTGAAGAGGAAAAACTGTTTTTAAAGAACAAGGGGCCTGCACTTCACGTTGTGAAGGACGTGAAATAATGTTCAAGTTAGAGCCTGATTCGAATCCAATAAAGGGCTATGTGATCAAGTCCGAAGGGTTTGAAGAGCTAAAGTAGTGAAGCAACTGCCTTACGAAGAAGCTGAGTCCCAAGAGTGAAGCCAGTTGTGTGATCAAGGCTTACTCGAACTGTATCATCCTTTTTGTAGCTGTTGTTGCATTAGTAGATTACCTCCAAGAGTTGGAGAATAGTGGAGTAGAGAAATTACCCATCCGCGAACCACCATAAAATTCTTTATTTAATTTACTTTCAACATTTTATTTTCTGCATATCTTTATAATTGCTGATAAATTTGCTCACTCAATTGATAATAACTTAATCCAAAATAAGTGTTGAAAACCATATTCTTAAAAAGGGTGTAAGACTTCTACTGTAAAATCCAAGTAAACTAGTTTTCTAAAAAGCTCACCTCACACAGCTAAGTTACTTTGTCAACAGCTCTCTCGAGTCTATTGAGTGGTTAACTCTCATGTTGAGGTTAAAACCAACTGTCTCGCAAGAGACTTAGTTGTTTATTGCAAACTCTGATTTAATTTGAAATCGAAGAATTGGTTAAGCCTATTCAACCCCCCTTTATAGACTTAACTGACACCCCTTGGGACCTACAAGTGGTATCAGAGTGGTTGGTTCAAGGAACCTTCCGCACTGGTTACTGAACTAGATCTCAATCTTTTTAAAAGATCAATACTTGAAAGTTTTTCAAATTTTCTTCCAAAATGTTATTATCATGGAATAAAATCTATCCTGTATTTCCATGTTTACTATTGAAAAGTTTGATGACTGGAAAATTCGCATGCAGGCACATCTCTCAGCTTTGCATGATGACATGTGGTTTGTCATTGAGGGTAGACCCATTAAAATCACCAAGGTGAATATTACTGTAAGAGCTGCGAGGATGTTGCTGAAAGACCTGCTATAGTAGGAAAGCCTCAAAGCGAATGAACCAATGAAGACATCGAAAGATATAACTTGGACAATGTGGCTAATGATATTTTCTATAAAACTCTTTATAAAGCAATGTTTAACAAGGTTAAATCTTGCAGGACCACACAGGAAATACGGGAAATACTGACTCTTATTTGTGAAGGCTCAAAGCAAAAAAAAAAAAAAAAAAAAAAAGAACAAATTGACAGTTGCAGTGCAGAAGTTCAAAAACTTCAAGATGATAGCTGGTGAATCGCTAGATCAGCTGGACGCCAGATTCACAGAGATTACAAATTATCTATCAACTCTTGGAAAAGAATATACACATAAGGAAATTTGTATGAAGATTCTCAGATCTATCCCAGCTGAGTGGGAAATTAAAGTGATGGCCCTCAGGCATTCAATGGTCTTAACGAAGATTTCCAACCATGAGCTATTCTTAGATCTCAAGGCTTATGAATTCGAGCTCAACATGAAAGAGCAAGATGAGATTGTTGTGCCCAAAACAACTTCTTTGGTGGCTGGAGAGTCCAAGAATGCAGAATCCAAGGGCATCATAGACAAACAAGAGATTACCCTGATGATTAAGAGATTCAACAAGTTCTTCAATAAAAACTACAAGAGGAATAAAGGTGAATCCTCCAGAAGACACTCATCTCTTTCCAAAGGAAAGAAAGAGAGAACCCCCAGTAGAGCTGAGAATAAGAAAGTCAAGATCTATCTTTGGAATTGCGGACAACCGAGTCACTTCATGATCAATCGCCCTTATCCACGGTCAACAAACACTTAAATAAAAGGATAGGGAAGTCTTGGGAAAGAAGACAAGAGAGAAAGAAAGCTATGATGGCTATGGAGACAGATACAACCAAGTGTAAGGAGATGCGAATCATACATCGGTGAAGCCGACTACTCCCACAACTAGAAAAAGAGGTTTTGTGACGATGTAGGTCCCAAGGGGTGTAAGTGTAAGGTTTAGAAGGGGGGTTGAATAAACCTTACCAAATTTTCGATTTAGTCCTTTTAAATCTCTGAGTTAATTCTATTTTTGTGTCCTTGAGGGGAGTCGAATTAGTCACTCAAGAGAGTTAATCTTTCAAATGTTTCACTAAAACTTTGTTGATGGAGTCACTTTGTTGGCTACAATTTAACTCATTTGTGGTTTTATTTTCATTGGAAGACTTAACACCCTTAAGTTTGATTAAGCAAGATATTAGAGCTTGATTTAGTACTTGTAAATTATCAAATGGATAGCAAATTTATCAACAGATATAAGCAATTAAAAGTGCGAGGAATTTAAATCTTTGAAATGTAAATGACACAAAGAAAGTTTTTATAGAGGTTCGAAGATGGGGTAATTCTTCTACTCCTCTCTTCTCCAACTCCTGGAGGAATCCACTAAGTAATGATCGGTTTACAAGGTGGTACGAGTCCGGATACAAGTCTTGATCACAATGGCCGACTTGATCCTTTGGGACTCGACCGAGACGCCTTGATCACTCGGTGGCTTCTCGTTCGACTCGGCTTCTTCACACAGGCGTGCTTTGCTACTACATGACTCACTTGCTCAAGCTCTTTGGATTTGATCACGAAGCCCTCCAAATGCTTAAGACTTAGTTCAACTTTGAACTTTTCTACAATCCTTCCTAGAAAGTAGACCCCTTGTTTTCAAAGGTTTCCTCTTCAATGGTTGAAGCTCTCTTTTTCAAGGTAAGTGTTGGATTGATGTCTTGAGAATGTAGGCTTGAGGATTGAGATTGTTTGATTTTTCTAATGTGCTTGTATATCTCACGTATGTGTCATTCATGCATTTTTCAAACTAACTCCTCGGCCTTTTATAGTGAACTTTCAAAAATTTGCCCGTTGAAGAGATAGGCTTATTTTTGAAAGTCACTTTGCGTCGTTGGCTTGCGTTCTTGGAATTGCCGTTTCCTCGTATGAATTATTCTTTTCACCTTTCGAGTTCGACACGGTGTCGTGCTTCCCATTGGTTCATTCCTTTTGCACGCTTCGGGATCGAGCACTCCAAGAAAGGTTGTATGGAGATATTACTTGTTTAAGTAAATCTCTTGATTTAGTGCAACGGTTCTTTTACGATTATCTCGACTTGACTGCATTTCCTTGCTTTCCCAGGTGACTTAGAGTCACTTCCAATCGTGGATGACTCTTGTCACTTCAACTTGAGACTGGCTTTTCTTGAGTTGACTTGACGATGCTCTACTCACCGCATCTCACCGCTTCTTGAGAGTGTTCCGTCTACTCTTCTTTGCCATACTCGGTTTGTCTCACACAGAGTCTTCCTTCGTCTTGATTGTCTTCTTGCATGTTAGGGCGTAAATGTCTTGATTTCACCTTTGGCCACTCTATTCATTACAATGCATTTTACAACAAGAATTGGGGTGCCAACTTTCTATTCTAAGTTTTACATGGCATTCATCAAAATCTAAACAATAAAATTCCTAACAATTTCCCCTTTTTGATGATGCCAAAACTTAGATCATGCAAATATGTAAATAACAAAGATACATACAGATAGTGTATTGACATAGAATGTATGAGAATCAATCTTTTTATTGATCATATCATTCTTGTACTTAACACAATCACATAAGGTGTATCGTAGTATATAAACTGTCTTCACAAAAAAATTTATAACTCTATTACGAGAAGACTTACATTGTATGTATTTACATAATAAAATACATGAAGGGTTGGACAAAGAACACTTCATCTCCTTTCATATCTCCTTCTTTCATCTTGATCAAGCATCTTCTTCTCTTCTTCTCTTTTTCTCGTCGTCACCGCCTTCTTTTTCTTCTCATATGCCTTCCTCGGCGGCTTCATCTTTCCTTAGTCTTTCTGTCTCTCCCGCCATAGCTGAGTTTGTCTTTTGTTTTCTTCTTCTATTCTCTTTGCATACTCGGCGTTAGTTTTAGCCACTCGCAAATTTGCCACTTGGTCAAGCCTCACCCCAAGTAGATCCCTCCTTTCTTTCCGGGATCTACGATTCGATATTCTTGGCGGAGGCCAGTCCAAGCTTCTTCCTCCCGCCGCTTCTTCCTCTCGCCTCTGCGGGCGTATCAGATCGGGGTCTTCTTCTTCCCGGTGATTGACTAGCAGAGTGACAAGCAGAGTGATCGCTGGGAAGTCTCATTGTCTGTCGCCTTCTTCACACAATGTGAGACCCTTTTCCCAAGACAAGTCCCAAGCTTGAGCCATGGACATATTTGCAAAATATCCTTGATTCGAGCGTTTTGAATTCGTCAACCGATCTTGGCTCGTCCCGACATACGAAATGGCATACGTGTCTCTGTCAATGGAATGCCTCCATGTTCTTTCAAGATGTTCATCACCCTGGCATCCATTCTTCCTTCCACTTCCTTCATCCCCTCGCTTCAATTTCTTTTCTCTTCTCGGCCATAGATACAACAGAGTCTTGGAGTGGCAGAGTCACGGGAGTTTGTCGCTTATAATGTGTTTTGTGACAGGACCCTGTTGGGGGTTTGTGCAATCATCAAGGTCATATTTTTGATCCTTCCCCTCAAGATTTTCCTTTCTTGATTTCAAATTTTCTCGGTGATTTTCCCTTCTCAATTTTGCTCCTTCTTTTCAAACTTGATTTTTCTTTCTTTAAGGTATTCCTCTTCCCCTTTTTGGCATCATCAAAGGATAGAGGAACCCCTGGGAACATGCGGGCAAGCATGAAGTCGAATCTTGTTGGTTGAATTGCTTCAAGTCTGCGTTGTATGCAAAGACGAATTGCATCGAGTAGCGTTGGATTCTCAAATCGCTTCATCTCGGCCATGAGAAGGCTGAATTTTTCGTCATGTGTTCTTCCAAACGTATATCATTTGCATTCGCTCACGCAGCAGCTTGATCTCGGCGTGTGTGAGCTTCATGCATATGCTCAATGTGTTCCCCGCCCGCTGCATCAACATTCTCGCTCCACACCACAGCCAGCTGACTTGTTGAACAAGGTTCAAGTATCTCACCTGTTCCACACGCATGGATTCTTCTTTGTTGCCACCATTCCCTTTATATCCGATTTGTGATGCCTCTCAAGTCGGTAAAGGTTGGCATCTGTTGTCCGGCGCATATCCAAAGAGGCGATGCGCTCCATCTTTTCAACTTCAAAGAGTGCCTTGAACACTTCTCGAACTTCATTGATTCTTTGCGGTGATGGCCATACAAAGATCGAAATCAAAATCTACCGGAACAATGGTGCCTAAGTGAAAAACAGGAGGTGGTCTGTGATATCGTGCTTGCTCATTTTTCGACTCTTCGTGGAGTTTGGTATCTCCAGAGAGAAAGGGAAAGATTCTACAAAAGATTCATCACCGCCGATCGGGATCTGTTCAATGATGAGCGGTGCGCGTGAAGTTCTTTTGGGAATCGATCCGGTGTGGCTTGAGGAGCCCGGCGGTGGTTTTTCGGTTGTTTGGTTTGGTTGTGAAATAGACCCGGCTTGTTGAGCCTCATTTGCCTTAACAACCGTTGGTCTCGGTGATTTTTCCTTTTCGATTGACTTGTCCTCGGCCTTATTAGCAGCGTCATCGGACGATGATGAGATTTCTAGTGGTGGCTCATCATCAAAGTTAAAAGTTTGACGAGTAGTCTTGGGATCGACTTACTCGTACTTGGAGCACCCGTTTGAGTCTTTTGGATTTGTCATGGGGGTTGACTCAGCTTCTTCTTCGTCTTGATCCGGAAAAGTAACATCGGGGTTGTCCCGGGAATCATGAAGTGCGGCGATCTCCTTCTCGGATGGGTCGATGATTGCGGGAGGGATGTTCTCTACTTGCCTCTTTACCCCGGGGAAGTCTCAACCTCCCGTGGGCCTTTCATTTCCTCTGGCGAGTCTCTACTCGCTGCGAGGCTTAGTCCTCCCTTTCGATGTCATTTTGTCTTAGGGTCTTCTACTGATGGCATCCATTGGAGTCTCAACCCCATGGATTGCACTTTCATTGCCCGCAGTGTTAACTCCTGTATCATTCCTTCGTGCCTCGATTCGCATCGCAGCGTCATTAGCCTTCGCCAGAGCGGTTGGCACCTCGAGTGAGACAGTCTCAATCGCCTCTGAGCTTCGTTGATGGCGGGTAAATTTCTTCTTGTGATTGTAATTTCTCTTCTTCGCCTCCTTGCTTCTTTGTGGAGTCATCTGCAAAGCATCCTCCGTCCTTGCTGCGGTGGAGGGAGTTTCCCACTCGGCCGGCGCACTAGCCGAGTGACTTGGAGTGGGGTCACTCGTCTCCGGACTCATTTGTTGCAATTGATGGTTCGGCCGTTGGGGCGGTGGTAGCACACCTTCAATAGGGGTTGGCTCGACCGGGGTCCCTACTTGCCCGGTTCATCGCCATTTCATGCTTTCTTCCGAATGAGTGGGGAAGTGGTAGCAAAGAACATCGGTGGCTATTTTTTGAACCACTCCCATAGGATCGATTTCAACCGTGTTCGGAGGACTCTCTGGTCCCTCCATTAGTCTTTGCTCGTGAAGAATTCTTGATTCATGATTGCTTGCCGCATTTGTAACTCTTCGCGTGGCAAAGAAAGATTTTTGATCCTCATCACCGGCCCGAGAAGACATCAAGAAGAGGGATGGAAGTGTTCTGTGGTGGGAGATAGGGCGGATCTTGCCTTCTCACGTGCTTCGGCTTCTTGACTTGCTTTGCTCTCTCCCTGTCCTTGTAGATCTGCAGGATGTCTAAGTCGTTGTCCTCATCAAGTCTTTGGGAGCACGAGTTAGTCCAAGGAAATTTAGCAGTTCCTCTTCTTCTTCTATGAACTCGGGCCGTTGGAACTGTTCCCTTGACTTGCTCAACTTCCATTTTCTCCACTCACGCAGGCGATTTTGGATGTCTGGGTAAGGTGGAGATAGGATCATTACATCACTATCTCGGGCTTTGGTTCTTCTTGTGTTTCAAATTTGTGTGAGCTACGGTGTGTCTTGAGTTGCCTCTGCGATCGCCTTGACAGACTTGGTGTTTCATCAACTACATCCGGAGACTCTACTTCTCCGGTAGTCTCCGGTATTTGTGCTAGCCGAGTAACTAACTCACTGGTTTCTCTGTTCGGACCGCTTGACGAGTCTTCTTCGTCTCTGGTTTGTACCGGGAATTTTACAGTTCGGGAGGCGGTGTCCTCGAGTCTTGGCGGCGGGCGCCGATCTTTGGTGTTTGTTTCGAGGAGCCGAGCCGTCCGGGCTTGTCGTTCTCCTCCTTTTGACGATCGGAGAAGGTATTTGTGAGTCCTTCTCGACCCTGCTGCGGGCAGGTGACACGGCTGTGGGCGGGTGTGTGACACTTTGCGGGCGGGGAGCATGTTTGGTTTTCTTTCACGCAGGGGCATAGCGATCTTCTTGGCATTGCGCAGGGCGACTTTTCTTCTTAGGTCGAGAGGAAGCATTTGTATCTTGGGGGTCACTGATTCCCCCTCACCGGTGTCGACTCTCTTGGCATAAGCTCGCTTCCGAGCACCGAGAGAGGTTAGCTCGAACATCCTCTTGTTAACATGGAAGGCCTTCCCATATCTAAGAGGTACTCCTTTCACCTCCAATAGCCGGCCAATCACTAGGCCATATCCCAGGATCCTCCAAATGTGCCATCTTCTTTAAAGGACTTGTTCCCCACGCTCGGGCGAGTCTGCTGTAGATAAACTTCAGCCCAATTTATCTTCTTTTCTTCGATGATTGCGGCCATCACAATCGCTTTGCCTTTGATAGTTGGTCAAAAGCCGCCAAATTTGATGTCGATACATTTGGCAACTATGTCCAACAATTTGTGATAATCCTCCTTCAGCAGATCTCTTGTTTTTTGTGTATATAATTTTATCGGCAAGGTCGGACTTGGCTATTTCTTTCCATGCGTCACCCAAGTTTACATCAACTTCCTTAATTTGATTGCTCCTTCCGCAGGTAGTGAGCAATATTCACCAAATCCTTGGCGGTAATAGTGTTGCTTCCGTGAGCAGATGACTTGATTCCTTCGTCGTGAATCTCGGCATTCACATAGAATTGTGCGACCTCCTCCCACATAGGTCATAGGATATTCAGCGTTAGAAGCGGTTTTAGTCCGGACGTTTCCAACTTTTCCGCGATTTTCTTCACCAGGGTGTCGTCGGACCCCCGCTTCACCATTCCGTCGAAATCCACCGTCGAACCGGTGTGGATTTGCTTTCCTAACTTAGTAAAGTCGTAAGTTGGTGCCATTTCTAATTATGTCAAGAAAAGTCTTAAAATTGATTTGAATGTTGATAGGGTTTGAGAGTAGTTTGCCTTTGCTTTTGAGAGAAAAAGATGAGCAGTTTTTAGAAGTGTGAGAGAGAAACGAGGCGAAAATGGTTTAAATATGGTTTATGAAAGGGCGTGCGGAGCGGTTTTGAATTGTGATCGAAATCAACGGCTTGGATTTCGACGCCTATTGAGCATTTCACGTCTCGTATTTAATGCGGCAAACATTTATATCCAATCATAAGCTTAGTGTGCGACTTTATGCGTACACATCATCATTATCTTTGACGTGTTCCTTAAAACATTCCCGCTAAGTTAAAACGATTGCGTTTTTGTCACTTTGCTCATAAGTTATTCAAAGCTTATCTCTTAGGCGATTTAACTCTACTCCTCCTAGATTCTCTTGGTGACTCGGCTATCGGTGACTTTCGGTCATTGTCTTTCCGATCTGGTGGTTTACTAAGTTGATTTTTGTTTTGGCTCTTTTTCACTTCTTTTCTGTTCTAATACTCTTCTTTGATTTGTGCGAGTGTCACCTCAATTAACCCCAACTCATGCTTGAGTTCTTCAAATCTTGACTCACATAATGGTTTTGTGAAGATGTCACTAATTGTTTATCGGTTGAGATGTATTCCAAGATAATGTCCTTCTTTTCAACATGATCTCTTATGAAATGATATCCGACATCTATATGTTTTGTTCTTGAGTGCAACACAGATTTTGAGTGATTGCAATGGCACTTGTGTTATCACACATGATTGGAATTTCTTTTTCTTCAACTTCATAGTCTCTCTTGTTGTCTCATCCATAGGACTTGGGCACACGCCCACGCCTATGTATTTCGCCACAATTTGTAGAGGTGGCTATTGAGTTTTGCTTCTTGCTAAACCAGGAAATTAGTCTGTTTCCTAGCATTTGACAAGTGCCGAAGTGCTTTTTCTGTCCACTGCATCCAGCGTAGTCAGTCCGAATAGCCAATTAGTCCGAATCCACCTTCCTTTGGATACCATAGGCCTACTTCTTGGCTTCCTTTCAAGTATCTCAAGTATTCTTTTAGGCACTTTGTCATATGGCTCTCTTTTGGAGCGGATTGAAATCTTGCACATACACCTACTGACAAAGGTGATGTCCGCGGCCGCTTCTTTGTGAGATAGAGCGTTGATCCAATAAGTGCTCTGATCTTGTTTGATCTAGTGCTTGCCATCCGCATCCATGTCCATTTTGATGATGTGTTCATTGGTATTTTACAGAAGACTTCTCTTCCATACCAAACTTCTTCATTAAATCTCTGGTATATTTTGTTTGACTTACGAAGGTTCCATCCTTCACTTTCACTTGAAGTCCAAGGAAAAATGTCGGCTCTCCCATCATGCTCATTTCAAATTTGCTTTGCATGAGGTTTGAGAATTTTTCACACAGCTCTTTGTTAGTGGATCCAAAAATGATGTCATCCACATATATTTGAACAAGCAAGTATACTCTTCTTGTCTTGAATTCGAAAAGTGTTCTATCTACTTTTCCTTTTGTGAATCCATTCTCGGTTAGGAATTGTGACAGGGTATCATACCATGCTCGGGTGCCTGTTTCAATCCATACAGGGCTTTCTTGAGTTTGTATACCTTGTCTCCAAGAGTCTTCGCTCAAATCCTGGAGGTTGTTCAACATATACTTCTTCTTCCAATAAACCATTTAGGAATGCACTTTTTACATCCATCGATATACAATGAAATTCTTGTGAGTGGATAGGCAAGAAACATCCTTATAGCTTCCAATCTTGCTACGAGGGGCAAATGTTTCATCAAAATCTATCCCTTCTTCTTGGCAATATCCTTTGGCTACCAGTCTTGCTTTGTTTCTTACCACAGAACCTTCCTCGTTCATCTTATTTTACGAATACCCATTTGGTTCCAATAACATTTTGATGTATGGGTCTTTGCACTAGTTCCCATACTTTATTTCTCTCAAACTGATTCACTCTTCTTGCATAGCTTGAATCAATGTGTGTCATCAATGCTTGTGACACATCTTTTGGCTCTATTTGCGAAATGAAGCATGTGAACATAGCTTCTTGTTGAGTTCTGGATCTTGTTTTGACACCTTCTCTCATATCTCCAATGACAAGTTCGGTGGATGGTCTCTCGGCCATCTTACATCGAGTTGGAGTAAGTTAGCGGATTGATCGACTTGCGGTTGTGTTCTTTGTGGTCACTCTTTCGTGGTCACTTACCGCAAATTTTCCATTTGCTTTTGAGATTCAGCTATCTCATCTTCTTACGAGTTGATA
The DNA here is from genome assembly GCA_016081115.2 of Rehmannia glutinosa. Classification (NCBI taxonomy): domain Eukaryota; kingdom Viridiplantae; phylum Streptophyta; class Magnoliopsida; order Lamiales; family Orobanchaceae; genus Rehmannia; species Rehmannia glutinosa. Next base: position 22,570,616 of record CM071932.1, on the reverse strand, counting down.
ATCCCGGCTTGAGCTTCAGCGTAGGGACTCTTACGTATGATTGGATGTTTCAACTTATCGGTGACTCTTCAATGTCTTCTCCATTTACATTTGGCTCATCGAATACTACATGAATGGATTCTCTCGTAACCATAGTTCTTTTATTGAGTATTCTGTAGGCTTTGCTTTCGTTTGAGTATCCTAAGAAGATACCTTCATCGCCTTTAGCATCAAAAGCCTTTAGGTTGTCTTTGCCATTGTTGTGGATGAAGCATTTACATCCAAATATTACGAAATATGCAACATTTGGTTTTCTTCATCCGGATCTCATAGGAGTCTTTGTCATTTGTCTATTTATCATACATCTGTTTTGGGTGTAGCAAGTGTGTTAATTGCTTGAGCCCAAAATCTTTTTGGTAACCCCGTTGACTAACATGGTCTGTCGCTTCTTTTGAGGGTTTATTCTTCTTTCGCAACTCCATTCTGCTTTGTGGAGTCCTTGCTGCTGATAGTTCATGACCAATACCATTCTCAATACAATTCGAGTTATTATTCCATTGACAAACTCGGTTCCTCTATCCGATCTTATTTTGATAATGGTTTGACTCTTCTCATTTTGAATTCTCTTCATCAATTTTGTGGTAGTTTTTGTAGGGTTTCTTTCTTCTTGCACATGAATATTGTCCATGTATATCTTGAGTAGTCATCTACTACCACCAAGGTGTATTTCTTTCCACTTATCTTTGTTTGGTTCCACTTTGGGCCAAATAGATCCATATGAAGTAGATGCAATATTCTTGTTGAGGATGGACATGTCTTTTCTTTGAATGACGACTTGATTTGTTTTCCCTTCCGACATGCATCACATATACTCTCCTTCAGTATCGAGTCCAAGGAAGTCCTTCTACAAGATGACTTCTTGCTAGCTTGTTAATTGTTTTGAAATTAGGAGGTGACTCGGCTTTTTGTGCCACAACAACTTGATTCATTTTTGTCTCTTTGCTAGTAGACAGTCTTTGGTGTTGCGAGTTGACCAATCCACTACATACATATTCTTGTCTATTTCCTTGCAAAAAGACAACTTCATTTGATTCAATATCCTTGATTTGGCATACACCCATGTTGAATCCAACATTGTAGCCCTTGTCTGGAGCCGACGATACTCGAGAGGTTGAAGTTGAGTCCTTCAACATATGCAACATCTGTGATTTCTAATCCGTTCCTCTTGATGGATCCAATGCCTCTTATTTCACCAGGAGCTTCATTTCCTCCAAATATGACTTTGGCTCCTTTGACTTCCTTGAATTTTGACATGATTTCTCTTATTTCTGTCATATGTCCTGGAACAACCACTATCCATGTACCAGGTTCCTTGGCACTTTCACTGTTCCTTGAACCCGCAATCAAGGAAATTAAGTTTTAGGTACCCATACTTGTCCGGGTCCCGAGGGGTTAGAATTGTAAGATGATCCAACCAACCTATAGCCAAATGATTTGACTCTAAGGGGTTGCCATCTATCAGTGCCATAATCATAATTAATTCTCGCAAATTGCTTGGGGATTCAGGTTCATACAATTTGTCTCTTTTTGTCGTATGCCTGCATATGTGTTTTAGCAATTGCCTTCCTTGGGTAATTGTGGTGCTTTTGAGTGTAGTGCCTAGGTGCATGTGTGTCTTTGATGAAAGCTCTTATACTTTTGGAATGGCCTTTGTTGAGTTCTAGGCCTTTGCCACTTGGGCTTATATTCCATAAGTCTATGCCGATAGTTCACATTGTTCCAATCAGCTTGGCTTGGATATTTTCTACCATTTCCATCATATGTATTTCTTTTATGGATTTTCTTGGAATTTTTGGTAGCTCTGTTTCTTCTTTACGAGTATTTTGTTAGGAGTTTTTTGAGGGACTGGTGAATCTCTTTCTCAGTGCCCTTTCAAAGATACTCAATTGGTCGTTTTTCCTTTTCCTTTGTAACCAAGGCCGGTTTGCTTAGTATTGTGCTTTGGAGTGAATGTGTGTGCAACATTTAGAGTTTTGGGTTTTTCGGACTCTTCATGACTTGAAGATCCTTTTTCCAAAATTACTCTTGAGGTTTGACATGGCACAAAGGAATTAAATCCTAAGCCTGTCTTGTCTCCACATTCTCTTTGACTCATAATAAGATCATCCAATGATTTAGATGCCTTAGTGAATGAGGCAATAACATTTTTGAGGTCATTCTCCTCTTTTCTATAGCGGCAATTTCAGCTACTAATTTAGCATTTTCAGCCTTTTAAACTTTCATTTTCAACATACTATTTGACTTAGAGTACTCGGCTCCTTAGTCACTTTGAGTTTTGACTTTTAAGTAGCTGTTTTCCTCATTCAATATTGTGTGTGAGGATTTAATGTGCTCAAAATCTTTCATCATTTTGCCTAATGAATCATAAAGATCGTTAGGTGATGAAGTGTGTGTGTCACGATCACTATCACTAGTGTACGAGCTTGTTGAATTAGATTGTACCTCATCTTCTTGATCTTGTTCTTTGGCCATTAAGCGGATCAAGGCTTCTTCTTCGAGTCACTCGAGTAGTCACTTCACTTGCTCTCGAATCACGTTTGTCTCTCTTGACTTGCTTTGGCTGGTGATCTGCGACCATCATTGCCTTTTTCTTTTCTTGTCTTCTTTCTCTCAAGACCTTTCTTTCTTCTTCATTCTGTACTTGTTGACTACAGGATATGAGCGATCAATGGCATAGTGACTGGTTGTCTACAATTCCAACATAGATATTAAGCCTTTTGATCGACTCTTTCTACTCTTGAGTTGTTAGTCCTTTGATACTCAACTTGTTGATAATCATTCTCTTGGTTGGCCTATCATCCCTTGATTTGGAGGGGAGCCGAGTGTCTTCGGAAGATTCACCCTTTCCTCTCTTGTAGTTCTTGTTAAAGAACTTGTTAAATCTTTTAACCATCGGGGCTATTTCTTCCGGGTCAATTGCCTCTTTGACCTCGGCTCTCTTCCCATCTTTGACAATTAGAGCATTGTTTTAGGTATGTTTTGTCTCTTCTGGTCTTTTCTTCTCGGCTCAAACTCATAGGCTTTGAGGTCCGAGAATAGTTCATGGTTGGATGTCTTTGATAGGTCCATGGAATGTCTCGGTGCCATGACCTTCATTTCCCATTCATTTGGAAGACTTTTTAGGATCTTCATACACATTTTTCTCGTGTATATTCCTTTCCAAGTGTAGACGACTCATTTGTGATTTACGTAAACCTAGCATCCGTTGATCCGATTCTCTCCCGAGATCATTTTGAAATTTTCAAACTTCTCGTACGACTCTTGATAGTTTGTTTTCTTTGATTTGCTCCGAGCCTTCACAAATCAATGAAACTTGTCCTGATTTCTTTAGCCGTTTTGCATGATTTGACTTTGTTGAACATGGCTTTGTCAAGGTTTTGTAGAGGATGTCCTTGGCTACATTATCCAGGTTGTATCTTTTTTGTCATCATTTGTCCACTCGAGTTCTTGGTTTTTCAACCATGACTGGTCTAGAGCAACATCTTTCTTCTCCTTTGTTTGCAACTCTTTGTACAAATTGTTCACTTTTAATATTTGTAGAGGCCCATCTTCTATTACTATCCACATCTCATCATGTAATCTTTGATAGATGAGCTCGCATACGAATTTTCCAATCATCAAATTCTTCAATAGTGAACATGGGGATGCGTGTTAGATTTGCTTCCATGATAATGACTTTTAATAAAAAGAGTTTTGAAAGTTTAAGTACTAAAGCGGACTTTGAAAAGTTTGGAGATCTAGTTCAAGATAACCGGTGCGGAGGGTTCAATGAACCAACCGCTCACGATACCACTTGTAGGTCCCAAGGGGTGTAAGTGTAAGGTTTAGAAGGGGGGTTGAATAAACCTTACCAAATTTTCGATTTAGTCCTTTTAAATCTGAGTTAATTCTACACACCGTGTCCTTGAGGGACGGTCGAATTAGTCACTCAAGTAGAGTTAATCTTTCAAATGACTCGGCTTTGTTGATGGAGTAACTCATTTGTTGGCTACAATTTAACTTCAAGTTTTGTGGTTTTATTTTGTGGAAGACTTAACACCCTTAAGTTTGATTAAGCAAGATATTAGAGCTTGATTTAGTACTTGTAAATTATCAAATGGATAGCAAATTTATCGTGAGATATAAGCAATTAAAAGTGCGGGAATTTAAATCTTTGAAATGTAAATGACACGATAAAGTTTTTATAGAGGTTCGAAGATGGGGTAATTCTTCTACTCCTCTCTTCTCCAACTCTGGAGGAATCCACTAAGTAATGATCGGTTTACAAGGTGGTAGCAGTCCGGATACAAGTCTTGATCACAACAGCCGACTTGATCCTTTGGGACTCGATCGGAGACGCCTTGATCACTCGGTGGCTTCTCGTTCGACTCGGCTTCTTCACAGGGCAGTTTGCCTTGCTACTACTGACTCACTTGCTCAAGCTCTTTGGATTTGATCACGAAGCCCTCCAAATGCTTAAGACTTAGTTCAACTTTGAACTTTTCTACAATCCTTCTGGAAAGTAGACCCCTTGTTTTCAAAGGTTTCCTCTTCAACTGGTTGAAGCTCTCTTTCCTTCACGAGGTAAGTGTTGGATTGATGTACTTGAGAATGTAGGCTTGAGGATTGAGATTGTTTCAGATTTTTCTAATGTGCTTGTATATCTCACGTATGTGTCATTCATGCATTTTTCAAACTAACTCCTCAGCCTTTTATAGTGAACTTTCAAAAATTTGCCCGTTGAAGAGATAGGCTTATTTTTAAAAGTCACTTTGCGATCGTTGGCTTGCAGTTCTTGGAATTGCCGTTTCCTCGTATGAATTATTCTTTTCACCTTTTCGAGTTCGACATGGTGTCGTGCTTCCCATTGGTTCATTCCTTTTGCACGCTTAAGGGACCGAGCACTCCAAGAAAGGTTGTATGGAGATATTACTTGTTTAAGTAAATCTCTTGATTTCTGTGCAGCGGTTCTTTTTACGATTATCTCGACTTGATTTGCATTTCCTTGCTTTCCCAGGTGACTTAGAGTCGACTTCCAATCATGGATGACTCTTGTCACTTCAACTTGAGACTTGGCTTTTCTTGAGTTGACTTGGTGATGCTCTACCTGTTGCATCTCACCGCTTCTTGATAGTGTTCCGTCTACTCTTCTTTGCCATACTCATTTGTCTCACAGCAGAGTCTTCCTTCCGATCTTGATTTGTCTTCTTGCATGTTAGGGCGTATTTGTCTTGACTCGGCTTGGCCAGCTCTATTCATTACAATGCATTTTACAACAAGAATTGGGGTGCCAACTTTCTATTCTAAGTTTTACATGGCATTCATCAAAATCTAAACAATAAAATTCCTAACAGACGACAAAAACTTGTCACAAAAGACCAAATGTCGTCACAAAAAGGTTATCTGTGGCGACAAGTCATCTCAAATAAGTCGCTATGTAAACCTCGTGACAAATAAGTTATTTGTGTCGCCGGTGTCGTCACAAATGTTATTGAGACAACATTGTCGTCACAAATAAGTCGACATGAAAGATTTTCGTTAGAGGACATGGACATTTTCATCATACTCATTTGTGACGACAATATTGTCATAAGTAATTTAAGATCTTTTGTGACGACAATTGTCGTAAAAAAGGCTGTTGTCCTGAAAGTTTATTTGTGATGACTTTGTCGTCACAAAAACCCCCTTTTATTAAATATCTTTTTTTATTTTCATTTTATTATCCCATTTTTAAGCATGCATTCATCTAGTAACAATATCAACATTACCCAACACAAATTCATTCATCCAACCAATTATATCAACCAAACAAAAAAAAATGTATCAACATCATGTTAAATATCAAAACTACCTGTATTTAACAAATAGCAATATCACCATTACCCAACAGTACCAGTGCATTCATTCAACCAAACGAAAAAACAGAAGTATCAACATCATGTTAAATATCAAACTAATCATCTATATAAACACAAATCACATGTATCACACGCTGCTGCTCCTTGAAGACCTCGACCAAATTTCCAACTCTTGCTGACTGGGAAGCAATTAAGGTCCTAAGCGGAAGACTAGGCCCAAACTCCAGTCGTATGTCCTTTCCGCTATCTTAAAATCTCCTGCATGATAGCATGCTCATCTACATGCTCAGGGTCTGCTGCTGATGCCTGTGTAAATCTCTCTATAAGATAGTGCTATAAATTTGAAAATTGAAGTATCAGATAACTTATAAAAACTAACTTACTCAATACATCTTAATGGAAATTATTTATACTTACATAGGTCTGCTCGACATCAAAAACCATCGCGTGTGTGCATGCTTTCCAATTAAAAGTTACAAAATTTTATTATGCAAGGATTAGTAAAATAATGATTCTCTAAGAATTCTAATTAGGAGGTAACTAGGGATGATTCTCTAATGATTCTATTTAGGAGGTAAATAGGGACGATTCACTAATGATTCTAATTAGGAGGGCATATATTATAGGATATCTGAAAATTCGAATTGGAAATACTAAAATCAATTCTTTGTATTCACAAATATGTCATTATGAGAAATATAGAAAATGCTTCTGCTTTTTCTTAGAGAAGAAATTTCTCTCAACCCATCATCACCATAGATTTATATGCATATTTTATTATGCATATATATTGAAGCAATCTTCTTCAATTGCAAGCAAAATTTCACTGTCAAAATAATAAAGATATCATAAGTATTCAGTAAATTCTAAAATTTTCATAAATCTATTTAAGCCAAATTGAAAGTGGAGACAATGAAATGCCGTTAAGTTCATAAAAGCAAACCTTTTGATTAAAAAACAACGGGAATCTTAAAATGGCATGTTATTGCCCATAATTATCAAACCTTAATATAATACAAGCCTCAAGTTTCTCCAACATCAAGTAACTCTGTATAAGGAAATAACAATCTGGTCGGTTTTCTAGTCTAAAAATACTTAGGGGTTTAGGGAAATAGCAATCAAGCAACCCTATTCTATAATACAAGACTTAATTAAGTTTCTCCAACATCAAGTAATAGTAACTCTGTATAAGGAAATAGTAACTCTGTATAAGGAAATAGCAATCTCGAGTTATAATATTAAACAAAAAAAACATTAATTATTCCCTCTGAACCTGTAGCATTCAGATTTTAGTACATATGTGCTACCTATTAACAAGTCCTCCTAAGCACTTTGATTTATTGTTTCTAGCACTATGTCAATGAACAAATCACTAAACAAGTTATTGATTTACCATATTTGAGCTAAAAAGAGCACACCCTATGCCTCGCCAACATGTTGATTCAGGTAAAGGGCTAAAGGGAACCAAAACAACCCAGGCATGTATATAACAGGCATCTTGAAACAAGTGAGGGATGGAGTTATTATACCAAGATGGGCCAATATACACCAAAAAATATTTAGACAACAAAATTTACTATTTTGACCACACTAAAAGTTTTAGAAGATATCATTGACACCATTGAGTGAATTTCTTCAACCCCATCCCTGTAATAAGTAACAAATCGATAGACCATAAAACTTTCAACACCAATTGAATACAGTCTTTACCACACCGTGTATAATATATTCTCAATCAAAATTATGAAACCAAATTAGCAACATGTAGTGTCATAAAACTAAACATAAAAGTGAAAACTAAATGGAAAATAGCCAATACATATGCGACTAAGATATATAGTATATGCATTCACAAATCCTACCAGCACCAACATGCATAAAATGTATAGCAGAACCCAATACCAAAGGAATTAAAAATAAATAAATGCACATAGACAAAGCTAAGACACTATACATGCAAAACTTTAAGAATGAGAGGTTTCTATTTGAGTATATTCAACATAAACATGTAAATAAAACATATGATTCATTAAATACACAACCACTTCTACTTCATCTTCAACATAAACAAGCACACAACCTTTAGATCTCCCAAAGTCCAAGCACTGTGAAATTCTCAGATTCTAGTAACAAGAAACTGTCTCACTTTATGAGGTTGGGGGTTCCAGGATTGAAACACATTTCAAATACTAACTACCAGTCTACAACAAATCATAGTCGTATACAATAACAAACTGATTTACAAAGAGCAAAGTAAACTGTGAACATAAACTAGATTATGCATCCATCATCATCAAATAATCAGATTATACATTAATTTTCCACTAGTCAACATCTTCCACGTTCAAAATCTTATATTCCCAAAGAAATATGATATTCTATATCAAAATTCCACAAAAAAAGAGGAAATATTATTGCAATGTAAAGACCTAGAAATGAATTAAAAAATCGTAAACTAAATAGAGAGATTAGAGATCTTACGATGGCAGCCGGTAAGCTGATGCGAGACTTTTCCTTTGAAATTATTGTGGCAAGTACTAAAATAGGGCACAATCACAAAAGTAGAAGTCCAAAGAATATAATCAAAACATGAGAAAAAATAGCATCAAAACTTAGAAAAACTAAAAATTCAGATGACTCTAAGATTCACCTCGTTTAATTTGCAAAATCAAAAAGAGCGAGAGATGCAACACCAACCAGATACTTGGAGACAACCTAGCGAGAGAGAACGAGAGAAAAAAAAATTAGAGATTGTAAGAGAGAGAGAGAGAGAGAGAGAGAGAGAGAGAGAGAGAGAGAGAGAGAGAGAGAGAGAGGAGGAGGAGGCAACTACGGCAGCGGTGATGATAACGTTAGCAATCGAGGCCACAGTACGCTGGTGGGCGAGACTCGGGAGAGAACGCTGGGAAAAGTTGTATAATGAGGCGCAAATAGTTCTTTGAGAAAAAAAAATATTAGAAGCGCGAAGAAGAGTAGTTGGGAAAAATAGGAAAATTAATTAGGGCAATATTAGAGACAACAAAATGTTGTCACAAATAGTTTGCTCAGGGACAAATATTAGAGAAGACAAAAGAGTCGTTACTAATAATATTTATTAGAGATGACATTATCGTTGCAAAAGAAATGCATATTACTTTTGCAATGAAATATTTTTAGGGACAACAAAGTTGTCGCAATTACTAACCTTTTGGGATGACACTTTTCCATATGCCGTCACTATTGGTATAAGCAACAAATATTTTTGACAATTTGTTGCCCAAGTTATGCTGCAACTTGTTGTCACAAAAACCTATTTTTTGTGACGACGTTATGTTGTCACTAATACCCTCGTGCCAGAAGCCCCTATTTCTTGTAGTGTCCTCAGATACTGAAGAAGAGGCATTGATATGTCTCATGGCTAAAGAACAGGAAGATGAGGTAAATTCTAACTCATCTAGCTCACACTCTGATGATAATGATCTTGATACACACTTTATCACCAATAGATCTTTATGATTCATTAGGCAAAATGATAAAAGATTTTGAGCACATAAAATCCTCACACACACTTTTGAATGAAGAAAACAACCAACTCAAGTGCCAAAACTCACAACTGACTGAAGAGCTGAGTATTCTTAGTCACATAACTGATGAGAATATAGAGCTAAAGGCTGAAATAGCTAAGGTAAGAAAGGAGCTAATCGAAGAGAAAAAGAGGGAACAATAATTAAAAAATGTGATTGCATCACTCAGCAAGTCATCTAAAACATTGGATAAATTGATGATGGTACAAAAACAATTGGAGACAAAGCAGGCTTAGGTTTCAATTCCTTTGTCAATGCACAAACTCTAAGAGTGGTGTTAGAAAAAGGATCCTCAAGCAAAAAGAGAATCCAAAAGCCAAAATTATGTTGCACCCACACACAATCACAAGTACTCACATGTTGGCCTTGGTTATAAGGTAAAGGTAAGAACCCAACTGAGTTTGTTGAGAGATCTACTGAAACAAAATCTAGAAAAACTCAACAACAGACTCCAAACAGGGAATATTCTGTGAAATCCAAACAGATCTACTAAAGGCCCCAGAGATTTCACCAAATAGAACCATACGAAGGGAATTGTAGAAATTACCTAATATAAGCTGTCTGGAACCATCAAATGAAATATTAGCCAAGTCCTATGGGATACAAGCCCAAGTGCCAGAGACCTCAAACTCATCATAGGTCATTCCAAAGGCAAAGAAATAAACACACATGCACCCAAGATCAATGTCTATCTAGCACAAAAATTTCATTATTATCCAAGAATAGCAAATGCACAAGCGCACACACATGCATACAGACAAAAGAGACAGTTGTATGTTCCTAAAGCTCCAAAGCAATTTTCTAAGATTCATTATGATTATGGAACTGATAGGTGGAAACCTCTTAGAGTTAGATCATTTGGTTATAGGTTGGTTGGATCACCTTTTAATGCTAACTCCTTAGGACCCATACATGTTTGGGTACCTAAAATTTGATTTCCTTGATTGCAGGCTCAGGGAGTGCCAAGGAACCTGGTACATGGATATTGGCTGTTCCAAACACATGACAGGAAACAAAAAGAATCCATTTAACTTCAATGAGTCAAGATGAGCCAAAGTTATATTTGGTGAAAATGAAGCTCCAGGGGAAATCAAATGCATTGTATCCATCAAGAAGAATGGACTAGAAATTACAGATGTAACTTATGTTGAAGGGTAGCCAAGAAATTGTTTTAAGGTATCCAAAGGAAGGTGGATTCAAGTTGATTGGATACTTAGACTCAGATTATGTTGGATGTACAATTGACAGGAAAAGTATAACTGGTACTTGTCAAATGCTTGGAAATAGATTGGTTTCTTGTTTAGAAAGAAATAAAATTCAATAGCAACATCTATAGCTGAGGCAAAATATATTTATGCAGGCAACTATTTTGCCCAAGTCTTATGGATGAGGCAACAACAGATAGATTATGACATTGAAAAGAAAGAATTCCAATTATGTGTGATAACACAAGTGCTATTGCAATTAATCAGAATCCCGTTTTGCTCTCTAGAACAAAACACATCGATGTCAGATATCACTTTATAAGAGAACATGTTCAAAAGAAAGACATCACATTGGAATATGTATCAACTGAGAAGCAGTTAACTGATATATTCACAAAAGCCTTTATGTGAATCAAGATTTGAAGAGATTATGAATGAGCTTGAATTGATTGAGCTGAGTTAATATGTTCAGAAGACTCATTCAGCAGAGTTAGAGATGGAAGAATTACATTTCAGAAGAGTTTTACTCAATCAACAGAGTAAAATAGTCTTTATAGTCGTTCAACATAGATGAGTTAGCTGAACAAATGAGTCTCCATCAGTAGACTAGAGATAGAGAGAAGCAGAGTTAAGTTATAAATGAAGAAAGATGACTTATTTATGAACTAAGAGACAAAATGAGGCCATTTGTATTAAAGTGGGGATGTTTGACGAATGATGTCAGCATCATTAAATGCGGTACAATAAAAGCTGTGACAAAAATCTATGATTGGATATAAATGTTGCTAGCATTAATTGCGACGTGATTAATGCTTTTTGCATGTTTCAATCCTGACCATCGATCACATTTCAAACTCTAATGATTCCAAAACCGTCCCTTCACATCTCATATATATCCAGATCACTTTCTATCTCTTCTCACATTCACTTACAAGCATTCAAAAATTCTCTAAATATTCTCTGCATAAAACCCTTCATATTTTCTTTAAGAAATCATCAATGGCACCAAAGAAATCCGCCCTCGACTTCGTCAAACTCGCTGAAAAGGTGCACACTGGTGTACTAGTGGATTTAAAAGGCCTTGTCAAGCAGTCCAAAGACAAGGTATTGGCTAGAAAGATTGCTGTACATTTCGAGAAGTCTGGTTCGAAGAAGTTCCTTCCGATAGAGGCGGCCCAGACCTTTCAAGAGGGGGTTGCTATATTCTACGTGAATGCTATTGTTCACAATGATGTCATTCATTTGTCAGTAAATGGGAAGGAGATCAAGGTGGTTGCAGCTGACTTGACTGAGTTGTTACATCTCCCCAATAGCGGACTCAATGAACTTAAGGGTTATGAGTTTGACTACATGAAGATTTGGAAAGAGATTGCAAAAAAAGAGGTAGATGATAAGTTGATTCCCTCATCTACCAAGAAGGCCATCAAGGATGAGTACCACAAGCTGATGGATGTTTTAGCCAAGTATGTATACATGAAGTTTGGGTCATACAATTAGCTGTCCGAAACTAAGCCGACCATGATGGTGACCATGATAAGCTCTACCGAGAATGTCCGAACGTCAAGGTGGATGAAGGAAGTTTGGGAACACTGGGCAGGCATAGGCTAGTCCTAGGGTATCTGCTGGAGAAGAAGGGTGTGCCCCTTCATAAAGGGAAGCCCTTCCATACGAACAAGAAGCTGTTCAAGGCGAACATGTCAGCTACTCAGAAAAAGGTACATGCTAAGAATAAAGGCGCATCTCGAGGGGAATCAAGCGAGCATGTCCCGAAGAGCGATTGCCCAGTCCCACTCGCTTCTCCTGAACCTGTTGCCATTGCCCCCAAGGTAGCAATGAAAATAAGGACAGATGCACCTCGAAAGGCAGCTACAAAGAAGCAGAAGACTCAGACCACTACTGGTCTGAGAGACGAAGAAGAGTCAGTTGCCAAGGCTGCTAATAAGCCTGCAACTGAATCTCCTGCAATAGAGTTAACCATCCGAGTTGTGACTGAAGGATCGATAGTGAAGAAAACGAATCCCCCTTGGAGAGGCTCTCTAAGAGATGACTTGTAAAGAAGTATGCTACAACAGAAGTTGTTGAAACAGTACGCAACACACAACTTGATTGATGTTGCCCCAACAACTAAGGAAAAGGTAGAAGTTGTCGATGACACTGTTGCACCTTAATCTGAAAAAGCATCAACTGAGACAATTTCTGGAGGTGGTATTCCTTTTTACCCCAACTGCTCTGCTTAGGCTTTTTCACCCAACGTCCTCCATCAGAATCTATCTTTTTTTCCCCAAGCCGAGAAAAATCAACTGCTTAAGACCCTGTTGCCTTTGAAGAACCAGGATCCCCAACATATCCTGAGATCGATGCCACGCTGCATATGTGGAGATTATGGAAGGTGAGCGCCCGCAGAGTCCAATTCATGAGTCCCGAGATGATTGATGAAGAGGAATACCTTCTTGAATTCTTAGACAATTCATATGTGACATATGCTCTTGACGAATTATACCTCACCAGACTCCTTTATTAGAAGAAGGAAGCTGAGAAAGGCAAAACACTAGATAAAGGAAAGTCAGTTGAGCTAGTTGAGACCTACAAATGCCTCTTTGGGACAGCAATTGCAGAGCTCTCTGACAAAAAAACCAGCGGAGATGAAATGGAATCCATTGAGGAAGTTGACACAATCGAAGTTGCTCAGCTGCGAAAAGCAATGAAGGAGTTTCATGAGCTACACGAGCAATCAAAAATTAAGGTTGTTGGAGAACCCTCTCTTTTTGTCTCTCCAACCCCTACGATCGAAAAGGTTGTGAGGGATCTCGATGCAATCACCTCACTAGCTCAGTCTGAAGAATAAGTAAATAGGGAGGATGGCTATGATGTTGGGACAATAGAAGTAGAACGAGGAAACCTAGTGGAGCCACACCCTCAGGTAGCTGTTGAGACAGCTAAGTAAATGGCTGAACATTAAATAGAAACAACCAAGTCCCCAATGACGGTGACCTCGTGGAAAAAAATGAGCTAGTGCGCCAACCGAGGGGAAGTTGTTCACACTGTAGCCCAGGTCAGAGGAGGCTGCAGGGGACAAAGAACAAGAGAAGTTAGGAGGCAAAGAGGAGTTAGCTAACAAAGAAGCTATTGGTAACAATGAAGCTGCGATGGTTGAGACTGTCTCAGCTGGGGACTTAACAGCACTGAAGGCCAATTAAGTTACAAAGGTCCAAATTCCTGTAACTGAGGCAGATGATGGAAGTGGGATGACCAAGACAGTTGAGACTGCTGGTCTTGAAAGTGTAATCCTAGAGGTTGAGACCTCGAACGATGCCACTGAAGAAGACCCAACTGCAGCTCAGTCTGTAGTAGGGAATGCCGAAGGCCTTGCAGTGGTTGCAACTGCTGCAAAGATAACTGAAGACCCTATGGCGGTTGACACTGCTAGGGAAAGTGTTCCGATTTTTGAGGATATTTCTACATTACTCGAGTTCAAGTCCACTGAATCCATGGTGATAGATGTCTTAATCCATTTCGAAGCTGAGTATTCTAACATTGAAGAAGATATTGACGAATCAGTCGAGTTAGATCAGTAGACCAAGGACTTGGAAGAAAGAATAGAAGCCTCAAGAATGAGATGCGTGCTAGTTGAAGGGCCACTCCTACTAGTTCAATCTCCTGCCCATGATGTTGCTGTGGCAGCTGAGGCAACAATTACTCAGAAGGATGACACAACTGTTGCCAGTGAAGATGTTGAGACAACTGAGGCACAATCAGCTCAACAAGCTTCCACTGCCAATGAAGCTTCAACAGTTGAGGAAAATATAGTTGCAAGCAAGGATGGAGAGCGAAGTAATCAAGAAGAAGGAGTGGGAACTTCCTTGGAATCTATTGGCATGTTCAAGATATTCCAGTTCCTTGTCGAAGAAACCCCATTTGAAGTTGATATTGCGGAGGAAGCTACTCGTTATAATGTAAAAGTTGACCCAATCGATTCGGTGGAGTCAAGACTTGTCCCTTTTGGCCATGACTTTGAGTCTCTCCTTCCTGAGGATTCAACTCCAGAAGCAGTAGACTTTCGACATGCCTTTCAAGCCATGTGCGAGGATGTGGATGCCATGGAGAAAGGTTTTGCTGAGCTTAATGAAAGGATAGACAATCATGATGCCACAATATATGGGGACATCTGTGGAGCAGTGCTGAGAATCCGGGAATGGGCTCAGCAAACTAGGCCATTCGCAGGGAACAAGTTAGCTACTTCAGACAGCTATATTTCCAAGTTGCTTGTCTAGGGAGCTGAAAAAGTCACCTTTTAGCAGAGACAGCGGGTCAACATAGATATAATGGAACGAAGCCATTTAGCTGATATGGAGTTGCTAAAAGTTTCTATGGAAGAGAACATGAAACACATGTAGGCATCACTGGAAGCTGAAAATCTTGCCATGAAGAATTATCTGTATTCACTCAGCTCCGACCAAAAAGCAGTAGACTCCATGAATCAAAAAAAGTTTGATTTTCTCCTTAAGTCCAATAAAACTCATCCCACTCTCTATGAAGGTGATGATGCCAAAAAGGGGAAAGATAAGTCAGAGAAAACCCCTTTGAAAATCATTCTGAAATCTAAAGGCACCACATCACTCCATTCTCAGCTGCCTCAAGACTTTTTTTTCCTTCAAACATTCCAAATTTGGGATAAGGGATTAAGGTCACATCCCCAACCTATTTTATGAAGAGATTTGTACAAACTATTACAAAATAGATCCAAAATCATCTATAGTTAGATCACCTAAGGGATGGGAGTTCTAATTGATCTAGTCGAATTAAACCTTGTACAGAGCGGGGAACGGATTGGGGAGTAAATTCTATCAAACTATTGTATATCAAACCTAGGAAAGCAAGGTGGTCAGCCACCTTGTTCCCTTCTCTATATACAGGAGTAAGATGATATGAAATTCTACTAAGAATATTATTAACATTAGCTAACTTATATTTCAAAGACCAATGTCCAGGGAGGTATTTATTAATAGTATTACAAAGAATGCTTGAATCTGTTTCAATCCACAAGTGAGTGACTGACCAATTGGAGAGCATGTTTAGTTCAATGGAGAGGGCTGCACATTCAACTGATAGAGGACTGGAGCAATTGTGAAGAGGTGCAGCAAAGGCCCATAAAACCTGACCACGATGATCCCTTAAAATGCCTCCTATCCCAGCTGCCTGTTGTGTAAATGCACCATTAATATTCAACTTCCAACAATTATCAGGAGGTTTCTTCCATAGAACAGGAACAAGTTGAGGAGGTGGGTGAGTTTTGAAAGTTATCTCAGCAGTATAAGCAACTTCCAGGAACCCCTTCCAAGTGTGTTTCTGAAAAATTTGAGCTTTAGCAAGGAGATTAAGATGTGAGTGAACTTTGTGAATCACCCTTTGATAATAGAATGTGGCATTTTCATGTTTACACTGATTTCTCTCTTTCCATATGAACCAGAAAATGAAACAAGGGAGCAAAGTAGTGATATGTGAAGTGTGTGCAAAAGGTGTGTAATTTAACCAACTAGCTAAGAATGTGTTTATGTGCACAGTGTGTGTGTGGGGGGGGAATCTCAACCAGTTGAAAAAATGGCTCCATACTTTCAAAACCTGATCATTAGAAAGGAAAAGGTGAGAAATAGTTTTCAGAGCTAGGGTAACAAGTCAAGGGCTGAGAAGTAGGAATGCTACCTGGGCAACATTAACATTTGGAGGCATGGGATATACCTCTGGGATTGTAGTTTCCAATGAACTTGCAGCCTGTTGGGAACTAACCTCCACATGAATATGGAAATGGTAGGAGTGATGTATTTTTTCCAAAGTAGATAAAAAGGTAAAAAGGGAGGATCAGGGGCACGGGTGATTGATAAAAGATATGCAGAGGCAAGGGAAAAATTGCCATTAGTTGAAAGAGGCCACTTCATGGAATCAGGTGCATTAACAACAATGGGAATTTGGGACAGGTGGGTAGCCCACTATTGACGAACACATTGTTAAGAAGCTCCAGGTTCCAATGATTATTAATCCAGAAAAAATTCACGGGCACATTTTCAAGACCCTCAAAAGCACAGTGTAAATTCACAAAAAGGGGTTGGGAATCATACCAAATATCATGCTAAAAACTGATATTACCATTACCAAGAGACCAAATAATATGGGGGTGGATAGTGTCCCTGATTTTGCACAACCTCTTCCAAACTAGACTGTCACTAGGGGAAGAGATAGCAGTGAAATAGGGAGCACCACCCACATATTTTTTGATCATAAATTTGGCCCATAAGGAATTGTTTAACCTAAATCTCCACCACAATTTCATTGAGAAGGCAGAAATGACATTGTAAGTATTTCTAAGGCCCAAACCACCTAACTGAGTAGGGGTACAAGCCTTATGCCAAGCAATCCAATGAATTTTGTTTACCATTATTAGAGCTTCCCCAAAAGAATCCGGCCATAATTTGGTCAATTTTATGCACAATGTACTTATGGGGCTTGATAACCTGAATAAAGTAAATAATTGAGTGTGCTTTTGATAAGCATAAGTTCCCCCCCATAAGAAAGCACTTTACTAGCCCACCCTTGAATTTTTTATTGCATCTTAAGAATAAGGGTATGAAAAAGAAGCCCTTTCTTGTGTCCCTTGTAGAGAGGGACCCCAGGTATGTAATGGGGAGCTCATGGTGCTGAAAGTGAGTAATATAAGCAATTCTCTGATTTTTTTTAGGATTCAAATTGCTACCCACAATAAAATCACTTTTGTGCTTATTTAGAGCTTGGTCAGAGATGTTACAAAATCATCTAAGAACTGAATCAGGGTGTTCATAGCATGTTGAGAATCATTAGAAAAATTACCACATCATCAGTATAAGCTAGACGAGACACAACTAATCCCCCTGGGAGTGATCTTTTGAGAAAAAGAGTGGGATTTGAAGAGGTGTTCAAGCCCTTTAGAGAGAAAATCATTTTGCTAGAATAAAGAAGGAGGGGGAGAAAGGGTCTCCTTGCCTCAACCCTTTATGAGATTTAAAAAATCCACAACTTTGACCATTAATAAGGACAGAAAACCAGAAATTGTTAATGACATTAGAAATCAAATCAATCCACTGACTAGGAAAACCGATTTTAGTGAGCATAACAATTAAAAATTGCCATTGCACCATATCATAGGCTTTGGCCATATCCAACTTGAAAATGACAGTGTTAGGCTCATGCTTGACGTTAATAAAGTGAGTAAGCTCTTGAGCAAGTAAAATAATATCATTTATCAACCCATCCTTGACAAAACCACTTTGGTATGGAGAAATAAACAAAGGAAGAACATGAGCAAGTCTATTGTTAAGGACTTTAGTGATGATTTTGTTAGTAACATTGCATAGACTGATAGGTCTATAATCAGTCCAACAAGAAGGGTTAACAATTTTAGGAATGAGCATAATGGAGGTGGAAGTGTAGCATTTGGGAAGGGCATGTCCTTGGAAGAATTCAATCACAGCCAGAAGGACATCATTCTTTACAATAGACCATCTTGTTTCTGGAAAAAATGGGCTGAAAAGCCATCAGGCCCAGCAGTGTTGTAAGGGCTCATATCAAACACCACTTTTTGAATCTCATTTTTAGTGGGATAGCACATATGCTCATAGGATCAATGAATTCAGAAACAGAAGGGATAGGGAAATCACAGGTGAAAGGGTGGCAATTAGTGTTATCGGCAAGATAAGAGATGGAGAACTGAACACACGATCTTTGAATATCAAGATCATTGGTGAGAGTATTAATGCCATCTTTCATAGAGTGAATTGTGGCTCTAACTCTCTTATGTTTCGAAAGGTTGTGAAAATACTCAGTATTTTCTCTCCATCAATAATCCACTTACAAGAGTATTTTTGATGCCAAAATTCCTCTTTAATTTCTAGTAGCCAGAGTTAACTCACCTTTAGCAAGGTTAAGAGTAGAGAGAAGATCAAGAGAGGGAGAGGAATCATAAGCTTTTTCAGCAGTAGAAACCTTGTCATGGGCTTTTTGCAGGTTATCAAAAATGTTACCAAAAACATTCTTGTTCCACCATTTCAGTTTAACCTTAACTCTCATAAGCTTGCAATGAAGGTTAAGGAGACCATTAAGCCGTGTAGGGAGGCCCAGACCTGAGAAACAGTGGGGAGGAAGCTATTATGATTGGCCCACATGTTCATGTATCTGAAAGTAGAAGGATGTTTAGTGGTGGAAAGATAGATTTAAAAAGAAGAGGAGCATGGTCCAAATGCATTCTAGGTAGGTTCTTAACAGAGGAAATATGAAATTGTCAACTCAAGTATGGTTAAGAAAAATTCTGTCAAGCCTCTCTTGGAGAGAGTTCTACTCCAAGTGTGCATAATATCACCCTCAAAACCAATATCAATTAAGCCACTATCACTAACCATTTGTCCAAATTCTTCCATATCAAAGGCCCTATTAGTATCACTACCAATTCTCTCATTCTCAGATAAAAAACAATTGAAATCACCCCCAATGAACTAGGGTTTGGGTTCAAAAGGGCTAGCAACATATCTAAGCTCATCCCACAGATCTCTCCTCAATTCTAGTACTCTTAGCATACACAAAAGAGGCTAGTAAAATTAGAGGGAAGGGAAGCAGAAGAAAACTCAATATCAAGATTTGCTCACTATCTCTGAGGACAGATCCAAAGAAATTGTGGTCCCAGAAAACCCAAATTTTGTTAGAAGAGTTTGCAATAGCAAACAGAAAACCAAGTTTTTTTGCAAAAATTGGGGAAATTGGGAGTGGTCATGGGTTCCATAATAGCCAGAATATGAATATTATGAGAGTGACACAGAAATTTAACATGATTAGCAGTGGGGGCATTATGAATACCCTCACATTCCAGAATAAGATTTGGACACTCATGATTTCTTTTTTGGTTTGTTACTGATTGGACTCAAAGGCTTTTCAGGACCTTTTTGGAATTGCTAGGAGAGATAGACACAATCCTTTTTGTGGAGGGCTATTTGTTTAAGAGCTTCCTTGTCATCTATTAAGTCTTGTTCCTGAAGATTCAGATACTTAGGTGACTTAGAATGGGATCCTGCTTGATGAAGAAATGTAGGAGGGATCAATGAATCCTCCAGGTCATTGGGATGTTGAAGAATAGAGAAAGGATTAGTTATTGTGGGCTCTTCCTTAGAAGTGTTATCCACAACAACTTGTTTCCTGGTCCTTAATTTTCTAGATTCTGGTTGCTCAATGATTTCATGGACCTCAATATCAACATGTTGTGGAGATTCATTCAGAGCAGGGGGAGGTATAGGTGAAGGGGAAAATACCACATTTTGTGGTGATGACTCATTATCAGGTGCAATATTGGAGGAAGAAGGTTTAGTAGGGGATGGAGGTTGTTTCTCAGACTCAGGGGCTGTTTTGCTAGCTCTAGGAGCATTTCCAACTGGATTCATTGCAATAAATACTTTGAAAAAGGACTATGAATATTGGATGGGGTTTACTTAAGCTAAAAATAGAGAAACTGCTTGTGCTTCAGATGAGATTCAACAGAGATACAAAGAAGATGCTGAAAAGCAGCAGAGGCAAGCGGACGAAAAGCTATGAATATACTATGAGAGAAGAAAAAAGAAAGAAGGTGAGGAAAGGAGGAGGAAAGCTAAAGAAGAATGCCTCAGAAGGAAAGAAGAGGCGGATAGGAAGAAGAAAACTGAATAAGGTCACCGCAGGCGAGAACAAGATAAAGAAAG
Source organism: Rehmannia glutinosa (assembly GCA_016081115.2). NCBI lineage: Eukaryota > Viridiplantae > Streptophyta > Magnoliopsida > Lamiales > Orobanchaceae > Rehmannia > Rehmannia glutinosa. The sequence goes on along the minus strand of CM071932.1, from coordinate 22,550,226 downwards.
AAGAAGAAGGCAACAAAGGCGTTGAAGTTAGCTGTAGAAGAATTTGTGTTGTATTTTTACATTCCTTTGTAAATACAGAAAATGATCTAAGTACATGTAAGTGCTGAATGATTCATCCAATAAAATTATACATTCTTCCAATCATTCTATTTTAGAACTTCATGTTGTAATTTAAGTTTTGGCATCATTAAAAAGAAGAAAAGTGTTAGGAAATTTATTTGTATAGATTTTGATGATGCATAGAAAACTTAGATTAGAAAGTTGGCACACCATTTTCTGTATATATTTCAAACATGTAATATTTCGGAAATGAGCTGAGTTATCAAGCAGCCGAGTTGAAGATGCAGAAGACTGACTAAAGAAATGTAGAGAAGATTCAGTTGTGTCATAGCTGTGTATCGAAAAAGACTCTCAATCAAGTAAAGTAGTTGTGTCTCTCAGTAGACTCACAGCTGAGTCATCCAAGAATCAAGGAGAAGACTCAATAAAGGGGTAAAGCAGCTGAAGGACTCAGAGAAAGTTGAAGAAGTCCGTTGCAAAGAAAAGTCAAAGACTTAATGGTAAAGGACAGACCTGCAACCTGAAAAGCTGTCTTGATGAAAGAGTGCAAGTAGTTGGAACCAATGGGAAGTTTGCAGAAAGCTGGTACATTTCAGGCACATGCAGAAGCATTAAAGGTTGGGTCAACATCAAAAGCTGCACAACAAGACAAGCCAACAAACAAGAAGTGAAGTTTGAAAAATTGTCTATCTCTTCAACATACACTTTTTTCAAACTCTAACTATAAAAGGCTGAGAAAAAGTTTGAGAGAAATACATGACACACACAAGAGAAATCTGAGCAACCAAGCAAATCGCAATATTCTCTCAAAGCTAAAAATTTGAAATCCTCAAGTCTAAACACTCGAAGTGAATCTAACCAACACAACTCAATGAAGGAAGTAAGAAAACTTCAACCTGTTGAAGTTGGAAAAATTGTTTTTAAAGAACAAGGGGTCTGCACTTTCACGTGGTGAAGGACGTGCAATAAGGTTCAAGTTAGATCCTGACTCAAATCCAACGGAGGGCTATATTATCAAGTCCTAAGGGTTTGAAGAGCTGAAGTAGTGAGGCAGTTAGCTTATGAAGAAGCTGAGTCCCAAGAGTGAAGCCAGCTATGTGATCAAGGCTTACTCGGACTGTATCATCCTTTTGTAACTGTTGTTGCATTAGTGGATTACCTCCAAGAGTTGGAGAAGAGTGGAGCAAAGGAATTATCCCATCCTCGAACCACTACAAAATTCTCTGTGTCATTTACTTTTAGCATTTTATTTTCTGCATATCTTTATAATTGCTGATAAATTTGCTCACTCAACTTATAATAACTTAATCTAAAATAAGTGTTGAAAACCATATTCTTAAAATGGGTATAAGATTTCAGCTGTAAAAACCAATTAAACTAATTTTCTAAAAATCTAACTTCACTCAGTTAAGTTACTCTATCAACAGCTCTCTCGAGTCTATTGAGTGGTTAACTCTCCTGTTGAGGTTAAAACCAGCTGCCTCCCAAGAGACTTAGTTTTGAAAAATAGGTTAAGTCTATTCAACACCCCTTTCTGGTCTTAATTAATATTCCTTGGCAAATACAATTAACATTATTAAATCTTTTTGCATTGTAGTGCAAAAAGAATCACTGCAGGGTTGTTAACTTTTTTTTTTTTTTTTTCTTTTGGCGTCTCCAACCCGTCGGGTCCTCAGTCCCGAGTCCAAGACAGGGTGGGTCCTAGTTCCATAGTTTTCTCAAATAGTGGGTCACATGTTTAGCCAAACCCGCCCCAAATCTACCGCGTTACCATCCATAGCTCTTATTTACTACTAAGCTTGACTAGTCTTAAAAAAGTTTATTTATAAATATAAATGTATTTAATGATTAATATATATGGGGTGGGTCCAGGGTGGCTCTAGCAGGACCCATTACCCAACCCGCACCCAATTGGTTTTTCTAAAGTGGGTCTATAACCCACCCCAAGACCCGTATGATTGGGTTTAGAGCTGCCTCGTACAGGTCGGGTTAAATACGGAGCTGGGTTTTAATCCGCCATATTGACATCCCTACTCCTGTGGAATATAACATTGCCAAGTTATTGTCATAAAATAACTTTAGTTGTCTTTCTACGTTCCTAATAATACGCAACCCAATAACAAAATTTCGCAACCATATTTCATGATTAGATGCCTCATAGCATGCTACAAATTCCACTGCCATGGTAGAAGGTGCTACAAGTGTTTGCTTAGCACTTCTCAATGAAATGACTCCCCCAGCCAATAAGAAAATGTAGCCGAAGATGAATCTCTACTAACCTGGTGTCCATCAAAATCAAAATCAAACTCCAACTGGTATGATTTTATGTATGTGAGCATGTAATCTTTTATTCTCTGTAAATACCTCCTAACCCGTTTGGCTGCTTTCCAGTGATCCATACCAGAATTACTTAAATATCAGCCCAACATACCAACAACAAACCTATACTAGGTCTTGTGCAGACCTAGACATACATTAGACTCCCAACAACTGAAGCATATGGAATCTTCTACATTTCTTTAATTTTCAGATTACCTTTAGGGCATTATTCGAGACTAAACTTGTCTCATTTAGCTATAGGGGTGTCTACTCGTTTGTAGTTCTGCATTGCCAAATATTTGCAACACTTTCTCATGTAGTTCTTTTGTGACAATACATATAATAACGATCCCAGTGCATCTAGGTCCCCAAAACAAAAGAATCTTCCCCAAGATCTTTCATCTAAAAAATTATTTGATAGAAATTTATCGGTATCATGCAACAATGCTGAGTCATTAGTGGCAAGGAGAAAGTCATCAACATACAAGACCATAAATATACACTTACTCTCACTAAACTTGTGATATACACAATCATCAGCAACGCTAGTATCAAAATTGAACGAGACTACTACTTGATGAAACTTGTGGTATCCCTGAAAATAAGCTTACCTGAGCCCATAAATGGACTTTTTAATTTGCAAACCATAGATTTGGTCTCCAGACAAAAAGTTTTTTGGTTGCACCATATAAATCATCTCATTAGTGTCACCATTAAGAAACATCGTCTTTACATCTATCAAATATAACTCAAGGTCAAAATGTGCAACTAATGCCATAATTATCTTGAAAGTGTCGTTCGTAGAAACCAGAGAGAAAGTCTCTTTAAAATTAGTGCATTCTTTCTAAGTAAAGACTTTTTCCACTAGACGAGCCTTATACCTTTCCGCATTACCCTTCTAATTTCTCTTGTCTTACAAATACATTTGCAACCAATTGGATTCGCATATTCAGGTAATAGAACAAGATACCAAACTTGATTTTCTTGTATTTACTTATACTCTTCATTCATGACATCAATCCCACTTTTGAGATTTTGGATCCTGCATAGCTTGACGGAAGTTGATAGAACCATTTACCATCAATCCATTATTATCCTCATTTTCTTGGAGAAATACAACATAATCATCCGGAATAACATTTCTCCTCTTTCTAGTGGACCTCCTTAATGACATTAGTTTTTGAGGTTCTCGAGGCACCAGATTCATGTTTCTTCCGAGAAGTAACCCCGTTAATGTTCGACTGTATAGGTACCCCTATTTGCAAAAGACGGAGATAGAAAAATTGGTGTAAGAAATGCCGAGTCAGGGAATTATTTGTCCCAGTAGGAGCCCCTACTCATAGTCGGTCATATTAGTGCGAAAAAGGATGGGATTTATAGTAAAGCATGCTTCGAACCCAGTAGAATCTACCCTAACCTATTTAATATTCTCTAAAAAACATGATGTCTAGACCACATATTTTGATACCTAAAGGCTCTAGGAGGCTTAGATTGATGAACTGAAGCATTGATAAGAGTGGAGCATGATCAGAGTGCACCCTAGCCAAATGAAAAATACTGGTTTTAGCAAATGTGCATCGATTCATTTTATGAAGCAATAATATCAAGCATCTATAAATTGTCATAAACACTTAATGAACCAGTACAAACAATATTGGAATTAAATGAAAGACTATACTGAAAATTTTCAAATAAACACGAGAAACCATATTTGTCCAATAAGGAAATAGAAACCAAATTTTGTTTAAACGATGGTACAACGAAAGTGTCTTCCAAATCTAAGAAAAAACCAGTTCCTAACAACAATCTAAAATTCCATGATGTCTCTACTTCCACCGATTTTCAATCACCATAAAGTTTTATTTTTTCACCATCAGTTGGACTTTCGGTCTGTATTGAAACATTTATGTGAGTAGTAGCACCGAAATCTAACCACCAAGTGTTTCCAGGTACTAAAGCCAAATTAACTTTAGAACAGACAAAGCAAATATGTATTTTTCCTTGCGCGCCAGGCGTGATATTTGATGTAATCCTTGTTTTTGTGTCCAAGTTTGCCACAAAAGTAATAGTCATCCGTATTTTCACTTTTCTATTTTTTTTTTAGTGGACCCTTATCTTACTTTTCCTTTTGTCCTTTTCGTTGGAAGTACTGGCTAGTTGAGCAATCTCATTTCTTTCTTGCTTCAACCTTTCTTCCTCTTGCACTCATTATGAAATGAGCTCATTAAGAGTCCATTTATCCTTTTTATAGTTATAAGTAATCTTAAACTGACTGAATTATGCAGGAAACAATATTAACACTAAATGCACAAGTCCGTCCTCTGACGTGTCGAGTTTTAGTGCCCTTAACTTTAAAGAAATGTGAGACATCTCCATAATGTACTCCCGTATATTTTCCTTGCTCATATACTTCAGTGAGATCAAGTTAGCCAAAAGCGTACTTGTCTCGACCTTATAGTTTTTAACAAAACGCTTTTCAATTTGTGCAAGGTACTCACTGGCCGTAGTGACTTCCTCAGAAGTTGTGCCTCGAAAGGATTCTGGAATGCCACACTTATGATCATCAGAATAATGCAGTTTGAGTATTCCCGCTTCTCAAAGTTCCACTTTTCCTCAGCAGAACTTGCATATATAAGAGAATGGGGTTGCTCAAACCTTAGAACACAATCCAGATCCATGAGGCCCAAAATGATCATAATGTGTCCTTCCAATCCTTAAAGTTCCAATCCTTCTAAAACTTATGTGATTTCCTCACAGATCTAGATCCGTGAGATGGAGCCCCAACAATCCAAAACCAGCTGAAATTATACCCAAATATACGCTGATTTTTCTCTCTTTTTTTCTCTATTCTCTCTCTTATGCTGTTTAGTTTTTTTTCCTTTTTTCTTTCCGATTTTTCTGTGATTTTCTTCACATTTTTTCTTGTGATTCTCATCTGTTTTTCTTCCGTTTTTCAGTGCAAAGTTTTCTTCTTCAGTTATTCTACATTTCTCCAAAGTTTGGCATTTGACGACCAATCTCAGGTACCTTTTATTTTCGATTTTAATATTTTTCTTTCATTTCTCTGCCTCAATTTTCTTCCGTTCTGGTATTTTTTGAAAGTGTTTTTTTTGAATTTTGCTTGAAAATGTGTGTTAGGGTTTGTAGGTCCCAAGGGGTGTGAGTAAGGTTTAGAAGGAAGGTTGAATAAACCTTAACAACTTTTCGATTTTAGTCCTTTTAAGAATATCAGAGAGTTAACTCAAACAACTGTGTCCTTGATGGACAACTAAGTTGGTTATTCAGCAGAGTTAGCCACTCAACAGACTCGATAGAGCTGTTGATAGACTAACTCAGCTGTTTAACCTTAACTTTAACTTGACTGTGTTGATTTTATCAGCGGAAGACTTAACACCCTTTGAATTGATTTAAACTTGTTTTAACACTTGATTTTAGCAATTGGTTATTAATAAGTTGGATAGCAAGTATGAGTTTATCACAGATATGATGTAAATATGCAGAGATGTAAATGTGCTGAAAAATAAATGACACAATTAATTTTTATAGAGGTTCGAATATGGGGTAATTCTTCTAATCGTGTCTTCTCCAACTCCTGGAGGAATCCACTATGTAAAAGATCTGTTTAAAAAGTGGTCAACAGTCTAGAGACAGCCTTGGTCACACAACTGGCTTCTCTTCCGACTCAGCTTCTTCACAGGGCAGCTGCCTTGCTACTTCAGCTCACTTTCTCAAGCTCTTGGATTTGATCACGAAGCCCTCCAATAACTTGATACTGGTTCGACCTTGAACCTTCCTACAATCTTCCTTGGAAAGTAGACCCCTTTTGATTCTTCAAAAGTTTCCTCTTCAATAGATTTGAAGTTGTCTTTCCTCACAACTTGTGTTGGATCGATTTTCTTCGAGTTTTAGGCTTGAGGATTTGCTTGAATATTCTTGAGAATATTGCAGGTTAATAGCTTGAATATTGTTTGCTTGTTCGTGGTTCAGGTATTCAAGGTAACCTTTTCTCAATGAATTTCCTCAACCTTTTATAGTGAACTTTTGAAATTTTGCCCGTTGAAGAGATAAGCTAAATTCAAAAGTCACTTGTGTTCGTTGGCTTGTCTTTTCTTGGTCCCCAATCTTGAGATGTAGACCCTTCCTCGTATTAAATGAATTTGCAGCTTTTCATGTTCTGACACGAGGTGCAGTGCTTCCCATTGGTTTATTCCTTTTGCACGCTTCTGGGATGAGCACTTTAATACCTGACAGCATGGAGGTATTACTATATTAAGTAAAGTTCTTGACTTCTGTGCAACAGATTAATCTCCATTAACTCCTCTTGGCTGCTGCCTTTTTCCCAGGTGACTTGAGTCCGCTCCAATCATTGGATGACTTATCTATCACATCAACTTGAGACTTGGCTTCTTGAGTTGACTTGACTGAATATTCACACAACTGTTCCACAGCTGATACACCTTCAGTCGAGTTCTAGACTTATCTTCTTTGCCATACTCAGCCGTCTCAACAGCGGAGTCTTCACTTCAGTCTTCAGCTGACTTCTTGTATTTCCAGGCGTAGCTGACTTGACTCAGCTTTTCAAGCCCTATCTATTACAATGCAAATTACAAGGAAAATGGGGTGCCAACTTCCTAGTTTAAGTTTTACATGGCATTCATCAAAATCTATAAAATAAATTTCCCAATATTTTCCCCCTTTTTGATGATGCCAAAACTTAAAAACATTCAACAAAATATAAACAACAAAGATACATACAGACAATGTAGTGACAAAGAATGTATGCGTAGAATAGATCGTTTTATTGATCATAACATTCTTGTCCTTTACATAGCTGTTTACATTTGGTATCAGATCATTCTATATCAAAGCAAAAATACACATCTATGCTAAGATACTAAAATAAGTACAAAGTGAAAAATTACAGAAAACTTCACTAAGTATATAGATGACTTACAAAAGTGTATTTACACAAGTAAAATACATGAAGGGTTCACAACAATACTTCATCGCCTTCACTGCCTCCTTCTTTCTTCTTCAGCTCTGTCGAAGTCATCAGCTCTTTCCCTTTTTCTTTCTTCTTCCTCAGCTTTCTTCTTTTTCTCATAGGCTCTTTTCGCAACATCATCCTTTCGCTTTCTCTCGAGCCATAGCTGAGTTTGTCTTTCATTTTCCTCTTCTTGTCTTTTCACGGCCTCTGCATTCTTCCTTGCCACTTCCAGATTTGCCACTTCATCATACCCAGCCCAGTAGATCCTCTCCTTCTTTCCGGGATCTACATATTCAATATTCTTGTGTCTTGGACGAAGTCGATAACCTCTTCCTCCACCACTTCTTCCTCCACCTCTGGGTGTGTACTTCATGGGAGTCTTATGCTTACCAGCTGAATGGCTGCTGGTAGTCTGCTGCTTATCAGCTTCTTCGCATAATGTAAGACCCTTCTCCCAGTACAGATCCCAGGCTTAGGCTAGTGACATCACTTGGAAATAGCCTTCGGATTCGAGCGTCTTGAATTCTTCAACTGATCTTGGCTCGGATCCATTGTCAGGAATAGCATCTTGATCCTTCCCTGCCGGAATGCCGTCGTATTATTTCAACGCTTCTTCGATGCGGGAATCCGTCTTCTTATCAAACTCCACCATTCCTGCTTCGATGATTTGCCTTTTCTCTGACATTAACACAGCAGAGTGCTTGATCGGCAGAGTCACTGGAAGTTTGCTGATAATTGAAGCCGTAACATGACCCTGCTGAGGGGTTTTAGCTACCATTAATGTCAAATCCTTTGAACGTTCCCTCTCAGCTGTTTTTCCCTTCTTCTCAGCTTCAGATCCCTTCAACTTCTCTTCTTTCAACTTCCTTAGGGAGTCCTCTTCCCCTTTTTTGGCATCATCAAAGGAAAGAGGGACCCCAGGGAACATGCCTGTGAGCATAAAGTTGAGTCTGCTGAGAGCGGAATTCTATTTGGAGTCTGCTACTGCATAAGCTGTTCGAAATTCTGAGCGAGTAGCCTTGGACTCGGCTACCACCAACTTCATTTCATCCATGAGAAGGCTGAATTTATCATTCATTGAGTTCTCTAGACGCAAAATTTCTTTTCTCTGGAATTCTTGCAACAGCTCCATTTCTGTTTTGTGAGATACATGCAACTTTTCGATGTACGCCTGCATCCTTTGCTTGATATCAGCATTGTCGGCCATCCAGACAAGCATTCTGCCATACAGTGCTTTGAAATAACGAACTTGCTCGATTCTCATGGCAGATTGTTGTTGAGACCATTCTTGGATCCTCACTACTATCCCGCTCAAGTCTGCTGTGAGGGTAGTGTCCCTGTTGTCCAGTCTTAAATCGAGGGAGGCCTGATGTCGTTCAATCTTCTCAATATCTTCACAAATCTTCTTGAAGATTTCACGAAACTCAGTTTCTCACTTGATTCAGCTGCAGACCACTCTTCAGCAATGTTGAACTCAGCTGGAACAATGGTGTCAGTAGGGATGATTGGATCTTCTCTCACGGTGAATCTTCGTTGCTCAGCAGTGTTCTCTTCTTCCAAATCTGGTAAGATCGGCGTGAAAGGGAATACCTTTGGAAAGGCATCATCACTCACATATGGGATGGTTTGTGAGGGTTGTGCCTGTGATGATTCAGCTCTTCATGCCTCAGCCGCGATAGCTTCATCGACAGTGGTCACAGTTGTGGAAGCCTGTGACGGAGCTAGTGTAGTCGTTACTACTACAGCTGTGGAAGCCTACGCACAGATCGTGGTCTCTCGGGGCAATTGAGATATTTTGCCCAGCTGACTGAGCCTCAGCTGTCTTAACAGCGTCTTTGGTCTTAGTGGATTTTTCTAAGTGAATAACCGGTTCCTCTGCTGCATCATTAGCGTCATCGGATGATGATGAGACCTGGGGGCTTGGCTCATCATCGCAATTAAATTTTTGACGAGCAGGTTTATCACTTAGCTGACTCGTAGTTTTGAGAACATCCTCAACTGGGTCCTTTGGATCTGCAACATGAGTGGACTCAGCTTCATCTTCAGACCCCAAGAACGATATATTGAGGTTCTCCTGGGAGTCATGAAATGCGCTTATCTGTTTCTCTTTTCAGCGATTTGAATAGGAGGAATGTTCTGAGTCTCTGGAGCTTTACCCAGGGAAGTCTCAACCTCCCTTAGGCCTCAATACCTCCAATAGTCTCAACTGCTGTGAGGCCTTCAATGTTCCTTTCGACAGTCGCAACTGTCTTAGGGTCTTCAGCATTGGCATCCAAAGGGGTCTCAACCCCTTGGATTGCACTTTCACTGCCCAAAGTGTTAACTCCCGGGGCATCTCCATCCTTTGCCTTGACTGTAAGAATAGTGTCATCAGCCTTCAAAGAAACTGACATTTCAGCTGGGACAAACTCAACTGTCCGAGCCTCGTCAATGTCACTCTGCTGTGGTTGTTTCTCAATTTCCACTTCGCATCCTTTCTTCAAGTTTGAGTCATCCTCAGCAACCTCCAACCCTATTGTGGTAGAGTGAGTTTCCCCTAATGGTGGGGTCACTCTTCTCCAAACTCGCGGCTTCTTCCGTTGAGTGCTCAGCCGCTGGGGCAGGTGGTAAAACACCTTCTTCGGGGGTTGGCTCAACTTGGGTGCCCAAAATCCCAGTTTCATTGCCAATTCCCTTGTACCCATCCTCCGATTGCACTGGGGATGTGGCTGCAGGGATGTCTGTGGCAATCTGCTGCACCACTCCCAAAGGGTCGATTTGCAGGAGAGATTGAGACGACTCTCCTGGTCCTTCAAATAATTGATGCTCATGCATTAGCCACGGATTCCCTCGAGATCTGCCGCATGTCCGACTTCTCTTTGATCGTGGGATCCATATCATCATCACCTTTGTCTTTGTACTCACCTAGATTTTCATGAGTATGCTCGTGAGTACCGGTGAACGTGCACATCCAGGCTTTCTCAAGAGCTTGTGCTTCCTTGGTCGCTTTGGTTTTTTCCTTCTCCCGAAGATGTGGAGAATATCCATGCGATTGTCTTCATCAAGGGCCGAATCAGTGTTGACTCAGAAATCGCAGCAATTCCTCTTCTTCTTCGATATACTCAGGGTGAGCAAACTGCGCCCTTGAGTGATCTAGCTTCCATGCTCTCCATTCTCTGAGACGGCGCTGAATATCTGGGTATAATGGAGAACACATAATTATATCATCGTCATCATCTTCGTCTTCTTGTCCTTCTTTTTCGGAATTGAAGGCAAAAGACTCGCTGCTCCTCTTTATAGCACCATCGAAAAGTGGTGGAGAGACAACCTTTTCAATGGGATGTTCGATTATCTCGCTTTGCTTTGCTTCCCTCATTTTGTCGACGCTTAATCGAGTCTTCATTGGGACTCTGCGATTACCTTCAACATTTGATCTTGGCAGATTCATCAATCACTTCGGAGAGATCGCTCTTCCCGAGTTTCGATAGTCTCAGTGCTTTCTCTAGTGAGTGGCGATTCATTTGTCTTCTCAAATTCAGAGTTTCTTATCAGTCTTCTTTTTCTTGGACGAACTGGAGGGACTTCTGGTTCAGATTCAGTGGTTTCATCACCGGTTGGGACTTGGGTGTCCTTCTTGGAAGGAGCTTCATTCCTCGACTTGGCAATCCTCTTCTTTTGTATGGCTGGAGAAGGGATTTGGGGTTCCTTCTCAGCCTCGACTGCAGGGGCAGGAGACTCTCTGCTCGGGCGGAGTGACCCGGTTGCGGGGCAGGTGCACATTTTTCTTAGCTGCAGGGGCAACCTTCTTCTTCGCACCTGCAGGGGCAAATTTCTTCTTTGGATGAGGGGTAGCAGCTGTGTCCTCGGGGTCAGCTGATTCCCCCTCACTTGTGTCCGCCTTCTTTGCATGGGCTCTCTTCTGGGCACCAGTGTTGTTAGCCCGGAACATCTTCTTGTTGACATGGAAGGGTTTTCCATGCGAAATGGGAATACCCTTCACTTCCATCAGGTGGCCAATCACGAGGCCATATCCAAGAGATCCTACAAAGGATCCATCATCCTTGAACGTCCTATTCATTACATTCAGGCAGAGTCTGCTGTACACGAACTCAGCTAAGTTTTCTTTCTTGCCCTGCATGATCGCAGCCATGACGATCAGCTTAGTTTTTGACATCTGGTTGGAGCTGCCAAACTTCATGTCTACACACTTGGAGATGACATCCATCAACTTATGATAGTCGTCCTTCAGCAATTTCTTATCAGTTGTGTAGACCACCTTAGCAGCACACTCTGGTTTGGCTACCTCTTTCCACGCAGCAGCCAAATCAACATCAACTTCATTAATCTCCTTCATGCCTTCTGATGGCAGCAAGCAGTGCTCCACAAGGTCCTTAGCATTTATCATTATGTCCATGTGGTGGACAGAAGACTTGATTCCTTCGTCCTGCACCTCCGAGTTAATATAGAACTGAGCTACCTCCTCTAGGTAGGTATGCGAGTACTCCATGGTCAGAAAAGCCTTAAGACCTGACTTTTCTAGCATCTCAGCTATCTTCTTAACTAGGGTTTCATTAGAACCCTGCTTCACCATACCTTCGAAATCCACTGATGCTCCTGAGTGGATTTGCTTAGACAGCTTGACGAAATCGAACTTAGGTGCCATTTTCAGAGATTTTTACCGATTAAAACCGAACGAACTTGCTTGAGGACACTTAGGGTTTTCGAGAGAGAAATATAGCCTGCTTGCTTTTTGCTTGTAGATGAACAGTTTCCGTATGTGAGAGAGAAAGCTGGAAAATATATATATATAAGGGTTATGAAAGGACATGTCTTTGGATTTTGAAATTTTGATCGAGATCAATGGTTCAGATTTAGGATGTCAAACCGCATTTAATTCCTCGCATGTAATGCGGCAGCATTTATATCCAATCATATGCTTACTGTGCAACTTTTTACTGTACCCGTCATTATTATGCTGACATCATCCTTAAAAACATTCCCGCTCATTAAAAACGACTGCATTTTTGTCACTTAGCTCATAAATGACTCAGCTTATATCAAATATGACTTAACTCTGCTTCTCTCTTTTCATTAGTGACTCATCTGTTAGCTAACTCGATATAGCTGACTTTCTGATATGGCTGATTCACTCGGCTGATGAGTGAAATTTGCGTTTTACTCAATTTTTCATCTTCTATCTCTTCTGATTGAGTCTTCTGAGTGTCAACTCAGCTCAATTAACCCTAGCTCATTCTTAAGCTCTTCAAATCTTGATTCACATAGGGGCTTGATGAATATGTCAGCTAACTGCTTACCAGTTGAGATATATTCCAAAGTGATGTCTTTCTTTTCAACATGATCTCTTATAAAATGATACCTGACATCAATGTGCTTTGTTCTTGAATGCAACACAGGATTCTGAGCGATTGCAATAGCACTTGTGTTATCACACATAATTGGAATCTCTTTTTCTTCAATCTCATAATCCTCAGCTGCTGTCTCACCCATAAGACTTGGGCACAACAACTACCCGTAGCTATGTACTCTGCTTCAGCTGTGGATGTAGCTATTGAATTTTGCTTCTTACTAAACCAGGAAACCAATCTATTTCCAAGCATTTGACATGTACCAGAGGTACTTTTCCTGTCAACTCTACATCTAGCATAGTCAGAGTCTGAGTAACCAATAAGCTTGAATCCACCTTCCTTGGGATACCATAAGCCAACTTCCTGGCATCCCTTCAAATACCTTAGGATTCTCTTAGCTGCAGTCATGTGGCTCTCTTTTGGTGCAGATTGAAATCTTGCACATACACCTACTGCAAAGGTGATGTCTGGTCTGCTGGCTGTTACGTAGAGCAATGATCCAATGAGTGCTTTATATCTGGTTTGATCTATAGCCTTGCCATATGCATCCATGTCCATCTTGACTGATGTGTTCATTGGTATTTTCACAGAAGACTTCTCTTCCATACCAAATTTCTTCATTAAATCTCTGGTGTACTTTGTTTGACTTATGAAGGTTCCATCCTTCAATTGCTTGACTTGAAGTCCTAGGAAGAAAGTCAGCTCTCCCATCATGCTCATTTCAAATTTGCCTTGCAGGAGGTTTGAGAACTTATCACACAGCTCTTTATTTGTGGATCCAAGAATGATGTCGTCCATGGATATTTGAACAAGCAGTATACTCTCTCCATCTTGAAGTCTGAAGAGTGTTCTGTCCACTTTGCCTTTGGTGAATACATTGTCAGTTAGAAATTGAGACAATGTATCATACCATGCTCTTGGTGCTTGTTTCAATCCATATAATGCTTTCTTGAGCTTTACATCTTATCTCCAATGTGATCTTTCCGCTCAAAACCTGGAGGTTGTTCAACATAGACTTCTTCCTCTAGTAGTCCATTTAGAAATTCACTCTTCACATCCATTAGATATACAGTGAAGTTCTTATGTGCAACATAGGCAAGAAACATCCTTATCGCTTCTAATCTTGAAACAGGAGCAAATGTTTCATCAAAATCTATTCCCTCTTCATGGAAATATCCTTTAGCTACCAATCTTGCATTGTTTCTTACCACAGATCATTCTTCATTCATCTTATTTCTGAAAACCCATTTTGTGCCAATAACATTTTGATGGGTTGGTCTCTGCACCAATTCCCATACCTTGTTTCTTTCAAATTGATTCAGCTCTTCTTGCATGGCTTGAATCCATTGTGTGTCATCCAATGCTTGAGACACATCTTTTGGCGCTATTTGGGAAATACAACAAGTGAACATTGCTTCTTGCTGAGCTCTGGATCTGGTCTCTCAGCCATCTCACATCAGGTTGGAGCAAGTCAGCTGGATTTAGCCATCTCGCAGCTATGTTGTCTTGAACAAATCTTTCATCGTCATTCAGCTGTAGACTTTCTAGCTGTCTTTGAGATTCAGCTATCTCATCTTCATCTTGGTTAATTGCTCTTACTTCAGCTTCAACATAAGGACTCTTCTGCATAGTTGGCGGATTCAACTTGTCAGCTAACTCTTCAATGTCTTCTCCATTCACATTAGGTTCATCAAAAACCACATGGATAGACTCTTCTATGACCATAGTCCTCTTGTTCAACACTCTATAGGCTTCAGCGAAAAATCTCTTAGGCATTCAGCTTCAACTAACATGGTTCTTGCAGCTTCCTTGAGAGTTATGTTTCTTCTTTCAAAGAACTCCATTTCATTTGTGGAGTCCTTGTCGCAGATAACTCATGAGCAATTCTATTTTCAACACAATATTGAGCTCTTTTCCCTTTAGAATGACCTTTGCTGAGGTTTAGGTCTTTGCCAATTAGGCTTGTACTCCATTGGTCTTTGCTGATATTTTACATTGTACCAATCAGCTTGGCTTGGGTAGTTTCTACCATTCCCATAATATGTGTTTCTCTGATGAAACTTCTGGCGTTTTTGGTACCTCTGTTTATTCTTTACGAGTACTTTCTCATTTGGAGTTTGAGGAACTCGGCCGATTTCTTCTCTCTTGTCCTCTCAAAGATACTCAAATGGTCATTTTTTTCTTTTCCCTTGTATCCAAGGCCAGTTTAATTGTGATTGTGCTTAGGAGTGAATGTGGGTGCAACATTTGGTATTTTGGATTTTTGAGATGCTTCATTGCTTGAAGATCCTTTTCCAGAATCACTCTTGGAGTTTGACCGTGCATAAAGGAATTGAATCCTATGCCTATCTTATCTCCACATTCTTTTTGACTCATGATAAGATCATCCAATGATTTGGATGCCTTCGTAAATGAGGCAATCACATTTTTAAGATCATTTTTCTCTTTTTCGCAGTAGCTATCTCTCGCTAATAGTTTAGCATTCTCGGCCTTTTCAGATCTGTGTTCTCATCGCCTATTTGACTTAGAGTACTCGGCTCCTTAGTCACCATTTGTGAGTTTTGGCTTTAATTTTTTTGTTTTCCTCATTTAGAAGTGTGTGTGAGGATTTTATGTGCTCAAAGTCTTTCATCATTTTGCCTAATGAATCATAAAGATCGGTGGGTAATGAAGTGTGTGTGTCACAATCACTATCACTTGAATCTGAATGAGATGAGTTAAAGTGTACCTCATCTTCCTGGTCTGGTTGATCTTGTTCTTTAGCCATAAGGCAGATCAAGGCTTCTTCCTCAGAGTCACTTGAGTAGTCAGCTTCACTACTCTCTGAGTCTGCTGCTTTTTTAGACTTAGTCTGCCGCTTCTTTAGACTTAGCTGTCTCAACAGTCTCAGCAGCCAACATGGTTTTTCTTTTTCTGTCTTCTTTCTCTGAAGACTTTTCTTTCTTCCTCATTCCTATATTTGTTGACTGGTGGATAGGAATCAATCGCAAAATGTCTGGTTGTGCAGGTTCCAACATAGGTTCTCAGCTCTTTGATCAATAATTTCTGTCCTTGGGTTATCAGCTCTCTGATATTCTATCCTTTGAGGCTCAACTCTAATGGGTGGCCTATCTTCCCTTGATTTAGAAGGGGTTGAATGTCTCCTGGAGGTTTCACCATTGTTTCTTTTATAGTTCTTATTGAAGAACTTGTTAAATCTTATAACCATTAGGGCTATTTCCTCCTGGTCTATGTCTTCCTTGGGTTTTGCTCTTTTTCCATCCTTGACTATCAATGCAGCTGTCTTGGGTACAACTGTCTCCTCTTGATCCTTTCTTCTCAGCTCAAACTCATAGGCTTTGAGGTCTGAGAATAGTTCATGGTTGGATGTTTTTGAGAGGTCCATTGAATGTCTCAGAGCCATAGTCTTCATTTACCATTCAGCTGGAAGGCTCCTCAAGATCTTCATACACATCTCCTTCTATGTGTATTCCTTCCCAAGAGCTGAAAGCTCATTTGTTATTTCAGTGAATCTTGCATCCGCTGATCCATAGATTCTCCTGCAAACATTTTAGAATTTTCAAATTTTTGAACAACAACAGATAATTTATTTTCTTTAATTTGCTCTGATCCTTCGCAAATTAAAGTTAGTTTATTCCGCATTTTTTCTTTGTTTTGCGAGCAGATTTGACTTTATTGAACATTGCTTTGTCCAAAGTCTTGTAGAGTATGTCCTTCGCCACATTGTCCAAGTTGTATCTCTTTCTATCATCATTTGTCCACTCAGTCCTTGGTTTTTCAACCATGGCTGGTCTTTCTTCAACAATGCTTTTCTTCTTCTTCTTCATTTGCTCTTTTTCTTACAACCGTGTTCACTTTCAATATTTGCAGTGGCCCATCTTCTATCACAGGCCACATTTCCTCGTGTAGAGAGCAGACATATGAGCCTGCATACGATTTTCCAGTCATCAAATTCCTCAATAGTGAACATAGGAATGCGTGTCAAATTTTCTTACATGATAATAACTCTTGCTAAGAGTGAAAGATTTTGAAAATGCAAGTGTTTAAAACCTTTTGAAAAGATAAAGATCTAGTTCAGTAACCAGTGCGGAAGGCTCAATGAACCAACCGCTCTGATACCACTTGTAGGTCCCAAGGGGTGTGAGTAAGGTTTAGAAGGGAGGGTTTGAATAAACCTTAACAACTTTTCGATTTTAGTCCTTTTAAGAATATCAGAGAGTTAACTCAAAAGCTGTGTCCTTGATGGACAGCTAAGTTGGTTATTCAACAGAGTTAGCCACTCAACAGACTCGATAGAGCTGTTGATAGAATAACTCAATTGTTTAACCTTAACTTTAACTTGGTTGTGTTGGTTTTATCAGCGGAAGACTTAAGACCCTTTGAATTGTTTTAAACTTATTTTTAACACTTGATTGTAGCACTTGATTATTAATCAGTTGGATAGCAAATATGAGTTTATCACCAGATATTACGTAAATATGCAGAGATGTAAATGTGCTGAAAAATAAATGACACAATTAATTTTTATAGAGGTTCGAAGATGAGGTAATTCTTCTAATCCTCTCTTCTCCAACTCTGGAGGAATCCACTATGTAAAAGATTTGTTTACAAAGTGGTCAAGCGATCTAGAGAGACCTTGGTCACACAATCGGCTTCTCTTCCGACTCACCTTCTTCACAGGGTATTTTGCCTTGCTACTTCAACTCACTTTCTCAATCTCTTGGATTTGATCACGAAGTCCTCCAATAACTTGACCGGTTCGACCTTGAACCTTCCTACAATCCTCCTTGGAAAGTATACCCTTTTGATTCTTCAAAAGTTTCCTCTTCAACAGATTTGAAGTTGACTTTCCTTCACGCGACTTGTGTTGGATCGATTTCCTTCATGTTTCAGGCTTGAGGATTTGCTTGAATATTCTTGAGAATATTGCAGGTTAATAGCTTGAATATTGTTTGCTTGTAGTGAACTTTTGAAATTTTCCCCGTTGAAGAGATAGGCTAAATTCAAAAGTCACTTGTGTTTGTTGTCTTGCTTTTCTTGGTCCTCAATCTTGAGATGTAGACCCTTCCTCGTATTAAATGAATTTTGACACGAGGTGCAGTGCTTCCCATTGGTTTATTCCTTTTGCACGCTTCTGGGATGAGCACTTTAAGACCTGGCAGCATGGAGGTATTACAATATATTAAGTAAAGTTCTTGACTTCTGCAACGGATTCATCTCAGTTAACTCCTCTTGGCTGTTGCCTTTTTCCCCAGGTGACTTGAGTCTGCTCCAATCATTGGATGACTCATCTGTTACATCAACTTGAGACTTGGCTTCTTGAATTGACTTGACTGAATCTTCACACATCTGTTCCACAGTTGATATGCCTTCAGTATGTAAAACTTAGATTAGAAACTTGGCACCCTATTTTTTGTTGTATTTCAACTTTGTAATAGATAGGAAATTTAAGCTGAGAAAGAAGCATCAAAGTTGAAGATCACAAAAGTTGATTGAATGTTGCAATGAAGAATGAGCTGAGTCGTAGCTGAGTATCGAAGAGAATCGTCAATCAATTAAAAAAGTCGTGTCTGTCAGCAGACTAACAACTGAGTCATCTCAGATATATGGAGAAGACTCAATAAAGGGGTAAATCAGCTTAAGGACTCAAAGAAAGTCAAGAAATCCGTTGGAATGAAAAGTTAAAGACTTACCATAAATGGTAAGGAACAAACCCGCAAACGTGATTCAATGAGAATGGATAAAGCTATCTTTTTGAAAGAGTGCAAATAGCTGAGAACCAGTGAGATGTTCACAGAAAACCTGCAGAGTTCCAGTCAGCTTGTAGAACTTTAAACTAAAGAAGGGTCAACATAAAAAACTGCACAACAAGACAAGCCAACGATCAAGAAGTGAAGTTGAATAATTCTTATATCTTCAACGAACACTTTTTCAAACTGTCACTATAAAAGACTAAGGAATATTTGTGAGAGGGTACCAAGACACATACAACATCAAAGGAAAACACAAGCAATCTGAGCAAGCAAGAAAAACACTCTTAACCAATTCATTCTAATCCTCTGTTGGGAAATTTATTGTTTAGATTTTGATGAATGCCATGTAAAACTCAAACTAGGAAGTTGGCACCCCATTTTTTTGTTGTAAACTGCATTGTAACAAATAGGGCTGGTCAAGCTGAGTTAAGTCAGCTATGCCTAAACATGCAAGAAGACAACTGGAGACTAGAAGGAAGACTCATTTGCAAGACAATGAGTATGGCAAAGAAGAGAAGACGGAACTCGATCAAGGTGCGGTGAGATGCAGATGGCTAAGTAAAGTATTAGTCAAATCAACTCAAGATAGCCAAGTCTCAAGTTGAAGTTGAAGTGAGAAGAGTCATCCATGATTGAAAGTGACTTTAAGTCACCCGGGGAAAGCAAGGAAATGCGGTCAAGTCGAGATAATGAAAGAGATCCGTTGCATAGAAATCAAGAGAATTACTTAAACAAGTAATACCTCCATGCTACCTTTCTCAAGTGCTCAGTCCCAAAAGCGTGCAAGGGGAATGAACCAATGGGAAGCACTACACCGTGTCGAACTCGAAAAAGTCAAGAACAATTCATACGAGGAAGTGGCAATTCCAAGGATCGCAACAAGACAAGCCAACGACCACAAGTGACTTTAAAAATAAGCCTATCTCTTCAACGGATGATTTTTGAAAGATCACTATAAAAGGCCGAGGATTGACTACGAGAAAGAAGGACCTTGATTACCGAACCACGAACATTCAAGCTAACATTTGAATCAGAATCGAAATATTCTCAAAGATCATTCAAGATTAATTCTCAAGCCTACACTACGAAGGAAATCAATCCAACACTCACCTGTGAAGGAAAGATAACTTCAATCAGTTGAAGAGGAAACTTTTGAAGAAAAGGGGTCTACATTCGCGGAGGATTGTAGGAAGGTTCAAGGTCGAACCGGTCTCGAGTTTTTGGAGGGCTTCGTGATCAAATCCAAAAAGCTTGAGCAAGTGAGTCAGTAGTAGCAAGGCACTGCCTGTGAAGAAGCCGAGTCGTATGAGAAGCCATTTGTGTGACCAAAGCATCTCGGATCGAGTCCCAAAGGATCAAGTCATTTGTGTGATCAAGACTTGTATCCGGATCATTACCACTTTGTATCTTGATCAATACTTAGTGGATTCCTCCAGGAGTTGGAGAAGAGAGGAGTAGAAGAATTACCCCATCTTCGAACCTCTATAAAATCTTATCGTGTCATTTACTTTTCAAAGACTTTAATTCCTGCATCTTATTTGTTTAACTCTGTTGATAAATTTTCCATCCACTTGATAATCCCTAAGTACTAAAACAAGTATTAAATCTTTACTAAATCAATTTTAAGGGTGTAAAGTCTTCCGCTGAAAACAAACTGCAGTTGAGCTAATTCAGTCTTAACAGCTGAGTTATTCTATCAATAGCTCAGTCGAGTCTGTTGAGTGACTAACTCTACTGATTAACTAAATAGGCTATCCACCAAGGACACGGTGTGTAGTATCAACTCTGAACTTTAAAAAGGACTAAATCGAAAAGTTGGTAAGGTTTATTCAACCCCCCCTTCTAAACCTTACACTCACACCCCTTGGGACCTACAAGTGGTATCAGAGCGGTTGGTTCATTGAGCCTTCCGACGTTAGTTCTTGAACCAGATCTCCAAATTTTTCAAAGTCTGTTTTAGTACTTAAAGTTTTCAAAACTCTTTTTATTATCAAAAGTTATTATCATGGAAGCAAATTTAACACGTATCCCTATGTTCACAATTGAAGAATTTGATGATTGGAAAATTCGTATGCAGGCTTATCTACCAGCATTACATGATGAGATGTGGATAGTGATAGAGGATGGGCCACTACAAATTTTAAAAGTGAACACAATTTGTAAGAAAGCCGCTGCGGTGAAGGTGAAGAGGATGTCGCTCCTAGACCAGCTATGGTTGAAAAACCAAGAGCTGAATGGACAAATGATGACAGAAAAAGATACAACCTGGACAATGTGGCCAAGGATATTCTTTACAAAACCTTGGACAAAGCCATGTTCAATAAAGTCAAATCATGCAAAACGACTAAAGAAATCTGGGACAAGCTAACACTGATTTGTGAAGGCTCAAAGCAAATCAAGGAAAATAAATCAAGGAAAATAAATTTGAGAATATCAAAATGATCGCAGGAGAGAACCTGGATCAACTGGATGCTCGGTTCACGAAATTACCAATGAGCTATCGCTCTTGGAAAATAATATACACGAGAAGGAAATGTGTATGAAGATCCTAAAAAGTCTCCCAGCTGAATGGGAAATGAAGGTCATGGCACTAAGACATTCCATGGACCTATCAAAGACATCCAACCATGAGCTATTCTCGATCTCAAAGCCTACGAATTTGAGCCGAGAAGAAAAGACCAGGAAGAGACAGGTTGTACCCAAAACAACTGCTCTAATTGTTAAGGATGGCAAGAAAGTCAAGTCAAAAAGTCATTGACCCGAGAGGAAATAGCCCCGATGGTTAAAAGGTTCAACAAGTTCTTCAATAAGAACTACAAGAGAGGCAAGGGCAAATCCTCCGAAGACACTCGGCTCCCTCCAAGTCAAGGGAAGATAGGCCAACCAAGAGAATAGATCATCAAAAAGTGAATATCGTAGGGCCGACAATCTAAGAATGGAAAGAGAGATCAAAAGGTTGAATATCTATCTGAACCGTAGGCAAACCGGGTCACTATGCCATTGATTGCCCGTATCCGTAGTCAACAAATACAAGAATGAAGAAGAAAGAAAAGTCTTTAGAGAAAGAAGACAAGAAAAGAAAAAGGCAATGTTGGCTGCAGAGACTGCTGAGATAGCCAAGTCAAGAGACATAGCTGACTCAGAAAATAGTGAAGCTGACTACTCAAGTGACTCTGAAGAAGAAGCCTTGATCCGTCTCGATGGCCAAGGAACAAGACCAACCCGACCAAGAAGATGAGGTACACTCTGACTCATCACACTCAAATTCTAGTGATAGTGACTGTGACACACACACTTCATCACCCACTGATCTTTTTGATTCATTAGGCAAAATGATGAAAGATTTTGAACACATTAAATCCTCATACACATACTAAATGAGGAAAACAGCCTACTCAAGAGCAAAACTCACGGTGATCGAGGAGCCGAGTACTCTAAGTCAAATAGTGATGAGAATAAAATTTTAAAGGCCGAAAATGCCAAGCTAATAGCGAGAAATAGCTGCCATAGAAAAGAGGGAGAATGACCTCAAAATGTGATTGCCTCATTCACTAAGGCATCTAAGTCATTGATGATCTTATCATGAGCCAAAGAGAATGTGGAGACAAGACAAGCTTAGGATTTAATTCCTCGTGCTATGTCAAGCTCCAAAAGTGATTTTGGAAAAAGGATCTTCAAGCAATGAAGTATCTCAAAATCCAAAACTCCAAATGGTGCATACACATTTATTCCAAGCACAATTACAAGCAAACCGCATTGGTTATAAAGGAAAAGGAAAATAGCCTGAGTTGAGTGTCTTTGAGAGGACATCGAGAAGAAATTCACCGAGTTCCTCAAAGAAACTCCAAATAGGAAATACTCTGTAAAGAAGAAACATAGCTACCAAAAACCCAGAAGTTCTATAAAAGAAACACATTTGATGGGAATGGTAGAAAATATCCAAGCAAGCTGATTGGAATGATGTAAACTATCAAAGAAAGACCTATGGAATATAAGCCCAAATGGCAAAGGCCTAGAACTCAAAGAAAGGCCATTCCAAAGGTATAAGAGCTTTCATCAAGACACATATGCACCTAGGCACTACACTCGGAGACATCACAACTACCCAAAGAAGGCAATTGCTAAAACACATATACAAGCATACGGACAAAAGAGACAATTTGTATGAACCTAGAATCCCCAAGCAATTTGCCAAAATTAATTATGATTATGGCATCGATAGATGGCAATCCCTTAGAGCCAAATCATCCGGCTATAGGTTGGTTGGATCATCTTACAATACTAACCCCTCGGGACCTGCGGACAAGTATGGGTACCTAAAACTTAATTTCTTTGTTTGCGGGTTCAAGGAACAATGAGTGCCAAGGAACCTGGTACATGGATAGTGGTACATTCCGGACATATGACAGAAACAAGAAAAATCTGTCAAAATACAAGGAAGTTAAAGGAGCAAAAGTCATATTTGGAGGAAATGAAGCTCCGGGAGAAATAAGAGGCATTGGATCCATCAAGAAAATGGATTAGAAATCACGGATGTTGCATATGTTGAAGGACTCAATTTCAATCGCTAAGTATCAACCAACTCTGTGACAATGGCTATAATGTTGGATTTAACATGGGTATATGCCAAATCAAGGATACGAGAATCAAGTGAAGTTGTGTTGCAATGATGCGGACAAAAGAACATGTATATCGTGGATTGGTCAACAAAGAACACCAAGCACTGTCATAGCAAAGAGCACATTTGAATCAAGTTGGTCGTGACACAAGTGAGTCACCCGACAAGGTCTTGTCTGGTGATATTGATATTATTAGCAACAAACTCCCGGTGACTCGCCACTCCAACACTCTGTTGTATCTATGGTGAAAAAGAGAAAGACGAGTTGAAGCGGGGATGGAGGAAGTGGAGGGAAGGATGAATGCCCTAGTTATGAATATCTTGAAACAACATGGAGGCATTCCGGTGAAGCGAGAGACACTTATGCCATCTCGGATGCCGGAATCGAGCCAAGATCGCTTGATGAATTTAAAACGTTCGCATCGAAGGATATTTTGCAAACATGTCCATGGCTCAAGCTGGGACTTGTATCTTGGGAAAAGGGTCTCACGTTATGTGAAGAAGCTACGACAGCGGCAGACACCTAAGATCACTCTCTTTGGTCACTCCGCTAGTCACTCGGTGGAAGAAGAAAAACCCCAAAGACAATACACGCCGGAGGAAGAGGTAGAGAAAGAAGCGGTGGTGGAGGAAGAGGTTTGGACCCAGGCCT
Source organism: Rehmannia glutinosa (assembly GCA_016081115.2). Lineage (NCBI taxonomy): Eukaryota > Viridiplantae > Streptophyta > Magnoliopsida > Lamiales > Orobanchaceae > Rehmannia > Rehmannia glutinosa. The sequence goes on along the minus strand of CM071932.1, from coordinate 22,526,492 downwards.
CTCGCCAAAAACATTGAGTACATAGATCCGAGGTAAGAAAGGAGGGATCTCTTGGGCTGGTCTTGACCAAGTAGCCAATCGCGCAAGTGGCTAAAAACAATCCGAGTACGTGAAAAGAATCGAAGAAGAAAATAAAAGACAAACTCATCTTTGGGAGGAGAGACAAGAGAGACTAAGAAGAGATGAAGTCAGGAAGGCATATGAAAAGAAGAAGAAGGCCAAGATGAGAAAAAGAGAAGAAGACAGGAAGATGACAGAATCAAGAAGATGAAAGAAGGAGGCAATGAAGGAGATGAAGTGTTGTTGTCCACCCTTCATGTATTTTACTATATAAATACATACTATGTAAGTCTTCGTAATAAATCAGTAAATTCGCTATTTTTGCGTAGATATAGATGTTTGCTCGATACACCTTGTAAATGGGTTGTGTAAAGGACAAGAATGCTATGATCAATAAAAAGATTGATTCTACGCATACATTCTCTCTGTAAATACACTATCTGTATGTATCTATGCTATTTACATTTTGAATGTTTTAAGTTTTGGCATCATCAAAAGGGGGAAATTGTTTGGAAATTTATTGTTTAGATTTTGATGAATGCCATGTAAAACTCAAACTAGAATTTGGCACCCCATTTTTTTGTTGTAAATCGCATTGTAACAAATAATTTGGTCAAGTGAGTTAAGTCGGCTATGCCTAAACATGCAAGAAGACAATCGAGACTAGAAGGAAGACTCATTGCAAGACAACCGAGTATGGCAAAGAAGAGAAGACGGAACTCGATCAAGGTGCGGTGAGATGCAACTAAGTAAAGTAGTCAAATCAACTAAAGATCAAGTCTCAAATCAACTAAAGATAGCCAAGTCTCAAGTTGAAGATAATCAAAGAGAGTCATCTTAAATGAAGTAATACCGACTTTAAGTCACTGGGGGAAAGCAAGGAAATGAACTAATGGGAAGCACTACACCGTGTCGAACTCAAAAGTCAAGAACAATTCATACGAGGAAGTGGCAATTCCAAGGATCGCAACAAGACAAGCCAACGACCACAAGTGACTTTCAAAAATAAGCATATCTCTTCAACGGATGATTTTTAAAAGATCACTATAAAAGGCCGAGGAATGACTCGAGAAAGAAGGACATTGATTACGAACCACGAACATTCAAGCTAACATTTGAATGTAATTGAAATATTCTCAAAGATCATTCAAGATTAATTCTCAAGCCTACACTACGAAGGAAATCAATCCAACACTCACCTGTGAAGGAAAGATAACTTCAATCAATTGAAGAGGAAACTTTTGAAGAAAAGGGGTCTACATTCCGGAGGATTGTAGGAAGGTTCAAGGTCGAACCGGTCTCGAGTTTTTGGAGGGCTTCGTGATCAAATCCAAAAAGCTTGAGCAAGTGAGTCTGTAGTAGCAAGACAACCGCCTGTTGTTGTAGGTCCCAAGGGGGTGTAAGTGTAAGGTTTAGAAGGGGGTTGAATAAACCTTACCAAATTCTCGATTTAGTCCTTTTAAATATTCGAGTTGATACTACACAATCGTGTCCTGTTGGTGGACAATCGATTTAGATAATCGTAGAGTTAGTCTCTCAACAAACTCAATCGAGCCGTTGATGGAATAACTCACCATTTGTTAAGTCTAAATTAACTCAACGTGGGTTTGTTTTATTGGAAGACTTAACACCCTTAAGTTTGATTAAGCAAGGATTTAGTGCTTGGTTTAGTACTTAGAAATTATCAAGTGGATAGCAAATTTATCAACAGATTTAAACAATTAAGATGCAGGAATTAAAATCTTTGAAATGTAAATGACACAATAAATTTTTATAGAGGTTCAAAGATGGGGTAATTCTTCTACTCCTCTCTTCTCCAACTCTGGAGGAATCCACTAGGTATTGATCAAGATATACAAAGTAAGTAAATCCAGATACAAGTCTTGATCACACAACCGACTTGATCCTTTGGGACTCGGCCTGGAACGCCTTGATCACTCGCTTCTCGTGACGACTCGGCTTCTTCTTCACAGGCAAAGTGCTTTGCTTTGCTACTACACTCACTTGCTCAAGCTCTTTGGATTTGATCACGAAGCCCTCCAAAAGCTCAAGACTTGGTTCGAACTCGAACCTTCCTACAATCCTTCGTGGAGTGTAGACCCCTTAATTTTTCAAAGATTTTCCTCTTCAACCGATTGAAGTTATCTTTCCTTCACAGTGAGTGTTGGATTGATGTTCTTCGTAGTGTAGCTTGAGGATTGAGAATATTTTAGATTTTCTAATAATTGCTTGAACGTTTTTGGTTCTCGTCCGTTCTTTAGTTCATTGATCTCTTCATCAAAGATTTTCTCAAATAAACTCCTCGGCCTTTTATAGTGATCTTTCAAACATTTGCCCGTTGAAGATATAGCTTATTTTTGAAAGTCACTTGCGATCGTTGGCTTGTCTTGTTGCGATCCTTGGAATTGCCACTTCCTCGTATGAATTGTTTTTCACCTTTTCGAGTTCGACAAGGTGTAGTGCTTCCCATTGGTTCATTCCTTTTGTACGCACAGGGACCGAGCACTCGAGAAAGGTGGTATGGAGATATTACTTGTTTAAGTAAATCTCTTGATTTAGGCAACGGATCTTTTTGATTATCTTGACTTGATCGCATTTCTTTGCTTTCCCCGGTGACTTAGAGTCGACTTCCAATCATGGATGACTCTTCGTCACTTCAACTTGAGACTTGGCTCTTCTTGAGTTGACTTTGATCGATACTCTACTCACCGCATCTCATTTGCTTCTTTAGTAGAGTTCCCGTCTACTATTCTTTGCCATACTCATTGTCTCGCAGCGGTGTCTTCCTTCTAGTTCTCCGATTTGTCTTCTTGCATGTTTGGGCGAATCGACTTAACTTTCGGTTTGATCAACCCTATTTATTACAATGCATTTTACAACAAGAATGGGGTGCCAACTTCCTATTCTAAGTTTTACATGGCATTCATCAAAATCTAAACAATAAATTTCCTAACAATTTCCCCCTTTTTGATGATGCCAAAACTTAAATCTTTAAAAAAATGCAAATAGCAAAGATACATACAGATAGTGTATTTACATAGAATGTATGCGTAGAATCAATCCCTTTATTGATCATGACATTCTTGTTCTTTTACACAACTGTTTACAAAGTGTATCAGAGCAAACATTTGTCTACACAAAAAAATGAAAAATTTATAGATTTATTACAGAAGACTTACATAGTATGTATTTACATGATAAAATACATGAAGGGGTGGACAGCTACACTTCATCTTCTTCTTTTGTCTCCTTCTTTCATCTTGTTCAAGATCTTCGCTTCTTCTTCTCTTTTTCTCATCGTCATTGCTTCTTCTTCTTCTTTTCATATGCCTTCCTGGCGACTTCATCTCTTCTTAATCTCTCTTGTCTTTCCTCCCATAGCTGAGTTTGTCTCTTGTTTTCTTCTTCTATTCTTTTCGCATACTCAACATTACTTTTAGCCACTTGCTTGAAAATTTGCTATTTGGTCAAGGCGGCCCAAAGAGATCCCCCTCCTTTCTTGCCTGGATCTATGTACTCAATATTTTTGGGCAGAGGCCAGGTATGAAACCTCTTCCTCCACCACTACTTTTTCCTCTACCCGGGAGTGTATTGTATCGGGGGGGTCTTCTTTCCGGTGAGTGACCACGGAGTGAGTGACAGAGGATGCCGGTGGTCCGTTGCTGTCGGCCTTCTTCACATAACGTGAGACCCTTTTCCCAAGTACAAGTCCCAAGCTTGAGCCATAGACATATTTGCAAAGTATCCTTCAAATGCGAGCATTTTAAATTCATCAATCGATCGTGGCTCGTCTCCGACATCCGAGATGGCATAAGTGTCTCTCTCTTGGAATGCCTCCATGTTCTTTTCAAGATGTTCATAACTCGGGCATCCATTCTTCCTTCCACTTCCTTCATCCCTACTTCAATTGTTTTTCTCTTTTCACCATAGATATAGCAGAGTGTTGGAGTGGCGAGTCACGGGAGTTTGCCGATAATGTCACCGTGACAAGACCTTGTTGGGGGTTTGTGCAATCATCAAGGTCACATCCGCCGATCCTTCCCCTCAACAAGCTTTCCTTTCTTTTGTTTCAACACTTCCTCACCGATTTGACTTTCCTTCGCAATTGCTCCTCCTTCTCAACCGGATACCTCTGGCGCTTTAGGTATTCCTCTTCCCCTTTTTGGCATCATCAAAGGAGAGAGGAACGCCCGAAGCAGACTTGCAAGCGAGTGAAGTCGAGCTCGCGATAGTTGAGTTTTGTCTCGAGTCCCGTGCGGAGTATGCAAGATCTAAATTCGGATCGAGTAGCGTTGGACTCTCTTGAGATTAACTTCATTTCAGCCATGAGAAGGCCGTATTTTTGGCCCATATTTGCTTCCAGACGCCGAAGATCACTCTTATTTTGCTCACGCAGCAGCCTTTATCTCGGCAAAGTGTGAGCTTCATGCATGTGCTCAATGTGTTCTCTCAACTTCGTTTTTGCATCAAGCATTCTCACTCTCCATACTAAAGCCACTTGTTGAACAAAGTCCTCAAGTATCTAACTTGTTCCACACGCATTGTTTTCTTTGTTGCCACCATTCCCGATCCTCACTGTGATGCCTCTCAAGTCGCGATAAGATTTGCATCTCTGTTGTCCGGGCCGCACGTCCATAGAGGCCTGGTGCCTCTCCATTCATTCAATCTCAACAAATAATGCCTTGAACACTTCGCGAACTTCAACTGATTCTTCCGTTGCATCGATGGCCACGCAGCGTCAAAGTCATAGTCACCTGAACGATGGTACTGGACGAAATGACAGAGCCGGCTGGTCTATGGTAGCGTGCGCGTTAGTTTCTCGACTCTTCATGGAGGTCGGGTACCTCGGGGGAAAAAGGAAAAGATTCTATAAAGGATTCATCACCGCCAACCGGAATTGGTTCAATGATGAGCGGTGCGCTGGAAGTTCCTTTTGAGTCGAACCTGCAGCCTGGGGAACTGCGCGTAGTGGACTGTTTCGACTTGGGTCATTTGTGAAGTGGACCTAGCTTTTGCCGAGCCTCACTGTCTCAATAGCTTCGTTGGTCTCAATGGTTTCTCCATTGAGTGGATGGTCCTCGGCCTTATCAAAAGCGTCGTGACGATGATGAGATTTCCATTGGTGGCGCATCATCAAAATTAAAGGTTTGACGAGTAGTCTTGAGATCGACTTGCTCGTCGGGAACATCCGCAGTGAGTCTTTTGGATCTCGTCACGGGGATGACTCAACTTCTTCGCCGCCTCCGATCCCGGAAAAGTTACATCAGGATTATCTTGGGAATCATGAAGCGCACTTATCTCCTTCTCGGATGGATCAATGATAGCGGGGAGGATGTTCTCTACTTCACTTCTTTACCCCGGAAGTCTCAACCTCCCGGGCCTTCATTTCCTCCTACGTCTCAACCGCGGTGAGGCCTTGGACCTCCCTTTCGACAAAGTGTCAATTTGTCTTAGGGTCTTCGTGGTGGCATCCATTGGAGTCTCAACCCCATGGATTGCACTTTCATCGCCCAGTGTTAACTCCCGTGGTACATTCCTTCCTCGTGCCTCGACCGCATCATCGGCGTCATTAGCCTTCAGAGAGCGATTGACACCTCGAGAGCAATCTGATCTCAAGCTATCCGAGCTTCGTTGATGGCAACTTTGCTCGTTCGTTTGGTGGTTGTACTTTCTCCACTTCGCCTCCTTGATTCGTTGTGGAGTCATCGCAGCATTCTCCGACCTTGCTGCGGTGGGAGGAGATTTTCCCCGGTGGCACACCTGGTGAGTGACTTGAATGGGGTCACTCGTCTCCAAACTCCCTTGTTTCTATTGAGTGTTCACCATTGGGGCAGGTGGTAAGACACCTTCAATAGGGGTTGGCTCGACGGGGTCCCCACTATCCCGATTTCATCGCCAACTCCCTTATTGCCTTCTTTTCCGAGTGAGTGGGGAAGTGGTGGCAAAGAACAACAAGTGGTGATTTTTGAACCACTCCCATTGGATCAATTTCAATTTGTGTTCGAGGACTCTCCTGGTCCCTCCATCAATCTTTGCTCGTGAAGGTTCTCGATTCGTGCAATGCTTGCCTGCATTTGAAACTCTTACGTAGGCTGCAGCAGAGTTCGGATCCTCATCATCGCCGATAAGACATCAAGGAGAGGGTGTGTGTGTTCGTGGGGTGCCGGAGATAGGCGATATGCGACCTTCTCACGTGCCTCGCCTTCCTCTACTTGTCTTTCCTTCTCCTTGTCCTTGAGGATCTGCGCAGATATCGTGCGATTGTCTTCATCCGATCTTTGGGATCACAGTGGTTAGTCCAAGGAAGTTTAACAGCAGTTCCTCTTCTTCTTCTATAAACTCGGGCCGTTGGAACTGTTCCCTTGATTTACTTAATTTCCATTTCCTCCGATCCACGCAGACGATTTTGGATGTCCGGGTAAGGTGGGGATAGGATCATCACATCACTATCGCTCTATCGGCTTCGTCTTGTGTCTCATTGCGCGGACTACAGCTATTTCTTGATTGCCTCTCTTGACGCCTTGACAGACTTGGCTGTTTCATCAATTACATCGGAGACTCTACTTCTCGGCGGTCTCCCAGATCTGCTCCCGGTGAGTGGTCGACTCAAATTTGGTTTCTCCACTCGGAGTGCTTGATGATTCTTCTTCGTCTCTAGTTTGTACCAGAGGGATTTTCGGTTCGAGAGACGGTTTGTTTCGAGTCTTGGGCGGCGGGGCCGTGCTAGTGTTTTCTTCTAAGGAGTGGCCGTCTTGGCTTATCGTTCTCCTCCTTTTGACGATCGGAGAAGGTATTTGAGAGTCCTTCTCGACCCGCTCGCTTTGGGCGGAGACACACGAGCTGCGGGGCAGTGACTCGGCTGCAGGGGCGGGAGCATGTTTGACTTTCTTTGCTGCAGAGCGACAGTCTTCTTAGCACTGCAGGACAACTTTCTTATTTGGTGGGGAGGAAACAATGTATCTTCAGTGGTCAGTGATTCCCCTCACTCGTGTCGCTCTCTTGGCGTAGGCTCTCTTTGCGCGAGAGAGGTTTGATCTGAACATCCTCTTGTTAACATGGAACGCCTTTCCATGTCTAAGAGGGACTCCTTTCACCTCCATCATCCGGCCAATCACCAGGCCATATCCTAGGGATCCTCCAAATGTGCCATCTTCCTTGAAGGATTTGTTCCTACATTTTGGCATAGTCTGCTGTGAGACAAACTCAAATTTATTTATTTTTCTTTCTTCAATGATCGCAGCCATTACGATCAACTTTGCTTTTGACATGATTGGTCAAAGCGCCAAATTTGATGTCAATACATTTGGCAACTATGTCCAATGACTTGTGATAGTCCTCCTTGACCTCTTATTTCTTATTTGTGTAAACTATTTTATCAAAGATAGTCGGGCTTGGCTATTTCCTTCCAAGCGGCATCAAGTTTACATCGCCGTTAATTTCGATGCTCCTTCCGTTGGTAATGAGCGGTGTTCACCAAATCCTTGGAAGAGATGGTGAACTCCTTTCCGTGAAACAGATGACTTTATTCCTTCATCGTGAATCTCGGCGTTCACATAGAATTGTGCGACCTCCTCCACATAGGTCATTGAAAATTCCATCATCGAAATGATTTCGGCCGGTCGTTTGGAGTTTTTCAGCTATTTTCTTTATGAGGGCGTCATTAGACCCCTGTTTCACCATTCCGTCGAAACCCACAGTAGACCCGGTGTGGATTTGCTTTCCTAACTTGGTAAAATCATAAGTTGGTGCCATTTTTCAGGATTTTATCGAAGAAAACTTGGGATTGATTTGAAGATAGATAGGGTTTTTGAGAGAAATTTTTTTGCTTCGACGAGAGAGAGAGAGATGAACAGTTTTTGATAGTGTGAGAGAAACGGGCGAAAATGGTTTAAGTATGGTTTATGAAAGGACGTGCGGTGGTTTTTGAAATGTGATCGAAATCAACGGCTTAGATTTTGCACGCCTATTTAGCATTTAATGTCTCGTATTTAATGCGGCAGCATTTATATCCAATCATAAGCTTGGTGTGCAGCTTTATGTCTGTACACATCATCATTATGCTGACGTCATTCTTAAAAATATTCCCGCTTAGTAAAAGCGACTGTGTTTTTGTCACTTTGCTCATAAGTGACTCAGCTTATCCTTTAGCTGATTTAACTCCTCTTCTCACAGTTCTCTTAGTGACTCAACCTAACTTGGTGACTTAGTATATCATTTGTCTTTCCAATACTGGTGATGTACTTAGCTGATTTGTGAGTTCACTCTTTTCCTTTTTGTGTTCATTTCTTTTCTTTGAGTCTTCTCAATGTTAACTCAGCTCAATTAACCCCAACTCATGCTTGAGTTCTTCAAATCTTGACTCACATAACGGTTTTGTGAAGATGTCACCAATTGTTTATCAATTGAGATATATTCCACGATGATGTCCTTCTTTTCAACATGATCTCTAATGAAGTGATATCTCGACATCGATATGCTTTGTTCTTGAGTGCAACAGGATTTTGAGTGATTGCAATTGCACTTGTGTTATCACACATGATTGGAATCTCTTTTTCTTCAACTTCATAGTCTCTCTTTCTTTGTCTCATCCATAGGACTTGGGCACAATTTTGCCGCCTTGAGCCTATGTATTGCCTTGGTTGTAGAGGTGGCAATTGAATTTTGCTTCTTGCTAAACCAGAAATCACTGTTTCTAGCATTTGACATGTGCCCGAGGTGCTCTTCCCACAACTCTGCATCCAAAGATAGTCGAGTCCGAATAGCCAATTAGCTTGAATCCACCTTCCTTTGGATACCATAAGCCAACTTCTTGGCTTCCTTTCACGTATCTCGGTATTCTCTTATTTGTTGTCATATGGCTCTCTTTTGGAGCAGATTGAAATCTTGCACATACACCTACAAAGAAAGGTGATGTCCGCCCGCTTCTTTGTAAGATAGAGCAATGATCCAATAAGTGCTCAGTATCTTGTTTGATCTCTGAGCTTACCATCCGCATCCATGTCCATTTTGATCGATGTATTCATTGGTATTTTCACGAGAAGACTTCTCCTCCATACCAAATTTCTTCATTAGGTCTCTGGTGTATTTTGTTTGACTTATAAACGTTCCATCCTTCGATTGTTTCACTTGGAGTCCAAGGAAGAATGTCGACTCTCCCATCATGCTCATTTCAAATTTACTTTGCATGAGGTTTGAAAATTTTTCACACAACTCTTTGTTTGTGGATCCAAAAATGATGTCATCCACATATATTTGAACAAGCAAGATACTCTTTTTATCTTGAATTCGAAAAGTGTTCTATCTACTTTTCCTTTTGTGAATCCATTTTCGTTAGGAATTGTGACAAAGTATCATACCATGCTCGGGTGCCTGTTTCAATCCATACAGGGCTTTCTTGAGTTTGTATACCTTATCTCCAAGAGTCTTCGCTCAAATCCTCGGAGGTTGTTCAACATACACTTCTTCTTCCAATAAACCATTTAGGAATGCACTTTTCACATCCATTTGATATACAATGAAATTCTTGTGAGTGCATAGGTAAGAAACATCCTTATAGCTTCCAATCTTGCTACAGAGCAAATGTTTCATCAAAATCTATTCCTTCTTCTTGGCAATATCCTTTGGCTACTAGTCTTGCTTTGTTTCTTACCACGTAACCTTTCTCGTTCATCTTGTTTCGAACACCCATTTAGTACCAATAACATTTTGATGTGTGGGTCTTTGAACTAATTCCCATACTTTATTTCTTTCAAAACCGATTCAACTCTTCTTGCATAGCTTGAATCCAATGTGTGTCGTCCAATGCTTGTAACACATCTTTGGGCTTTATTTGCGAGATAAAGCATGTGAACATAGCTTCTTGTTGAGTTAAGGATCTCGTTTTGACACCTTCTCTTATATCTCCAATGACAAGTTCTCGTGGATGGTCTCTCGGCCATCTTACATCAAAGTTGAAGTAAATTAGTCGGGTTCGATTGTCTAGCACCGTGTGTTCTTTGTGATCAGCTCTCTCGTAATCACTTAGCGCAAATTTTCCAGTTGTTTTTGAGATTCACTATCTCATCTTCATCCGAGTTAATAGTTCCGGCTTGACTTCGGCGTAGGGACTCTTCAGTATGGTTGGATGATTCACTTATCGGTGACTCTTCAATGTCTTCTCTATTTACATTTGGCTCATCGAATACCACATGAATGGATTCTTCCGCAACCATAGTCCTTTTGTTGAGTGCTTTCAGAGGCTTTGCTTTGGTGAGTATCCTAAGAAGATACCTTCATCGCCTTTAGCATCGAAAGCCTTTAGATTGTCCTTGCCATTGTTGTGGATGAAGCATTTGCATCCAAATATTCTAAAATATGCAACATTTGGTTTTCTTCCACCCAAATCTCATAGGAGTCTTTGTTAGTCCATCTGTTTATCATACATCTGTTTTGAGTGTAGCAAATTTGTGTTGATTGCTTCAGCCCAAAATCTTTTTGGTAATTCTCGCTTTAGCTAACATGGTCCTTGCCGCTTCTTTGAGAGTTCTTTCCTTCTTTCTCGCAACTCCATTCTCTTTGTGGAGTCCTGCGATAGTTCATGACCAATATCATTTTCAATACAATATCGAGTTATTATTCCATTGACAAACTCATTTCCTCTGTCCCCGATCTTATTTTGATAATGGTTTGACTCTTCTCATTTTGAATCCTCTTCATCGATTGTGGTAGTTTCGTAGAGTTTCTTTTTTTCTTGCACATGAATATTGTCCATGTATATCTTGAGTAGACATCTACTACCACCAAGGTGTATTTCTTTCCACTTATCTTTGGTTTGGTTCCCTTTGGGCCAAATAGATCCATATGTAGCAGATGCAATACTCTTGTTGAAGATGGACATGTCTTTTCTTTGAATGAAGATTTGATTTGTTTTCCTTTTCGACATGCATCACATATACTCTCCTTCTTATATCTTGAGTCCGGAAGTCCTTCCACAAGATTACTTCGTGCAAGCTTGTTAATCGTTTTGAAGTTTAGGTGACTCGGCTTTTTTGTGCCACGACCCAACTTGATTCATTTGTGCTCTTTGCTAATAGACAAGTGTTGTGTGTAGCGGTTGACCAATCTACTACATACATGTTCTTTTGTCTCGCATCCTTGCAACACAAACTCATTCGTTTCAAAGTATCCTTAATTTGGCATATACCCATGTTAAATCCAACATTATAACCCTTGTCATAGAGTTGGCTGATGCTTAACAAGTTGAAGTTGAGTCCTTCAACATATGCAACATCTGAGATTTCTAATCCGTTCCTTTTGATAGATCCAATGCCTCTTATTTCACCTGGAGCTTCATTTCCACCAAATATGACTTTTGCTCCTTTAACTTCCTTGAATTTTGACAGATTTTTCTTGTTTCTGTCATATGTCCGGAACAACCGCTATCCATGTACCAGGTTCCTTGGCACTCACTGTTCTTGAACCGCAATCAAGGAAATTAAGTTTTAGGTACCCATATTTGTTTGGGTCCTGAGGGGTTAGAGTTGTAAGATGATCCAACCAACTTATAGCCAAATGATTTGGCTCTAATGGGTTGCCATCTATCAGTGCCATAATCATAATTAATCTTGGCAAATTGCTTGGGGATTTTAGGTTCATACAAATTGTCTCTCTTTTGTCCGTATGCCTGTGTATATGTTTAGCAATCGCCTTCTTTGGGTAATTGTGGTGTCTCGAGTGTAGTGCCTAGGTGCATATGTGTCTTTGATGAAAGCTCTTATACTTTTGGAATGGCCTTTTTTGAGTTCTAAGCCTTTGCCATTTGGGCTTATATTCCAAAAGTCTATGCCGATAGTTTACATTATTCCAATCGGCTTGGCTAGGATATTTTCTACCATTCCCATCATATGTATTCCTTTTATAGATTTTTTAAGGGTTTTTGGTAGCTCGCTTTTTCTTTCTGAGTATTTTTTGTTTGGAGTTTCTTTGAGGAACTCGATGAATCTCTTCTCGAGTTGTTCTTTCAAAGTGCACTCAAATCGGTCATTTTTCCTTTTCCTTTATAACCAAGGCGGTTTGCTTGTAATTGTGCTTTGGAGTGAATGTGTGTGTAACATTTAGAGTTTTGGTTTTTTTGACTCTTCATTGCTTGAAGATCCTTTTTCCAAAATCACTTTTGGAGTTTGACATAGCACGAGAGGATTAAATCCTAAGCTGTCTTGTCTCCACATTCTCTTTGACTCATAATAAGATCATCCAATGATTTAGATGCCTTAGTGAATGAGGCAATAACATTTTTGAGGTCATTCTCCCTCTTCTCTATGGCAGCAATTTCTGCTATTAACTTAGCATTTTCAGCCTTTAAACTATCATTCTCATCAGCTATTTGACTTAGAGTACTCAGCTCCTTAGTCAGCTTTGAGTTTTGGCTCTTGAGTAGGCTGTTTTCCTCATTCAATAGTGTGTGTGAGGATTTAATGTGTTCAAAATCTTTCATCATTTTGCCTAATGAATCATAAAGATCAGTGGGTGATGAAGTGTGTGTGTCACAGTCACTATCACTAGAGTCTGAGCTTGATGAGTTAGAGTGTACCTCATCTTCTTGGTCGGAGTTGATCCTGTTCCTTGGCCATTAAACAGATCGGGCTTCTTCTTCGAGTCACTTGAGTAGTCGGCTTCTTGCGCTCTCGAATCATTGTCTCTCTTGACTTATTTGTCTCGGTGATCTCGCAGCCATCATTGCCTTTTTCTTTTCTTGTCTTCTTTCTCTCAAGACCTTTCTTTCTTCTTCATTCTGTATTTGTTGACTACAGGATATGGGCGATCAATGGCATAGTGACCTGGTTGTTCATATTCAAAGATAGATATTCAACCTTTTGATCGGCTCTTTCCATTCTTGGATTGTCACCCTTTGATATTCACCTTTTGATAATCTGTTCTCTTGGTTGGCCTATCTTCCTTTGACTTGGAGGGAGCGAGTGTCTTTTCTGGAAGATTCACCCTTTCCTCTCTTGTAGTTTTCTTCAAGAACTTGTTGAACCTTTTAACCATCGGGCTATTTTTTCCGGATCAATGACTTCTTTGACCTCGGCTCTCTTCCCATCTTTAACAATTAGAAATTTGTTTTGGGTACAACTGTCTCTTCCTGGTCTTTTCTTCTCGGCTCAAACTCGTAGGCTTTGAGATCCGAGAATAATTCATGATTGGATGTCTTTGATAAATCCATGGAATATCTCGGTGCCATGACCTTCATTTCCCATTCATTTGGAAGACTTTTTAGGATCTTCATACACATTTTTCGTGTATATTCCTTTCCAAGTGCGAGATAGCTCATTGGTGATTTTCGTGAATCGAGCATCTAGTTGATCTAGGTTTTCTCCGAGATCATTTTGAAGTTCTCAAATTTACGTACATGTACCATTTTGATAATTTGTTTTCTTTGATTTGCTCGAGCCTTCACAAATCAATGTTAGCTTGTCCCATTTCTTTAGCCGTTTTGCATGATTTGACTTTATTGAACATGGCTTTGTCCAAGGTTTTGTAAAGGATGTCCTTGGCTACATTGTCCAGGTTGTATCTTTTTTGTCATCATTTGTCCATTCGGTTCTTGGTTTTTCAACCATAATCGGTGCGGGAGCAACATCCTCTTCTCCTTCACCGATTCTTCTCACGAGTTGTGTTCACCTTTAAGATTTGCGGTGGCCCATCTTCTATCACTATCCACATCTCATCATGTAATCTTTGATAGATGAGCTCGCATACGAATTTTCCAATCATCAAATTCTTAAATTGTGAACATAGGAATGCGTGTCAAATTTGCTTCCATGATAATAACTTTTAATGATAAAAAGAGTTTTGAAAGTTTAAGTGCTAAAGGAGACTTTGAAAAGTTTGGAGATCTAGTTCAAGAACCGGTCATGCGGAAGGCTCAATGAACCAACCGCTCACGATACCACTTGTAGGTCCCAAGGGGTGTAAGTGTAAGGTTTAGAAGGGGGTTGAATAAACCTTACCAAATTCTCGATTTAGTCCTTTTAAATATTCGAGTTGATACTACTGTTTGTGTCCTTGGTGGACGGTGATTTAGATAATCGAGAGTTAGTCTCTCAACGGACTCAACCGAAATTTGTTGATGGAATAACTCATTTGTTAAGTCTAAATTAACTCAACTGTGGTTTGTTTTGATGGAAGACTTAACACCCTTAAGTTTGATTAAGCAAGGATTTAGTGCTTGGTTTAGTACTTAGAAATTATCAAGTGGATAGCAAATTTATCAACAGATTTAAACAATTAAGATGCAGGAATTAAAATCTTTGAAATGTAAATGACACAATAAAATTTTTATAGAGGTTCGAAGATGGGGTAATTCTTCTACTCCTCTCTTCTCCAACTCCTGGAGGAATCCACTAGGTATTGATTAGTATACAAAGTGGTAGCAGTCCGGATACAAGTCTTGATCACACTGGTGATTTTATCCTTTGGGACTCGATCCGAGACGCCTTGATCACTCGGTGGATTCTCGACGACTCACCTTCTTCACAGGGCATTTGCCTTGCTACTCTGACTCACTTGCTCAAGCTCTTTGGATTTGATCACGAAGCCCTCCAAAAGCTCAAGACTTGGTTCGACCTCGAACCTTCCTACAATCCTTTGTGGAGTGTAGACACCTTAATTTTTCAAGTATTTTCCTCTTCAACTCGATTGAAGTTATCTTTCCTTCACGGTGAGTGTTGGATTGATGTTCTTCGTAGTGTAGGCTTGAGGATTGAGAATATTTCAGATTTTCTAATAATTGCTTGAACATTTTGGTTCGGGTCCGTTCTTTAGTTCCTTGATCTCTTCGTCCAAAGCATTTTCTCAAATAAACTCCTCGGCCTTTTATAGTGATCTTTCAAAAATTTGCCGTTGAAGAGATAGACTTATTTTTGAAAGTCACTTGCGATCGTTGGCTTGTCTTGTTGCGATCCTTGGAATTGCCACTTCCTCGTATGAATTGTTTTTCACCTTTTCGAGTTCGACAAGGTGTAGTGCTTCCCATTGGTTCATTCCTTTTGCACGCACGGGGACCGAGCACTCGAGAAAGGTGGTATGGAGATATTACTTGTTTAAGTAAATCTCTTGATTTCTATGCAACGGATCTTTTTGATTATCTCGACTTGACCGCATTTCTTTGCTTTCCCAGGTGACTTAGAGTCGACTTCCAATCATGGATGACTCTTTTGTCACTTCAACTTGAGACTTGGCTCTTCTTGAGTTGACTTGGTGATACTCTACTCGGTTGCATCTCTTTGCTTCTTGATGAGAGTTCGTCTACTCTTCTTTGCCATCCGAGTTGTCTCTCGCAATGAGTCTTCCTTCTAGTTCTCCGAGTTGTCTTCTTGCATGTTTGGGCGTAGCGACTTAACTCGGCTTGATCACCCTATTTATTACAATGCATTTTACAACAAGAATGGGGTGCCAACTTCCTATTCTAAGTTTTACATGGCATTCATCAAAATCTAAACAATAAATTTCCTAACACCGTGTGAAGAAGTTTCGAGTCGTACGAGAAGCCGGTGCGTGACCAAGGCATCTCGGATCGAGTCCCAAAGGATCAAGTCATTTGTGTGATCAAGACTTGTATCCGGGATCATTACCACTTTGTATCTTGATCAATACTTAGTGGATTCCTCCGGGAGTTGGAGAAGAGAGGAGTAGAAGAATTACCCCATCTTCGAACCTCTATAATATCTTATCGTGTCATTTACTTTTCAAAGACTTTAATTCCCGCATCTTATTTGTTTAATCTGTGATAAATTTGCTATCCACTTGATAATCCCTAAGTACTAAAACCAAGTATTAAATCTTTACTAAATCAATTTTAAGGGTGTAAAGTCTTCCGCTGAAAACAAACTGCAGTTGAGCTAATTCAGTCTTAACAGCTGAATTATTCTATCAACTCGATCGAGTCTGTTGAGTGACTAACTCTACTGATTAACTAAATAGGCTATCCACCAAGGACACAGTTGTGTAGTATCAACTCTGAACTTTAAAAAGGACTAAATCGAAAAGTTGGTAAGGTTTATTCAACCCCCCCTTCTAAACCTTACACTCACACCCCTTGGGACCTACATCCTCAAGCCTACATTTCAAAGTGAATCTATCCAATATACTCAGTGAAGGAAGAAATACTTCAACCTGCTGAAGAGGAAAAGTTGTTTTCAAGAACAAGAGGTCTGCACATCCACAAAGTGAAGGAAATGATGTGAGGTTCAAGTTAGAACCTGCTTTGAATCCATCAGAGGGCTAAGTGATCAATTCCGAAGGATTTGAAGGAGCTGAAGTAGTAAGCCAACTGCCTTATAAAGAAGCTGAGTCTCAGAAGTAGAGCTAGTTGTGTGATTAGGGCCTACTTGGACTGTTGTATTCGTTTTGTAACAGTTGTTGCATTAATGGATTACCTCCAAGAGTTCGAGAAGAGTGGAGTATAGGAATTATCTCATCCTCGAACCACTATAAAATTGCCTTGTTCTTTTACACTTTAGCACTTAGTTCTGCATATTTATTCTGCTGATTTATATAATCTTGACTCAACTGATAATAACTTAAGATAAAACAATTGTTGTAAAAACCATTTTACAAAAAAGGTGTAAGTCTTCCGTTGTAAAAACCAAGCTAGCTGTATTTTTAAAAGAACTCACTTCACTCAGCTGAGTAACTCTATTAACAGCTCAGTCAAGTCTGTTGAGTGATTAACTCTGCCGTTGAGGTCGAACCTAGCTGTCATAAAGGACTAAGTTGTTAACTTGTGTATAAACTCCGATATAAGATTAAAATCGAAAAACTGGTTAAGTCTATTTAACCTCCACCCTTTTAGACTTAACTTCACACCCCTTGGGACATAGAAGTGGTATCAGAGCAGTTGGTTCAATAAACCTCCAGTACTGGTTACTGAACTAGATCTCAATCCTTCAAAGATCAACACTTGAATGTTTTTAAACCTTCTCTTAAAAAGTTATTATCATGGAAGCAAATCTATCTCGCATTCCCATGTTCATTGTGGAAGAGTTTGATGATTGGAAAATTTGCATGCAGACAATTCTCTCAGCACTGCATGATGAAATGTGATTTGTCATTTAATAAGGACCCATACAGATCGCAACTGTGAGAGCTACTGAGGATGGTGCTGCTGAAAGGTCTGCTATGGTTGGAAAACCATGCAGTGAATAGACCAATGAAGATCAAAAGAGATATAACTTGGACAATGTGGCCAAGGAAATTTTATATAAAACTCTTTGCAAAGCAATATTTAACAAGGTTAAATCTTGCAGGACTGCTCGTGAAATATGGGAAAATCTGACTCTAATATGCGGAAGGCTCAGAGAAGACTAAAGAGAACAAGGTTAAAACTTCCAAGCAATATTGTTGTTGTACAAAAGTTTGAGAACTTCAAAATGTTTGCAGGTGAAACACTGGATCAGTTGGATGCCAAATTCATTGAGAATATAAATGAGCCTTTAGCTCTGGGTGAAGAATATACACAGAAGGAAATGTGTATGAAAATTCTTAGGTCACTCCCAGCTGAGTGGAAAATGAAGGTGATGGCCCTTAGACATTCTATGGACTTAACAAAGATCTCCAACAACGAGTTATTCTCAGACTTAAAGGCTTATGAATTTGATTTCAGAAGAAATGAGCAAGATGAGATAATTGTGCCCAAGGCAGCTGCTCAGGTGGCTGGAGAATCAAAAAGCACAGAATCCAAGGCCATCATAGATAAAGAGAAAATAACAATAATGGTCAAAATATTCAACAAGTTCTTCAATAAGAGCTATAAAAGAAACAAAGGTGAATCCTACAGAAGACACTCAACACCTTCCAAAATCAAGGATGAAAGAACCCTAAAGAGAGATGAAACCATAAAAGTTGAGAACCTGTGTTGGAACTGCAGACAACCAAGATACTATGCTGTTGACTGCCCTTATCCACCAGTCAACAAATACAAAAATGAAGAGGATATTAAAGTTTTCAGAGAAAGAAGACATTAAAGAAAGAAAGCCATGGTGGCTGCTGAACCAGATACAAGCAAATGCAAGGAGACTATTGAATCAGGCAACAATGAAGCAGATTACTCCTCAAACAGAGATAAAGAGGCATTGATATGTCTCATGGCTAAGGAACATGAAGATGAGGTAAATTCTAACTCGTCTAGCTCAAATTCTGATGATAGTGATAATGACACACACACACACCCTTCATCACCCATAGATCCTTATGATTCATTAGGAAAAATGATGAAAGACTTTGAGCACATGAAATCCTCACACACACTCTTATATGAGGAAAACAACCAGCTCAAAAGCCAAAACTCACAGCTGACTGAAGAGCTGAGTACTCTTAGTTACATAGCTATTGAGAACAAAGAGTTAAAGGCTCAAATAGCTAAGGTCAAAGAAGACTTAACTGAAAGAGAAAAGAGGGAAAATAATAAAAAAATGTGATTGCATCACTCAACAAGTCATCCAAAAATATTGGATGAATTAATGATGATACATAAACAAATTGGAGATAAAGCAAGCTTAGGATTTAATTCCTTTGTGAATGCTCAAACTCCCAGAGTGGTAATGGAAAAAGGATCATCAAAAAATCAGGGAATCCAAAAGTTAAAAGCACCATATATTGTTGTTCACCTTATTTTTTAGCTTCACCGCAAGTGTACGGTGCAGTTTATAGAATAGGGTTAGCAAGGTCGAATCCACAAGGAGTAATAAATTAATGTACTAAGTACTGGATTGTAATAGCCTTATTTTTATCTAGACGATCGAAAGTTGATGGATTGGTTTTATTAATACTATGACAAGAAATTTATCCTAAAAGAAATAAAGCAAAGAGTTGATTGAAAGATCAAGTAGATGAATGGATTCCTGGGTTATGGTTTCAGTTAATATCCCCTTTTTTATCAGATCAATCAAACCAAAGTTATACGTATTCTTCCATATAGAACGATCACATAAGTAATTTACCCTCTCTCTCGAGATGTATGTAAAAACGTTGATTGGGATATCTATGCTAGCATCTCTACTCAAGATGAGATATCCAACTCCCAAAAGCTCAAAAGATTATAAATCCTCACGAATATTTAGAGACTTCTCAATCATGCAAGATATTCATGTCAAGTACTCATAGATCTAGTATTGAAACTCATCGGTTAGAATTATGAATCAATACATCAAACAAGTTAAACCAATAGCTTTTTTATAAAATAAGAATTAAAGCAAAGTATTTGAATAGGGTTGGAAAATAATAACTTCAATTACAATTAATCATCAAATAAAAGTATCCATTAACCTACTCCCAAACCCGGGAATCACAAGAAGTTTAGCCAGACATCGAAAATAAATAATCCATAGACAAATTATTCAAATTCTTATCTAACTAATCGAAAGTAAATGATACTATAGAATGAGTGAACTCGGGGATGTTGATGATCTCTCGATCTATCTTCAATCCTCGCAGGTGTGGTTGCGGTCTTGATCGATCTCTCAAATTCTCTGCTGGAAAATTGCTATTTTCTCTGTGTTCTAGGGCAAAAGTCAGCGTGTTCTTGTTTGTGGCCGCCCCATCTCTATTTGTACTTCGTTCGGGTCGAAAACCTAGTTCAAAACATGTCAGACTATGTTTTCCCGCACAAGCGCACGGGCCTTGCGCCTAGCGCACGCCCAGCCCGTGCTAGGTGCCGTAGAAAATAGTCAACTTGCTAAAGGACGCACGGGCCGTGCGCATCACGCACGACTGGCCCGTGCGTATGGTCGAAGCTTGAGACTCAGTGTTGGCTGGCGCACGGGCCGTGCTAGGGACGCACGCCATGCCCGTGTGCACTGCCAGAATCGATACTAAATCTCATTTTCTTTTGTTGCTCGCCTAGTTCATCAGACTTTTTCTCGATTCAACTCCAAACGTCGTACTTTACTTCTAGTATCGGCAGTTCTTTATCACAATGATCAGAATTGTTGCCAAAATGCTACAATTTATCATTCATTTCCTACAAAACGAGCAAAGCGTAATACCTTTTCCACAAAACAGTAATAAAGCCCTATTTACTCATGTAATGCATGCATATCAACTAATTCTAACCATAATTAAGCCCAAAATACATGCAAAACACATGCCAATCAAACCCCCAAACTTAAACTGTTGACAGTCCCGGTCAACACTTTACAAACAAGACAAACACAAATGGGGTAAAGAAGAGCAACTCAGGAACACCGCATCACAATTCATGTTGTTTATCCATAGACATCAAGCACAAACCAACCAAGCTTCAAATATCTAACACGGAGCACAAGTCTATTAAAATCATGGCAAACACTTCAAATCACGCCTCTCATGGATAAAGTATATACTCTACTCTCTAGGATAATAAGGGACGTGTATTCGCTCAAATCATATCAATGGTGAAGAATTACCATATGCTTGCAATTCATCTCACATCTCCGCCACTCGCTTGTATGCTATTCACAAATCAGAAAGGACATTGCTTACGGTTGTAATGAAGGCTCTTTGGTTAAGGTAAGGAAATATGGATAAAGTGACTCAGACTCAACCGTATAGATTGGTAAGCACATCATTTTTTTTCTCAAACTATTTTTCTCATTCAAATCAACTATGCACCCCCAATCACCCTTTTATTCTATCACATATCTATTTCTCCCTTCTTTTTCATACAATTTATTCTCTTTCTCCTTACATCACAATTGTCAGCCTATTGTTCATTTACGGCCAACTCACTTATGCAGTCGTTTTTTTTCCGACTCTTTTGTGAGTATCCTCCCTTTTCCTCCTTTTCTTCTTTTATTCCCAATCACCCAACATACACACCATTTTCTAACTTCTCGATATCCTTTCATTCAACCCTTTATTCAATACCTTTACTCGATGCTATACACTCAAGCTTAGGGTAACAAATATATCAAGTTAAGGCTTGAAATGTGGCTATCAAAAATCAGGCAATAGGCTCAAATTGGCTAACTAAGGAAATCAAACATCATAAGGTAGGCAAAAAGGCTTGAAAGGCTTAACAAAAATGGCCTAAAATCATTTTCATAAATTGCATACAACATTGCATACAAAAATGGCTAACTAAGGAACTCATCCCTAAACAACGGTCTGCCGCGCAAGCTCTCCTCAAAAGCAAAGAATCTATCCCGATAGTCCTGTTCCCCACGCTCATCACCTTGGTGGGAGCTCTGGAAACGGAATGCTCGGGCCTCCTGTTAGAATCTCTGCTCGAAACCTCACTGCTGGAAGCCTGGCTCAAAGCCCCTCTCTTGCCGATCATATTCCCTCACCTCAATTGCCAAATCCTCCTCATCAGGCAGCCCGACTACCCTTCTCCTTTTCCTTGCAAAATCGGGCCTTCCGCCTTCCATGACTCGATATGTGCCTCGAGTTCATGAGCCAATTAATTTCATTCTCCACCACAGCTGTGAGCTGCAGGTTAGGAAGTGGGAAGGCCGGTCCAACCCTATGTTGGAAACAGAGGATGTTCTCTTCGTTTGTTATTATTTTCATCATGCGGAGGGCATTCATGTTTATACTCCGACTGCCCGCTATCGGCTCCATTCGCGCATATCAACCACAAAATGTCTAGCAATGGGGGTTAGCATTCCCCCAATCAGTATTGTCCCCACATCCTGCTTGGACACATACACAACGCGTTCCACAAAGTGAGCCGCCATGTTATAAGGGGTGCGGGTGAGCATACACCAAAGTAGGTATAGTTCCCGAGCTTGCACACCTCCGTTGTTGTGTCAAGCGTACACTGAGTGAGTCGTTACTTTTTGGATGTAGCGGAAGACGGGGTTTTGGAGTGATGAGGCCTTCGACGTACGTGCCACATATTGCATCGGGCCTGTCTCCGGTGTCTGAACCAACAATCGCCAGAAATCATACTGGCTATAATTTGTTGTGGTCCGGAAAGGGGCGTCAGTCGATACCCCAAAAATCTCGTTAAGTTGGGTGATAGTGATGTGCCTCCACACGTTGCCCAATCGAAAATAGATTTTCTGGGGCTCATTGTTTGCTCGTGTCTCAGTAATATCCAAGGTGCTCAGGAACTCGAGCGCAAGCGTTTTAAATGTTGGCCACCGCCCTTGCATGAAGGCGGTCCACCCCACTCGATCGAACATCTGCCAAACCTCCTCATGCATCCGAAGAGCTTGGGTACAATCGTTGTCGGCATATCTTGTTGGTGTGAAAGAACGAGTGATCAACCTGTTCCATCGCTCTAGTTCATCGGCCCTCCAAAAGCGATCCGAGCCTCGGGGTTTTCTGGGTGTGGCGCCTGTTGTGCGGCAGCGGCCCCCTATCCTCGTCTACCTCGACCTTGTTAGTTCCTTTGTTCACCCATATGTTCGAGTTGGTACCTGGCAAAATAATTGTGAGAAAACGTATGTGCCAAGTATAACAAGAAAGCGATGAATTTCATACAACAAATCAAATACGGCATAGTGTCTCATCCCTACAATTTAATCAACAATTAAGCTTCCAAGCCCAAATAACAACGTAATTGCAGAGAATCCTAGTCACGAACACCCTAAGTAATCAACCTCATGTATAATTCATCAAACAATCAACCACAAATATCCTAATTCAACAACCCACAAGGTGTTCGATAAAATGTCCAATAGAAAAAATCAAGCTAAATCATGGCAAATTCATCAAACATGCACCATATAAGAACTCTAATCCATAATCTACAAGAAATTTGAAACAAAAATTGAAGTTAATACCTTAAATCTCGAAAATTCGGAAAGAGGTGAAATTGAAACCCTAGGTGCTCCTTCTACTCAAATCCTCCTTCAAAGCAAGATTAAGTATGTAATTCTTGTGTGAGTAGTGTGGGAGGTGAATATGTGGTGAGAATCAAGTTAAATCTTTGAAAAAATATGAGAGGGGTGCGGCTTTGTGTATCTGTGCGCGAGAGAGAGTAGGATTTTATGAAAAAATAGCCCTCAAGCACCTTATGTCCGCCCGGCCCGACACAGCGCACGGGCTGCCCGTGCGTGGTGCAGAAGTTTTGATCCAACATCCTGGGATCCGCACGGGCGTGCCTCAGGCGCACGTGATGCCCGTGCGGGGTGCCGAAAAATCACTCTGCAAGACACAATGGCGCACGCCCTGCCCGTGCTGGGCGCCGAACTTCAGCTCCGAATTTTCCAATTTTTTTTTTTTTTGATAGGGAAAGCAAGCAAAAATTCTAACCTATGAAAGCATAGAAATCCTAACTTAGAAAAGGGAAAATAAAACATGGGAAGAAATAAAACAGCAAACCGTTGGGTTGCCTCCCAACAAGCGCTAAATTTAAATTCTATAGCTTGACGCCTGTTTACTCGATCACGACTCGAGCAAAGTGATGCGTGTCACATCCTCTTTTTGGTCTCTATGAAGGTAGTGCTTGATCCTCTGGCCATTCACCATAAATGTCTCCCCATCCCGGGTCAACAATTCCACTATTCCCGGAGGATTTAATACCTTCTTTATCACAAACGGCCCCAACCATCGAGATTTAAGTTTCCCCAGAAAGAGTTTAAGACGCGAGTTAAACAAAAGGACTTGTTCACCCGGTAAAAACTCTCTCTTCTTTATCATTCGATCATGCCATCTTTTGGTTCGTTCCTTGTAGATCCGGGAATTTTCATAGGCTTCATACCGAAACTCCTCCATCTCATTTAAGTGCAAGAGCCTCTTCTCACCCACTGCTTGGAAGTCAAAATTTAACTTCTTCACAGCCCAAAACGCTTTATGCTCTAATTCCACGGGCAAGCGACACGATTTCCCGAATACTAACTGATACGGTGATGTGCCCAATGGTGTCTTGTACGCAGTCCAATATGCCCATAACCCATCATCTAACTTCATAGCCCAATCCTTGCGATTTATATTCATTGTCTTCTCCAAGATTTGCTTAATCTCGCGATTGGCTACCTCTGCTTGCTCGTTTACTTGCAGATGATATGCTAATGCCACCTTGTTCTTGACCCCGTACTTCGTAAGTAAAGTGCTCATTAATTTATTCACAAAGTGTGACCCCCCATCGCTAATCAAAGCTCTCGGGGTTCCAAACCGAGTGAATATATTTTTCTTTAGGAATTTGAGCACTATTCGCGCATCATTAGTTTGTGCCGGAATCGCCTAAACCCATCAAGATACGTACTCCACTGCAAGTAGAATGTACTGATAACCCGAAAAAGATGGAAAAGGACCCATAAAATCAATCCCCGGCACATCGAAGAGCTCAACTTCCATCACATTGGTCATGGGAATCTCATGTCGTCTCGATATGTTCCCATCCATCCGGCACCTATCACATCGGGCCGCACATATAGATAGCAATCATTAGATAACGTAGGCCAGTATAAACCACTTTGCAATACCTTTGCCGCAGTACGTGTGGGACTGAAGTGTCCCCCGGAAGGTGAAGAATGGCATTGTTGCAGAACTCGCTCCCACTCTTCTTGAGGCACACATCGTCGGATGATAGTGTATGCGCACCTCTTAAAGAGCAAGGGGTCGTCCCACATGTAGAACTTGACATCATGAAGGAACTTCTTCTTTTGATAGGAGGATAAATCTGGAGGCATGACTCCTGCAACCAAATAATTAACAAAATCTGCATACCATGGGAATTTAGCCTCTAACATTAGAAGTTGCTCATTGGGGAACTCTTCCTTAATTGCATCTGTGCCTTCTTTCTAATCTTTCTTGTACTCCAACCTGGACAAGTGGTCTGCTACCACATTCTAACAACCCTTCCTATCTAGAATTTCCACATCAATCTCCTGCAACCAAAGGATCCACCGAGTCAGTCTCGGTTTGTCATCCTTCTTTTCGAATAGAAATTTTATCGCCGCGTGGTATGTGTGGACTATCGTCTTAGTTCCAATCAAGTAAGATCAGAACTTATCAAACGCAAAAATGATTGCCAGCATTTCCTTCTCCGTGGTGGTATAGTTTTGATGGGCACTGTCTAAAGTTCTGCTCGCATAGTAGATGGCTCAGAACAACTTGTTTCTTTTCTGACCCAGAACAACCCCAACTGCAAAGTCACTGGCATCGCACATCAGCTCGAAGGGCTGACTCCAATCCGGAACTACAAGAATTGGTGCTGTCACCAAAGCCTTCTTCAGAAATTCAAATGCCTGCAAACAATCATCGGAAAAATTGAAAGCAATATCTTTTTCTAATAACTGACTCAAAGGTTTAGTGATTTTAGAAAAGTTACGAATGAACCTTCTGTAGAATCCGGCGTGCCCCAAAAAGCTTCTAATGGCCTTCTCATTTGTTGGAGGTGGGAGTTTCTCAATTGCGACGATCTTCGCTCTATCAACTTCTAAAGTTGCAGAAGAAACCTGGTGGCCTAATACAATACCATCTCGTACCAGAAAATGGCACTTCTCCCAATTTAAAACAAGGTTAGTTTCCTCGCATCTCTGCAAAACTAGAGAAAGATTATCCAAGCAATGATCAAATGAATCTCCAAACACAGAAAAATCATCCATGAAAACCTCAATTATTTTCTCAATAAAATAATGAAAGATAGCCATCATGCATCGCTGAAACGTTGCGGGTGCATTACATAGTCCGAATGGCATTCTGCGAAATGCAAACGTACCATAGCGGCATATAAATGTCGTCTTCTCTTGGTCTTCCGGGAAAATGATGATTTGGTTATACCCGGAATAACTA
Source organism: Rehmannia glutinosa (assembly GCA_016081115.2). Classification (NCBI taxonomy): domain Eukaryota; kingdom Viridiplantae; phylum Streptophyta; class Magnoliopsida; order Lamiales; family Orobanchaceae; genus Rehmannia; species Rehmannia glutinosa. The sequence goes on along the minus strand of CM071932.1, from coordinate 22,500,731 downwards.
TCGAGAAAATAATAATAATCATATCCCGCCAAGCAATCTAACATCATATCAATAAAAAGAAGGGAAAAGTGATTTTTACGAGTGGCATCATTCAACTTCCTATAATCAATGCAAATACGCCGCCCAGTAACTTATTCTAGGTGCAATAAGCTCATCACTTTCGTTTCTAACTATAGTCATCCCCTTTTTCTTTGGTACCACTTGTACCGGACTTACCCAAGAACTATCAGAAATAGCATATATGATTCCAGCATCTTCTTTGATCTTTTCTAACGACCTCTTGCATTATAGGGTTTAATCTTCTTTGATTTTGCACTGAAGGTTTATATACATTTTCCATTCTAATTTTATGCATTATAATCGATGTACTTATGCTTTTAAGTCGAGAAATTGACAAACCTATCTTGAGACTTATGTTTTCTCAACACCCTAAGAGATTTATCAAGTTGAACTGAGGTTAAAAGGGATGATACGATTACCAGATTCGTGTTATTTTCTTCAAGAAATGCATGCTTGAGATGCTCGGGCAAGGGTTTGAGTTCAGGGTTTAAAATTGGTTCTTTGGGTTAACGCACGGGCCGGGCTCTCTTCAAGTAATGCTCCCTTTTCTTCGACCCCGCGCACAGTCTGCCCGTGCTCAGACTCACGGATCGTGCGCTCTTCAGGTTTCTTAATATTTTCTTGAACCATGTGCACGACCTGGGCGTGCTCTATAGCACGGGTCATGTGCACCTTCAGAATGGACTCCCGCACGTTTTTCTGCATGTGTGCTCCTCTCGCACTTCTCGGTAGCTCCTGCATATTATCTAAAGCACAAACACAGTCATACAAGTCTTGGTTATCAAAATCAATCATCATGTTTGATGTTGAACACGAATGTGTCAAACCAAACTCCAAATCATCCTTAAACAATGTATGATCCGCATATTAATCAATGCAAGACTCAACTACGTCTATGAAACTACAACTTTCAACACCATCATGAAATTGTATTGCCTTATAGATAGTAAATAAAACATGCTCATCATTAACCCGTAATGTGAGCTCTCTCTTTTGCACATCTATCAAGCCTTCCCGGTAGCTAGGAATGGACACCCTAGTATCAAAGGGACGTCTTTGTCCTCCTCCATATCTAGCACCAAAAAATCCACAGGGAATATGAATTTATCAACTTTGACAAGCACATCCTCGATGATTCCCTTCGGATATGTGAGTGATCGGTCCGCAAGTTGTAAGGTGACCGTAGATAGCTTCACCTATCCTAATCCAAGTTACCTGAAAATGGACAAGGGAATTAAGTTAATACTTGCTCCTAAATCACAAAGTGATTTCTTAAAGAAAACATCACCAATAGCACAAGGGATAGTGAAACTCCCCGGATCTTTTAATATATGTGGTAGTTTCCTCTGGATTATCGCACTGCATTCTTCTGTCAGATTGACTGTCTCGAAACTAGTCATCTTTCTCTTCTTTGACATAACATCCTTCAAAAATTTAGCGTAATTGGGCATCTGCTCCAATACGTCTGCAAAAGGAATGTTAATATGCAGTTTCTTAAATATATCCAAAAAATTAGCAAATTGCGAATCTAACTTTTTCTTTTGAAAACGTTGGAGAAAAGGAAGGGGAACATTAAGTTTGGAAATATCAGGGTTAGAGGAAGATTTAAGCTTCTCAGCCCCTTTTTGTTCAGCAAGATGATCCTCAACTCCTTACTCGGCCTCAACATCGCCTTTTGCTTCAGTTTTCGCGTCTCCCGGAGCAATAATCGTTGCCCCTAAAGGGCACACGGGCCGTGCTCCCCTGCCTGCTCGTATTTTTCGGTATTTTCGGCCCTCGTATTCCTTTCCACTCCTCGGACAAATGTCATTACACTCGCTCTTTTGGATTAACCTTAGTATTGCTTTCGGAAATTGGCCTTTCGATGTTGCCCACCAATAATCGAAGCTAATTGGCCAATTTGGGTTTCAAGATTTTTCATTTGGGACCCCATTGTGTTGCCCAATTGCGTGACATGATTTTCGATTTTATCCAGCTTCGCCTCATCCTTATTGAATCTGTTCGTCTCACTCATAAACGAGGTGAAAATATCCTCCATAGTTGGCTTAGCCTCAGCATTTATGACACCGTTTGTCACATTAAACCCTGGTGGTGGTTGCATCACATTATTCGTGTTTGCATCGGACAAGTTCTCGTGGTTCCTCAAACCCGGATGGTAATGAGTGGGAGTCTGATTGTTCCGGAAGTTGTTGAAATTCCGGTTATTAACATAATTTTCTTCCTCCATCAGATCTAGAGGAATTCCTCCATTACTTGCACCCGCGTTTCCCTCATTTGCCTTCGTCAATGCACTCAATTGATTTGTCAATACAGATCATCTGAGCTGTCAACTCCTTAATTGGGTCCGAATATGTAACCTCGGCTACCCTTTTCACATTAGTCCTCTCGGAGGGCCACTGATAGCTATTCATGGCCATCTCCTCCAACAAGTTGAATGCATCCTCTGGGAACCTTGCAAGTAATGCGCCTCCTTCTACTGCATCTACAAATGACCTAGTCTGTCCCATCAACCCGTTGTAAAAGAAGCAAAGTCGCGATCCTCAAGAAACGTGTTGCGGGCACCTCCTCAATAAATCCCGGAATCTCTCCCAGGCCTCATACAAGGGCTCTGAGTCAAACTGCCTGAATTGAGTGATCTCACTTTGAGTTTGTAGTGTCTTACTTGGTGGGAAGTATTTAAACAAAAACCTCGACTCAACTCATCCCGCTTGTTCACACTCCCTAAGGTAGGGTGCTCAGCGATTTCTAGCCTTATCCCTTAAAGAGAAAGGGAATAGGCGGCGTATAAGATCATCGATTACCCCATTCATCTTGATTGTATTGCAAATCTATATGAAATTCAAAAGATGGGAATTGGGATCCTCATATGGGAAACCCCCAAACTGATTCTGTTGCACCATCGAGATCAGTGCTGGCTTCAACTCAAAGTTATTTGCATTGATTGGGACATTGGCAATTCCACCATAGTTGTGATTGATCTGTGGGCGAAAGTAATCACGAATCGCTTGCTGCTGGACTGCCGGGACCTCTGGTACTGGTAACTCAACGTTGACCATGTTGGCCTGGTTGTTACCTCCATTGTCGACCCTGTTATTGCCTCCGTTGTTATCTTCTACGTCTTTCATATCCTGTTCTTGCTGTCTTTCTGCCCGTTTAGTTGCCATACTAATTCGCCTAGCAAAAGCCTCAACCTCCGGTATGAACGGTGCTAATTCTCCTTGCTTCGAGCGAGTGTTCATGCACTACCTGAACCAACTAAAGAAAACAAGTCAAACACAGTAGTGGTAAAGCAAGCTTAGGATTTAATTCCTTTGTCAATGCTCAAACTCTGAGAGTGGTAATGGAAAAAGGATCATCAAGAAATCAGGGAATCCAAAAGTTAAAAGCACCATATATTGTTGTTCGCCTTATTTTTTAGCTTCACCGCAAGTGTACGGTGCAGTTTATAGAATAGGGTTTGCAAGGTCGAATCCAAAAGGACTAATAAATTAATGTACTAAGTACTGGATTGTAATAGCCTTATTTTTATCTAGACGATCGAAAGTTGATGGATTGGTTTTATTAATACTATGATAATAAATTTATCCTAAAAGAAACAAAGCAAAGAGTTGATTGAAAGATCAAGTAGATGAATGGATTCCTGGGTTATGGTTTCAGTTAATATCCCCTTTTTTATCAGATTAATCAAACCAAAGTTATACATGTTCTTCCCTATAGAACGATCACATAAGTCATTTACCCTCTCTCTCGAGATGTATGTAAAAACATTGATTGGGATATCTATGCTAGCATCTCTACTCAACATGAGATATCTAACTCCCAAAAGCTCAAAAGATTATAAATCATCACGAATATTAACAGACTTCTCAATCATGCAAGATATTCATGTCAAGTACTCATAGATCTAGTATTGAAACTCATCTGTTAGAATTATGAATCAATACATCAAACAAGTTAAACCAATAGCTTTTTGATAAAACAAGAATTAAAGCAAAGTACTTGAATAGGGTTGGAAAACAATAACTTCAATTGCAATTAATCATCAAATAAAAGTATCCATTAACCTACTCCCAAACAGGGAATGACAAGAAGTTTAGCCAGACATCGAAAATAAATAATCCATAGACAAATTATTCAAATTCATATCTAACTAATCGAAAGTAAATGATACTATGGAATGAGTGAACTCGGGGATGTTGATGATCTCTCGATCTATCTTCAATCCTCGCAGGTGTGGTTGCGGTCTTGATGGATCTCTCCATTCTCTGCTTTGGAAAATTGCCATTTTCTCTCTGTGTTCTAGGGCAAAAGTCAGCGTGTGCTTGTTTGTGGCCGCCCCGTCTCTATTTGTACTTCGTTCGGGTCGAAAACCTAGTTCAAAACATGTCAGACTATGTTTTCCAAGACAAAGACGAGCTTTGCGCCTAGCGCACCTTGATCCATGCTAGGTGCCACATAAAATAGTCAATTTGTTGAAGGACACATGGGCCATGGGCATCACGCACGACCAGCCCATGCGTATGGTCGAAGCTTGAGACCTAGTGTTGGCTGATACTCGTCCGTTTTCTTCCGTTTCGCCTGATTAAATCCGACTTCTTCTCAATTCAACTCCAAACGTCGTACTTTACTTCTAGTATCGGCAGTTCTTTATGACAATGCTCAAAATTGTTGCCAAAATGCTACAATTTATCATTCATTTCCAACAAAACGAGCAAAACGTAATACCTTTTCCACAAAATAATAATAAAGCCCTATTTACTCTTGTAGTGCATGCATATCAACTAATTCTAACCATAATTAAGTCCAAAATACGTGCAAAACACATGTCAATCAACTGCACCCACACACAATCACAAGCACACACATGTCGGCTTAGGTTATAAAGGCAAGGGTAGGAAGTCGGTGAGTTTGTTGAAAAGCAAATTTGAAATAAAATTTAGAAAAGCCCATCGAAGACTCCAACCAAAAAGTATTCTATGAAAAAAAAAAGTTAACTATAAAAGGCCCCAGAGGTTTCACCAAAAGAAACCATATTAAGGGAATGGTAGAAACTACCCTACACAGGCTGACTGGAACCATAAAATGAAGTATTAGCCAAGTCCTAAGGAATACAAGCCCAAATGGCAAAGACCTCAGACTTAATATAGGTCACTCCTAAGGCAAAAAATCAGTATCAACACACTTATGCACCCAAGCACAATGCCTACAATTGCACAAAAGTTTTCATATTATCCAAATAAAGCAATTGCAGAAGCACATACACAGCAAACAGACAAAAGAGACATTTTGTATATCCTAAAGCTCCTAAGAAATTTGCCAAAATTCATTATGATTATGGAACTGATAGGTGGCAACCTCTTACAGTCAGATTATTTGTCTATAGGTTGGTTGGATCACCTTATAGTGCTAACCTCCCAGGACCTAGACAGGTTTAGGTACCTAAAACTTGATTTTATTGATTGCAGGTTCATTGAACAGATAAGTGCCAAGGAACCTGGTACATGGATAGTGGTTATTCTAGATATATGACTGGGAATAAGAATAATATCAAACTTCAAGTAGTCAAGAAAAGCCAAAGTCATATTTGGAGAAAATGAAGCTCGAGGGGAAATCAAAGGCATTGGATCCATAAAGAAAAAATGGATCGGAAATCACAGACGTAGCTTATGTTGAAGGGCTGAATTTCAATTTGTTGAGTATCAACCAACTTTGTGATAAAGACTACAATGTAGGATTCAATATGGGTGTATGTCAGATCAAGGATGCTGAATCTAATGAAGTTGTGCTATCTGGATCAAGAAAAAAATATGTATGTAGTGGATTGATCTACTTCTACACCAAGTACATGCCTATTACCAAAAAGCACAGCCGAGTCAAGCTGGCTTTGGCAAAAGAAGCTGAGTCACCTGAATTTCAAGACAATCAACAAGCTAGCAAGGAGTCATCTAGGTGAAGGCTTGCCAGACTCATTGTACAAGAAAGAGAGCATCTGTGATGCATGTCAGAAGGGAAAACGACACAAATCTTCATTCAAGGAAAAGCCAAGTCCTTCTTCAACAAGGATCTTACATCAATTGCATATGGATTTATTTGGACCTATTGAACCAGCAAGCTTAAGTGGAAAGAAATACACCTTAGTGGTGGTGGATGATTATTCAAGATACACATGGACCATCTTAATGTGTAAAAATAAGAAAACTTTGCAGAAGCTTCCACGACTAATGAAGAGAGTTCAAAATGAGAAGAGCCAAACCATTATCAAGATAAGGTGTGACAAAGGGACTGAGTTTGTCAATGGGATTATAAATCAGTATTACACAGAGAATGGTATTGCTCATGAGTTATCAGCTGCAAGAACTCCACAACATAATGGAGTAACTGAAAGAAGGAACACAACCCTCAAGGAAGCTGGAAGGACCATGCTAGCTGAAGATGGATTTCCTAAAAGATTTTCGGCTGAAGCCATTACACTGTTTGTTACACTCAGAATAGGTGTATGATGAATAGGCAGCTGTCCAAAACCCCCTATGAAATTTGGACAGGAAGCAAGCCTAATGTGTGCTGAATAATAGGACTATGGTCACAAAAGAGTCTATCCATGTGATCTTTGATGGACCTAATGTAAGTGGAGAAGACATTAATGAGTTAGCTGAGAAGATTAATCAGCCGACTATTCAAAAGAGTCCCTATGATGAAGCTAGTGTCAGACGACTCGACCCTGAAGAATATGAGATAGTTGAATCTTAAAGTGTAGATCCCAGGGGGTATTTGTGTTAAGTCTAGAATGAGGGGGGTTGAATAGACTTAACGAATTTTCGATTTTTGTCTTTTAAATAAGAGTTTTTACACAAGCAGCTAAGTCTTTGAGGGACAAATTAGTTCAACCTCAACAGTAGAGTTAACCACTCAACAGACTCGACCGAGCTAGTGATAGAGTAACTCAGCTGAGTGAAGTGAGCTTTTTAAAAAAAACAACTAACTTGGTTTTATCAGCGGAAGTCTTACACCCTTTTAGTTAAAATATGTTTTCCAACACTTATTTAAGTTATTATCATGACTTAGCAAATTTTTCAATCAACATATATGAAAATATGCAAGAATTAAATGATGAAAGTAAATAAACATAGAGCAATTTTATAGTGGTTCAAGGATGGGGTAATTCCTCTACTCCACTCTTCTCCAACTCCTGGAGGTAATGCACTAATGCAACGGTCGTGTTACAAAAAGGATAAATAGTCCGAGCAAGCCTTGATCACATAGCTGGCTTCACTCCTGGGACTCAGCTTTTCACAAGACAGTTGTCTTGCTACTTCAGCTCCTTCGAATTCTTGGATTTGATCATGAAGCCCTCCAACGAATCCAAAGCCTGATTCTAACTTGAACCTCACTACATTTCCTTCAATCCTTGGATGTGCAGACCCTTTTGTCTTTAAACAAATTTTCTCTTCAACAGTTTGAAGCTTTTCGTTCCTTCGCTGAGTGTGTTGGTTAGATAGACTTAAAATTTTAGGCTTGAGGATAGAGTATGCTTGAGAGTACTTTTGCTTGAATGCTCTTTTCTTAGATTGCTTGAATACTGCCAGTGTTCTCTCACATAAGATCCTCAACCTTTTATAGTGGCAGTTAAAAAATGTATCCGTTGAATAGATAGATACACTTTCAAACTCCACTTCACTTGTTGTGCAACAATTGATGTTGAACAACCTTGGTTTAACGCTCGGAAGGTATGCCCGAAACTTCTGCGCAAACATTTTTCGAACTTTCATTAGTTCCCAGCCAGTTGCACTCTTTCAGCAAAACAGCTTTAAGGTTGCAGTCTATCTTCTTTCCTCTTTGAGTAACATTTTGACTTTACATATCAACGGACTTCTTCAACTTTCTTCGAGTCCTTTTTTCTTTGAACTCCTTAGTAAGTATTCCCCAAACATCTGGGAGTGACTTAGCTGCCAGTCTGCTGACAAAGACAGTTTTTTGGTAGTTGACTGAATCTTTTTCTTCGACTCTCAGCTACAACTCAGCTGATTCTTCACTTTGTCCTTCAGTCAACTTCTAAAATCTTCAACTTGGTTGCTTTGACTCAGCTCATAAATCCTATCTATTACATAGTTGAAATAACAACAGAAAATGGGGTGCCAACTTACTAATCTAAGTTTTGCATAGCATAATCAAAATCTATACAATAAATTTCCCAACATAGAGAGATATGGAAGACGTGCATCAGAATGATGAAGATCAAGAAGAAAATTTCATTTAAGAAAACTTTCTTCGCAAGAAGACTCAACCCAATAGAATTAATCGAACCAAATATGAGATGGCTAAAAGACCATCCACCTGGGTTAGTCTTTGGAGATGCTAGAGAAAGAGTAAGAACCAGATCCAGGTCTCAACATGAAGATATGTTTACTTGTTTCATTGCTCAAATTGAGCCAAAAGATGTGTCACAAGCATTGGATGACACTCATTGGATTCTAGCTATGTAGGAAGAGTTGAATCAGTTTGAAAGGAATAAAGTTTCGGAATTGGTTCAAAGGCTTACCCACCAAAATGTTATTGGTACAAAGTGGGTATTCAGAAACAATATGAATGAGGAAGGATCTGTTGTGAGAAACAAAGCATGATTGGTAGACAAAGGGTGTTGCCCAGAAGAAGGAATAGAATTTGTTAAAACTTTTGCACTTGTTGCTAGATCGGAAGCAATAAGGATGTTTCTTGCTTATGCAACACACAAGAACCGTAGTCTATCAAATGGATGTGAAGAGTGCATTTTTAATGGACTTCTAGAGGAAGAAGTCTATGTGGAACAACCTCCGGGTTTTGAGCATAAAACTAATTGAGACAAGGTTTATAAGCTCATAAAAGCATTGTATGGTTTGAAACAAGTACCAAGAGCATGGTATGATACATTATCTCAGTTTCTTATAGACAATTGATTCACTAAAGGAAAAATTTGTTTTTGCCAAACTAGCGGAAAAGATCCACACTAATTCCCTTGTGGATTTGAAGACCTTATCAAGCAATCGGAGGACAAGTTGTTAGGCGAGAAAATAGGCCGTCATCGGGAAAAATCTAAAGTGAAGAAATTCTTATCTTTAGAGATAACCGGACTTTCTAGGAGGAGGTTGCAATGTTCTACGTGAATACATTTTGTTCAATAAATAGAAAAGAGATTAAGTTGGTTGCGGTGACTTAGCCAAGTTTCGCACCTTCCATCCGGACTGACTAATGGAAAAGCCAAGTTTCTGCACCTTCCATCCATCGGACTCATGGAACTGACTGGCAATGAGTTTGACCTGACGAAGGCCTCAAAGGAGATCGCCAAGAAAGAGGTGGCTGGCAAGGTTAACTACTCAACTACCAAAAATGCCATCAAAGAAGGCACAAGCTGATGGATGTGGCAGACAAATATGTTGACAAGAAGTTTGGGTCATACAATCAGCTATTCCAAACTAAGCTGATTGTTATGGATGCCATAATGGAGGAGGAGGAGGTGAATTGGAGTGAGTTCATCTTCGAAAAATTGTGCCAAAATATCTAGAACGTGAAGCTAGTGGAAGGGGAGCTTGTGCACTCCCTGGATATTGACTTGTTCTGGGTTATTTGATGGAGAATAATGGTGTACCTCTTCACAGGGGAAAGCCCTTCCATGCGAACAAGAGAAAGTTCAAGGCAAACCTGTCAGGTGCTCAAAAGAGGGCACATGCAAAGAACACTGCCACTTCTGAGGGGGAATCAGTTGACATGTTCCCAAGGACATAGCTGCCTTCGTCCCAATACCCTCTCCGGAACCTGATGTCGTTGCTCCCAAAGTGACAAAGAAAAGGAGGACAGTTGCATCCTAGAAGGCTGCTGCAAAGAAGCAAAAGACTCAGGCCACTACTGTTTGAGAGAAGAAGAGGAGTCAGTTGCCAAGTGGCTTGTCAAGAGCCCGTGGCCGAGTCTCATCGTGAGTCAACCCTCCGAGTTGTGCCTAAAGGATCCGATAGGGAGGAAGTAGAAGCCCCGTTGGAGAGGTGCTCCAAGAGACGGCTTGTGAAGAAGCATCTTTGAGAAGAAGGCTGTTGAAACATTTACATGATCCACAAGTGGAGCAACTCAAAATAGCTCGTGAGATTGCCCCCACGAAAATGGGTGAACAAATGTTTGAAGCTAAAGAAGCTCAAAATAGCTCATTTGCTCACCCACTCCCCATGAGACCAAATGATTGATATTGAGGAAGATGATGGCACATTGAAGGTTAATGTTGAAGAGCCTATGTCGGACCCCATCATTTCTAAACGACCAGAATTCCCTCCATATCCAGACATTGAAGAACGCCTGCGCACATAGAGGCTATGGAAGCTGAGTGCCAGCCGAGTCTAGTTTACAAGGCCGAATATGATTATTGAGGAGGAATATATCCTTGGCTTTTTGGACAATTCCATTGTCCAAGTTGGCCTTGATGCACTTTACTACACAACAATTCTATATGAGACAAAAGATGCTGAAAAAGCAATGGCCCTTGAAAAATGAAAGCCAGCTACATATAAATAATCAAAGGGGCTGACACAACCGAGAAGGCCCAGCTGAAACAGGCGTTGCAAGAGTCCCGTGAGCTGCATGAGCAATCTATGCTCAGGGGTGTTGGAGAATCATTAATCTCTATCTCGCCAACACCTGCAATAATTGCCATTGTGAGGAACCTTGATGCAACTACCTCACCAACTCACTCAGAGGGACCAGTGACTAGGAATGATGGTGATGATGATGGGGAAGATGGATTATAAAGGGTAACCCAGTGGAGCCACGCCCTACAAAAGTTGTTGAGACAACTGCCCATTTGGCAAAACATTTAATTGAAACAGCCAAGTGTTCGGTGACAGCTGACCCCATTGCCCATGAATCAGCTGGTGATCCAGCTGAGCGGGAAGCTGATCACACTGCAGCCAGGTTGGAAAAGGCTGCAGGAGACAAAGAAACTTTGGTGTCAGGAGGCGATGGTGAGACTGCTGAACAAGACCTAGTTGGGACCAATAACGTTTTTATGGTTAAGACTGTCTCATATGAGGAACCAACTGCATTGAAGGTCAATGAAGTTATAGATGTCTAAATTCCTGTAACTGAGGCACATGATGGAAGTAGGATGACCATGGAAGTTGTGACTGCTGGTCTTGAAAGTGCAATCCTTTAAAGGATGCCAACATCGAAGACCCAGCTGCAACTAAGTCTACAGAATGGAATGCTGAAGGCCTTGTAGCGGTTGAGACTGCTGCCAAGCTAACTGAAGACCCCATGGAGGTTGAGACTTCCAGGGGAAATGTGAACGCACCTGAGGTTCTTCCCAATTTTCTCGATGCGGGTCAACCCGACCTGTTTGTGATCAATGCTCTTCGTGACTTAGATGAAGACTTCCTGGACTTTGAAGATGACTCTAACAAACCGGTGAGTCGATCCGAGGAAGATAGGAATTGAAGCCTCCAAGATATTTGTTTTGTTTGATGGACCACCTCCCATGGTTCAATCACCGCCAAAGCTGATGTAATCTTTGCTAAAGCCGAGGCAATCGCTTTTTACTCAAAAGGAAGATACAATTTGTGGCCAAAGATTTGTTGAGATAGCCGAGGCGCAGCATCGCTAGCCTGAGGGTAATGAGAGAAGTGCTCCCGAAGGAGGAATGGGACTTTCCTTAGCACATATTAGCCTTTATGAATTGGAATTCCCTTACATCGATGAAGTCCCATTAGCAATTGATACTGCGGAGGAAGCTGCACGCCATTATCTTCAAGTAGATCCAGTTGAATTCCAGGCTTGAGATGACTTGAGAATCATCCCTTTTGGGCATGATTTTGAATCACTCCTACTTGAGGATTCTTCGCCTGAAGCAACCGACTTTCGAAATGCCTTCCAGTGCTATGTGGGAGGAAATGAAGGTAATGGAAAAAGGTTTTGCTGCACTAAACCAAAGGATTGACAATCATGATGCCATGATTTCAGGGGATATATGAGGAGCAGTGCTGAGATTTAGAGAATGGACTACAAGACAAAGGCACTTTGCAGGGAACAGGTTGGCTACTTCAATTTCAGCAGCGTCAATGGGACAACATTGATCGAATGGCATGCATTCATCTTTTAGATATGGAGCTGCTCAAGTTGCAACCAAGAAACAAATGGAGCACAAGGAGACTTCTCTGTGTGAGATGTTAGAAATAAAGGCGAGTTGCATTCACTCCGCTCCAACAGGAGGACAATGAGACTCCATAAACCAAAAGAAGCTCGACTCTCTTCTCTAGTCGAATCCTACTCATTCTCTCTCAAAAATGCAAAAAGGAGAAGAAACATCTGAGAAGCCCCCATGTAAATCATTTTCAAAGCACCTAAAGGCACATCAACCAACTCTCCACTCTCAGCTGCCACAAGAGTTTTCGGTGAAGAAAATTTGAGCTTGCCTTCAAGAAAAATCAATCTAAAATATAAGATCTTGAACGGAGGAAAGATGATAGAGTTGAACGAGTCAAAGCCAAGTTCGGTGGTCCGCCGGTAGGAAAGCTCCGAGAAAAACATGTAAAGAATCCAATCCCAGCGCGCATTTAGTTGAAAGACCAACTGAAGAGTTTGACACTCTTCGATCAGAAGGATATATTAAGGGGATGGACTTAAAAAGATCATGGGATTATTACTGGGAAAAAGGACTTGCAGTTGTTGATCTAGCCAAGAAGTAGCCTACTCAATCTTCAAAGAGTTAGTAGACTTCAAGGGCTTAGTCGATCAAACTCCGGCAGGAGTCGACCAGCTAGGGAAAGGAAAGAGGAAGGGACTCTAAATCTAGTGGGAGAGGTAGAATCTCTCCAACAAGAAGACCTAATATAATCATGTATGTCGATCCTATGAAAAATTACACTGAACACTGGCTTGGCTACAGAGAACTCGAAAACAAAGAAGCTATTCTTTGCACAAATGAACTTCAGAGAAAATATGAAGAAGACAATGCAGGGCAGGAGAGAGAATACGACGAGACACTGAGGAGAGACTATGACATGAAGAAGAGAAAGAGGAAAGAAAATGAAGATTGCCGTAAGCGAGATGAAGATAAGGAAAGAAGGATGAAGCAACAGAGGTGTTGAGAGAGCTGCATTTGTTTTTTTACATTTACAATACTTGTAAATACACAAAATACTGTAAGTACATGTAAGTGCATAATGATATACTCAATAATATATCACATTCTTTCAATCATTCATTTCAAGCACTTTTATTTTGTATTTTGTTTAAGTTTTGGCATCATCAAAAAGGAGGAAATTGTTGGAAAATTTATTTGTATAGATTTTGATGATGCATGTAAAACTTAGATTAGAAAGTTGGAACCCTATTTTCTATTGTATTTAAACTTTGTAATAGATAGGAAATATAAGCTGAGTAAAGAAGCAGCCAAGTTGAAGATTGCTGAAGTTGACTAAAGGATGCAATGAAGAATCAGCTGAGTCGCGGCTGAGTATCGAAGACAACCGTCAGTCAAGTAAAGAAGTTGTGTCTGTCTGCAGACTAACAGCTGAGTTATCCCATATATATGGAGAAGACTCAATAAAGGGGTAAAGAAGCTTAAGGGCGCGAAGAAAGCTGAAGAAGTCCGTTGGAATGAAAAGTAAAAGACTTACCCAAAAATGGTAAGGGGAAAGACCTGCAACCTTAAAGTTGTCTTGCTGAAAGAGTGAAAATAGCTGAGAAACAATGAGATGTTCATAGAAAACCTGCAGAGTTTCAGGCAGCCTGTAGAACCTTAAATTAGGGAAAGGTCAACATCAAAAGCTTCACAACAAGACAAGCCAACGATCAAGAAGTGAAGTTTGAAAAATGTCTATCTCTTCCACCATTTTTCGAATTGTCACTATAAAAGGCTGAGGAATATTTGTGAGAGGGTACTAAGACACATACGAGTAACTAAGGCAAACACAAGCAATCTGAGCAAGCAAGAAAAACACTCTCAAGCAATTCATTCTAATCCTCAAACTTATATTTCAGAGTGAATCTATCCAACACACTCAGTGAAGGAAGAAAAACTTCAACCTATTGAAGATGAAAAGTTGTTTTCAAGAACAAGGGGTCTGCACATCCACGAAGTGAAGGAAGTGCATTGAAGTTCAAGTTAGAACCTACTTTGAATCTATCGGAGGGCTAAGTGATCAAGTCCGAAGGATTTGAAGGAGCTGAAGTAGTGAGACAGCTGCTTTACAAAGAAGATGAGTCCCAGGATTAGAGATAGTTGTGTGATCACGGCCTACTTGGACTGTTATATCCGTTTTGTAACAGATGTTGCATTAGTGGATTACCTCCATGAGTTGGAGAAGAGTGGACTAGAGGAATTACCCCATCCTCGAACCACTATAAAATTAACTTGTGTCTTTTACATTTTAGCACTTTAATTCTACATATTTATTTTGCTGATTTATATTTGCTTGACTCAACTATAATAAACTAAGATAAAACAAGTGTTGTAAAAACCATTTTACAAAAAGGGTATAAGTCTTATTTGTAAAAACCAAGTAAGTTATATTTTTAAAAGAGCTCACTTCACTCAAATTTGAGTTACTCTATCAATAGCTCAATCGATCGTTGAGTGGATAACTCTCCTGTTGATGTTGAACTTAGTTGTCTTAAAGGACTAAGTTGTTTACTTGTGTAAAAAACTCTTATTTAAAATTAAAATCAAAAATTTGTTGAGTATATTCAATCCCCCTTCTAGACTAACTTCACACTCCTTGGGACCTACATAAAAGTATCGTTTTCACTTTAAAAGTTATACTTTTTGTTAAGTTGTTTTGAGAAGTACTTCATATAACAATATCACTTTTCATGTTAAAACTATTAGTTTTTACTTTAAAATTTTTTTTTCATTGAAGGTCAGTGAACGACGCAAATTAAGGGCTTCTTACTGTGCAAGCATTGTTCTTAGCCATTTCAATGAATGAAAGTGCAAATCAAGAAATATGCACTTCAATTTATAAGTGAACAAGCCAATTGATGGATGTATAGTATTCTTCAAAGGATGACAAACAAATTGGAGAAACCTACTATGTTTTTGTGTATTTGACGTGTTGCTTATTTGTACCGATTAGTATTGCAAGTATTGACTAGTAATTCAAATAGTATGGTTTGATGATGGGGTGAAATTATGTATGTTACATTGCAAGCATTGACTAGTATTCCGAGTAAGTATATTTTGGTGTATGTTATTGTATATTATTATTATTATTCAAATTTTGTACAGGTCAATCTATTGTAATATTTAGACCGGTGATTGCAAAAATGGGTAGTGTAATTGGAAAAACATAAAACAAAGTATATATTGTGAAAAATAAAAACAAAAACTAAATGACTGAATATAAAAAGAACCATTAATTAAAAAGTATCGCTTTTTGTTCAAAAAGTATCAATTTTTGGATTAAAAGTATCACTTTTTGTTACAAATGATTACAAAAGAACATAAAATTGCAGAAGTATCACCTTATTAAAGTATCACTTTCAGTTCAACAAGTATCAGTTTTTGGGTTAAAACTATCACTTCTTATTTCAAAAGATTTACAAAAGTAAGAACATAAAATTGATGAAGTATTATCTAATTAAAGTATCACTTTTTGTTGAAAAAGTATCGATTTTTTGAATTAAAAGTATCGCTTTTGTTAAATAATTTATGAAAGAACATAAAATTTGAGTATGTCACCTAATTAAAGTATTACGTTTTGTTCAAAAAGTATCGGCTTTTGGGTTAAAGTATCGATTTTCTCATTACAAATATATCAAAATAAAAGGAGATTAAAACATCGAGATTAAAGAATTAATACTAAAATAATCAATGTAACAATAGTATCATATTTTTATACAAAAACAATTACTAAAACAATCGAGGATTTGGAGTCTTTGAACCAGACTCCTTCGATGGATGTGAGTTTGTCGTATCACTATTTCTCTTATCCTTGTTCTTTTGAAAATGCCCATTGATCCTTTGTTTTCTCCCTTGAGTATTGCATTACTTTCATTCGTGTGGCAATATTTATTTCATCATTTTCATGAGCAGAGTTAATAATTGTGGCACCACCTAAATGTAATACTTTTGGTTATAAATATGATACTTTTTATTGAACAAATAATAGTTTATTAGCTGAATTAACACAAATATATTTCACATTACCTTCGTTTAATATATTAGCCCATTTCTCACTACTAGGAGTTCCACAAGAATTTAATCTAGAATCGAGGTACATACACACATAACCAAGTTAAAATATACGAAAAAGATCTTGAAGGTGATACTTTAGTTTGAAAAATGATATTTTTGTGGAAATTTTTTTACTTTGATTGTCATGCCCTTTAATATTATCCATTTTTGATCTTCAACAACAATTACATAGGCAGCTGGAAAAAAGATCATTAGAGATGAATGTCATACCAATATTAATTTCTTATATTTTGCCCCAAAAAATAGTATATAATATATATATTTCAACAGGTAAAGTTGAAGATGCAGTCTGCAAAATGTAATATAATACCATCTAGATGCAATTTCAAAAACAAAAAAAAAAAAAACTTGGTACAATTTCGAAAACACAACTCTATAAAGTTTTATTCACAATTGGAAAAAAGAAGAAAACACAAAATGTTTACTATACATGTTGTGTTGACGAAGACACAATGGAAGAGAAACTGTCGGCTATAGCGTGGTGGAGGAATGATATCCCATGATGGTGGTGGTGCGTCAGCCGAGCGAGAATAGGGTTTTCTCCATTCTTGGCCTTTTTCCAACGGGTTAGGGTTGGAAGCGCGGGTTTTTAAGTTGTTTGGCTAATTAGTAGTGGGTTTTTTGGTATTTGGGGCTCTCACTGGGATCTAGATCCGTGAGACGATCCGACAAGAGACCTTCCAACCAATTTTCCGCCGCCTCTGTCAATTCTCTTCTTCTCTTCTTGAGTCCATCAAAACCACCTAGGTGAGACAACATTGAATTTTCCATACCTTTTTAAAAAAAAAATTAAATAATCACAATTCCGAAAATCCTTACAAATGAATATGGTTTTCGGATCTCTTAATCAACGAAGAGATTCTTGTCATTAATCCACATCCATGGAACCCCATCATCAAAAATCAAAGTCGGATATGAATTCTTCAAAGTTTAAGAAAACAAGAAACCATATTCTTAACGGCACTAGAATTTATAGGAAAATATGTAAGTTGGACCTTTTGAGAATTAGTATGTAAGTTGTCACTTTCATGTTTTAGTTCTTTAACTTTTAAATTTCTAGATATTTAGTTGTTTAACTTAGATATTTTACTTTTCGGCCCTATGACTTAAACAAATTTAAAAAAAAATAGTCCTATAACTTAGCAATAGTTAAATTTAACTAATTTATTAAAGGTTAGTACCGCACTTCACATTTTTTATAAGACCAAAAGTAAAATAATTAAATATATTTTTTAAATTAAAATAAATTATAAAAGTAATTAAAAATTAAATTAATTTGATTAATAAAAATTAAAATGACAGAAATTTCTAAAATAATTAACGAAGGAAAATTAAAATAATTACATTAAATTAGTAAAATTAAGAATAATTTGTCATATTTATGTAATTAACCTTTGATGAGGAAAATTATGTCTAAGAAATGGATATGGACTAGTGTACAAGATGCATTTATTATAGAAGATTTAAAAATTAATGCTTCAAATATTTTTTAAAAATTAATTAAATTAAAAATGATTATTAATTTTTTATTTAAAAGTTAATTGTTAATTAAAATTATTCAATTTTAAAAATAAAATTTAGTTAAGAAATAACCTTTTAACAAAATAATTAAATTTAACTATTGCTAAGTTATAGGACTAAATTTCTGAAATTTGTTAAGTTATAGGACCAAAGGTAAAATTGCTAAGTTAAAGGACTGAATATCTAAAAATTTAAAAGTTAAAGAACTAAAATATGAAAATTACAACTTAGAGGACTTATTTTAAAAAAGTTCCAACTTAGAGGACTAAAAATCTTATTTTCCAAAATTTGTTCAAAGTTTCTAAATTCTTAAAGTGTAACATGCATCCACAAAAGTGAAGGCAAAATACTAAATATATAATTATCGAAGAATCAAACGTCAGAAGTCAGAACTTTAAGATTAAGGAAATTTAGAAAAATCCAATTCACTTTAATGAAGAATCATATGAAATCCCGTAATTCTTCCCAAATCTCAAGTAATCATCTACAAAACCTAGTTTGATACCACTTGTTAGAAATTAAATCATAAATAACAGGCTTTAATTCAACCAATAAAGAAGCATGTTTCAACAAAATCTCTATCATGATATCGAAGACAAAATCTTAAACAAGGAAGCGTACCTGAATCCATAAATTAAGAAATCTTGATTTGTTTGACTTCCAAACGATCGGTTCATTTAGAGATGTCGAAGGGAGAGAACAAATATTTGTTTTTCTTCTTCTTCTTTTTCTTAACATTTGGGAGGCCCGATCTTTTGGATAAGCTTTCCTTTGACTTACAATTTGGTTCCTCAACAAATTATAAATCAACTATTAGTATCTACACATTTAAGTCAATGACAATTTGATGCTATTCTAATTCAAAAATTAAAGCTTTAGCACTTTAACTGGAATATATACCTTATGACAATTATGTATATTTAAATAATATATGTTTGTCCCAATTAAATATTTCCAACACAGTGTACTATGTTTCTCGGATTTTCTCTAGAATTCCTAATCTTTTAGTAAAACTATTTCACTTCCATATAATCAAAAATATAAAATAAACCGTGTTAATTTATATATATATATATATATATAACTGTATATCTTCCTAATTATATTGAATATTGAGTATTTTTGTTAATTCTACTTCCAGAATTTTTTTCATAGTTCTTGAAAAATAGAGATAGATTAATTTTTTAAGTTAATTGGCATGCAATTGCCCAGTTCATGCAAGTGTAGGGCTTGTATTACACTATTATAGGTATGACTCGCGTAAAATTGTTCAGCGGGTCTCTTGTGAGACGGTGTGAGATCGTGAGACTAACAAAGTATCACTTTTTATACTAATAGTCTCACGGTCTCCCAATTTAAGTGTATTTAGATAATGTATCACTTTTTACACTAAAAGTATCACGGTCTTACAAAGTCCAAAAAGACTTATATAAACTTATCAATTTGAAAATTTATATATATATATATATATATATATATATATAGAGAGAGAGAGAGAGAGAGAGAGAGAGAGAGAGAGAGAACTCTTGTCGGACCGTCTCCAACGGGTCTTTTCCATTAGATTCGATCCAAAGCTGCCCGACTATTTTTATAATTTCATGGAACAATGGCATTTTTGTAATATTCGTGGTGGTGTCATAGGATCTGGGACCAGGTGGCATTTTTGTAATATTAGGGGTTGATAAAAGTATTAGTTTTTTCTCCGAAAGTTATTAGTAGTACATTTGAAAAATATTAATATCCCTTTGAACATTTTTTAGTAGCCTTCATGAAAAGTATTGATTTTTTTCCCTTAAATGTATTAGTAATCTACCTAAAATGTATTAATTTGTCCCTTTGAAAAGTATTAGGTAGTAACATAATATTAGACAACCCTCAAAAGTTTTTAGTTTTTCATGAGTGAAAAGTATTAGTAATCCCATTGAAGCAGTTTTTTAGTAATCCTCATGAAAAGTATTGATTTTTTTTCCAAAAGCATTAGTATTCCCCTATAATGTATTAATAGTCTTATTGAAAAGTATTAGGTTTTCCGATTAAAGGTATTTTAGTATTCCTCGTGAAAAGTATAGTAGTCCTCCTAAAAAATATTAGTAGCCCTCCTAAAAAGTAAAGAGAGTTATATGAGACAAGCTGCCTTAGGTAAGTACGTTAGAGAACATATCTACACCACAAATCAAAAAAATTCGATGGCTTATATTAAATAGACCTAAAAAAATAATTCCTAATTAAAATGGATAAAGGGTAAATTAGTCCAATAAAAACAATCATTTTCACAAAACTAGGAATTGTTACACGCCAAATCTTGGGAAGTAATATTAAAATTTATATCCACATCAAAATCATGGTAAATTGACACGAGTGCATCATTCTTCTTCACCAAAAATGTAACAGCATCTTCACTTCTTATTCCAATAACAACTGGAAAAAAGCATCATTAACAACTTTGCTTACCTAAATAAGCAACAAATTTGTCTTCAATAAGAATCATATTGACATAAGAAAACAACAGAATTACATATATATGCAAAGACAGATGACTGCAGATTTAAATCAACACATTTGCACCCAACTTAGAAATATTGTCTGCTTAAAAAAGCAACATATTTGTCCTCAATAAACAACACAGTTGAAATAAAAAAGCAATATATTTACATATATATATATATATATATATATATACACAAAGACAGAATAACCTATTTAAATCAACACATTGGCAATATCATATCATTATTGTCTACCTAAATAAGCAACATATTTGTCATCAATAAGCAACATAATTGACATATATATAAAAAGACATGTAGGTCCAGGGGTGTGAGTAATGTTTAGAAGGGGTTGAATAAACCTTACCAAATTTTTGATTTTAGTCCTTTTAAAAAATTACAACATGAGTTGACTCAAACAAATTGTGTCCTTGAGGGACAACTAAGTTGGTTATTGACTAAGTTAGCCACTCACCGACTCGATAGATTTCGCCGATAGAATAACTTGGTTGTTTAACCTAAACTTAACTTGGTTGGTTTGGTTTTATCAGCTGGAAGACATAACACCCTTTGATTAGATTTTAGCTTGTTTTAACACTTGATTCTTAGCACTTGGTTATTAATCGGTTGGATAGCAAATATGATTCTAACAACAAAAATAAAGTAAATATGCGGAGGAAGATAAATGAGCGAAAGTAAATGACACAAATATTTTTATAGAGGTTCAAGACGGGGTAATTCTTCTAATCCTCTCTTCTCCAACTCCCTGGAGGAATCCACTAAGTAATATGGATCAGGTTTACAAAGTGGTGAACGAGTCTGGAGACAGCTTTATCATACTGGCCTGGCTTCTCTTGCGACTAAAAGCTTCTTCACATTTGCTTTGCTACTTTAGCTCACTTCTCAAGTTCTAAGATTTGATCACAAAGCCCTCCAACAAACTTGATATCGTCGACCTTGAACCTTCCTACAATCCTCTTTGGAAAGTAGATCCCTTTTGATTCTTCAAAAATTTCCTCTTGGAGATTTGAGTTGTCTTTCCTTCACAATTTTGTGTTGGATCGATTTTTTCTTGAGTTCAGGCTTGAGGAATTTGCTTGAATGTTTATGAGAATATTGCAGGTTAAATGCTTGAATAATGCTTGCTTGTTCGTGGTTCAGGTAATCAAGGTAACCTCTTCTCAAATAACTTCCTCAGCCTTTTATAGTATACATTTGAAATTTCGCCCATTGAAGAGATAGGCTAATTTCAAATGTCACTTTTTGTTCGTTGGCTTGTCTTGTTGCATTTCTGATGTTGACATTTCCTCGTATTAAATGTCTTCGCAAAGACATTGCGAGGTGCCTGACACAAGTGCAGTGTTTCCCATTGGTTTATTCCTTTTTCTGGGATGGACTAACACTTTAGACCTGACAACTTTGACATATTACTATATTGAGTAATATTCTTGACTTTAATCAACGGATCTAAGTCAGTTATCTTGACTAGACTGTTGTCTTTACCCCAGGTGACTTGAGTCAGCTACAATCTTTGGATAACTCAATTGTCACTTCAACTTCGAGACTTGGAAATCTTGAGATGACTTGACTGACACTTCTCACAATTGTTCTTCACCGACACTCCTTGATCAAGTCATTGACTTCCTCTTATGGCCATACTCAACTCGACACACTTGTGAGTCTTCAATCCATCGCAGCTTGACTTCTTGTATTTCTTGGCATAGCTGTCTTGACTCAGCTTTTTCAGCCCTATCTATTACAATACAAATTAGAAGGAAAATGTGGTGTCAACTTCCTTGTTTAAGTTTTACATGGTATCATCAAAATCTACTCAATAAATTTCCTAACAATTTCCCCCTTTTTTATGATGCCAAAACTTAAAATCATACAAAAGAAAGTAAACAATAAAGATACTGCAGACAGTGCAGATCAAGGAATGTATGCTTAAAATAGATTATTTTATTGATCATAGCATTCTTGTCCTTTACACAATCACCTTAAGTTAACGTCGAGCAATATATACGCATCTAAGCCCATGACATGTAAAACTTACATGAATGTATTTACAACATACACATGAAAGCGTTTTGCGAAGAACACTTCAACGCCACATTTCCTTCCTCTTTCTGTCTTTTCTTGCTTCTCTTTGCGCTCCTCATCGCAAGTCACGACTCTCTTTCTCTTTTTCTATTCTTCTTCCCTCCGACTTCTTTTCATAAGCCCGTTTGGAAGCGCCACCCGCTTCCTCGCGAGCCATTTCTATTCTCGCTTTCATTCTCTTCTTTCTGTTTTCTTGCGCTCGGCGTTTTCCTTCCCACTTCCCGATTGGCAAGGTGATCATATCCACCCGTGATCAAACAGCTGGATGTCATCGGCATGCGCGTATTCTATGTCATGGGTTTGGCCGAGGTAGGGAACCTCTTCCACCACCACTTCTTCCACTTCGACTCGGCTCTTCCCTCTCGGAGTGTAATTGCATCGAGTCTTGATTTCAACTGAGTAATGGCGAGTAGATTTGTTGCTTTTCATCACGTTAACCACATCCAATCCTTTTTCTCGATAAATCCAGGCTTGAGCGAGCCATTCCTTAAGTAGCCCCGATTGAGTGCTGAACTCTTCAATCGATCAGCTCAGATCCACATCGTGCATCGATCCCGATCCTTTCCGGTAAGACCACCATATTGTTTCATGATTTTTTGAACGTGGAGCATCCCGCTGAGTTAACTCTCAAACCCCGCTCAACGATCTTTCTTTATTCGCCACCGATACTAGCCGTTCTCGACTGCAGGGTCACGTGAAGCCATCGAGGACGCGGCAGCATGACCTTGGCCGAGGGTTTCAAACACACATCAATTGCAATTGTTTTGAACTTCCTTCCTCAACTCCGCATCTT
Organism: Rehmannia glutinosa; assembly: GCA_016081115.2. Classification (NCBI taxonomy): domain Eukaryota; kingdom Viridiplantae; phylum Streptophyta; class Magnoliopsida; order Lamiales; family Orobanchaceae; genus Rehmannia; species Rehmannia glutinosa. The sequence continues at coordinate 22,477,564 of CM071932.1, read as the reverse complement.
TCTTCTCGCCTGTGTTTTTCGCATTCTCTTCTTTAATCCTCGAGGAGTTTCTTCTTCACTCTTTCGCATCATCAAAAGAGATAGAACCACAGTAACATACCGGTATGATAAAATCCACTGGCCGATCGTGGAGTTGTGTTTGGTGTCTCGATGTATCATATGCGGCCCGAACTTTTGAGCGAGTCGCTTGCACTTACGCGACTAGCTTCATTTTCAGCCCATAGAATGCCAACTTGTCATTCATGCATTCTCGAGTCTTAGAATTTCATTCTTGTGAAATTGTTTGCAGCAATGCCCATATCACGCTAATGAGATCGGGTTTATCCGCTCAATATACTCCTTCATCCTTTGCCTCGATCATGGAGTTATCAACACTCCATACGAGCATTCTTCCATAAGGCTTTGCCAAAGCTTAACTTGTCGAGCCCACGGTAGTCCGTTGAGTCCATTCCCTAATCCACACCACACTTCCTCTCAACCGGGCCAGAGAGTGGCATCTTGATTGTCCAAATAGAAATTCAGTTGAGGCTCGATGTCGTCGATCTTCTCAATATCCTCACTGCATCTCCTCAAGATTTCACGAATCTCAAACCGTTCCTCGCCTGATTCAGCTACTCGGCTATTCTCTCAGAACAATTGTGTCATGGGAATGATGGGATCTTCTCGCACAATGTATCTCCTACCAAGAATTGATTCTTCCTCTAATTCAAAAAGCTGGGAGAAGGGAAACATGTCTGAAAGACATCATCACAAGCACATAGCTGAACACCTTGTCGAACATGTTCGCACAACTCAGCTCACGTGCCTCAAACAAGTGCAACTTCATTGCGCTGTCACAAACAAGTGAGCTATCGATCAGCCGATGGGAGTCATTACCGTCGCAGACTGCGGAGCCCCGCGGCAGATGACCCGGGCCCAATCGGGGGCATTTGTAATATTTTTGTAAGTCCAGCTTGGCCACGGCAATCTGTATGGGGGTGAATGACATCTCCATCTTTTCGATTATGCCCTATTTTTCTCGAAACAAACACGCCAAGACAATAATAAAGGTGCGAAGTAAACAACACGCTACGATTTAAAGAGGTTCAACCCACTCAGTGGCCTGATCCTCTACCATCCCAAAGATATCCTGGATGGATTTCAAAGAAAAAGAATTTTATTAATTACCAAAATTAATACAAATTCAACTTACAACACCTTGAAGAGCACCACACTCTTCTTCAGCACCACCTTGAGATTACAATAATCTCCCTTTGAAGATTACCACAATCTTCCTTCAACGGCACCTTGTGAAGATCACCACGATCTTCAATCCTTGAATACCAAATTTTTTCAACACCTAAAGAAGATCATCACACTTCTCAAAACACCTATCACCTAGATCATCCAAGTGTATTCTTTCCACAAGAATACTCACAAGGATATCTTGTATTGAATGATGACAAAAACAAGATTACAATCAATAATGAATATTACAATTTGTGTGCAGGTAATCAAGAAAGCCTAGACCTCAAGGATGTGAATGTGAAATCCTAGGGCTATAAATACAACAAGAGTGTTGAATATGAAAGCTTGAAATTTGGCAAGATCAGGTGAATTTCAATCGTTGTTATATCTTGTGTCTCCAATTCATCCTCTCTATTTATAGGAAGTCTTCACCAACATAAAGCTCCAACTTGGGGATTTCTTCTCTTCACTTTTGTCTAAAAAAAGCAATTAAAATCAAGAATATAGTATGGAAATCAATCCCACAATTTAGAAAAAGCAAATCTTGCCGTCAATGTGTTCATTGAAGCATAAGATGCCAATCGGTCGCACAAATAGAGTTAGCAATACGTAACTGAACTGAAGCACAAC